>KL647331.1:161632-271590 GCA_000727475.1 Sarcocystis neurona
GAGAAAGCAGGTGATGTATCTGCTTCTGCTGTGGACCTCGCCGGCCCTCCCCACTCCCTTGCTGCTGCTGCTGACGACTGCGCGGCTCCGGGAGAAGCGGCGTGAAGCGAGAAACGCACATGTCGCTGTCCTCTTCCTCCTTCCTGCTGCGGTCCTTCGGTCCATACAACGTCCTGCTCCTGCTGCTGCTGCTGCAAGACGTCCTGCTGCTCCTGCTGCAGCAAGTCCTGGTGCACCTGCTGCCGTAGGAAATGCTGCTGCTGCTGCTGTGACTGCTGCTGCATGCCGCAGTGGCGCCGCTCCGCTTGGGGACAGAGCAGCTGCTGGAAGAGCGGCGGCAGCGGCAGGAAGGTGCCCGCAGCGGGACGTAGAAACGCAAAGGAAGAGAATTTCTCTTCGTAGGAGCGAGGATCTGTCGCCTGCAGGTGAAGAGAATCCCGAGCCCAAGCAGCAACGCCTCGCAATTTCTCCTCGAACGAAGCCTCCCGGGTTTCCACAGCAGCAACGTAAGACAGCAGCTCTGCTGCACCAGCCGCCGCCTCGCTTGCTGCTGCTTGTACCGCCCACGCCAGGACGTTGCAGCTGCTGCGCTCTGCTGCTGCTGTTGCTGCTGTCTCTGTCTCCCCCGCTCTCCAACCGACACGCGTCGCCGCCCCGGTCCCCCCCCCTCCCAGCGCTGCAGCAGCAGAAGAGGCGAGTGCCATGTCGCTCAACAGAAAGCGAGAGAAGCTGCAGCAGCAGCAACAGCAGAACACCGCGCGTCCAGGTGCTCTCCAACGGTACACACGGAAGAAGAAGAGTCTTCGTCATACGCCTTGTGGAGAGATTTTCTTCCTGATCAAAGTGGCCTGCAGTCGCGCACGATCCTGCATATACTTGTCACACGTTTGTTCGAGGAGACACTCGTATTTAGGCAGAGACGGCGAAGCGTACACAGCAAGCTCCAGAGATGTACACATATACCGCACAGACGCAGACACAGATATATATATATATATATATATGGAGAGTCCAGCATATATCCATACGTGAGAGAGTAGTAGTAGACCTACGTGTCTACGCAAAATGTGAGAGGTTCGTGTAGAGGAATATGAACATATACTCGGGGGAGAAGAAGCAGCTACAGGGACACACGTATAGACACACACACACACACACATGCAGATGCGCATGCCCCGAGTAAAGCAGCTGCTGCACCTGCGTGAGGAGCCCCCGAGCACAACGCAGACGAACCTCTCTGCAGGCTGCTGCTGCTCTTCCTTTTTCTTCGAAGAGAGGCAGCAGCAACCAGCTGCACCAGCAGCGGTGGTGCTGCTCTCTCTTCCCCGAGAGAAGCGGCTCTTCGCGCGTTTGCAGCAGGGTGCGGCCACTTCTACTACTGCTGCCGTGGGACGCGGCGTGCTCCTGCAGCAACGGCGAGAGACGGGGAACCGCTGCTCCTGCGCAGGAGACGGGGTGCTGCTGTGCGGGGGACCGGCTGCTGCTGCTGTGAGCACGACGGCCAGCTGCTGGTGTGGGGGGGGCGGGCTGCTATTGCAGCATGTGACACGGGCTGCTGCTGCGAGAGACGGGCTGCTGCTGCTGCTGCGTTAGGTGGGCCGCTGCTGTCCCTGCAGTGACTGCGTGAGTCGGGCTGCAGCAGACCCGCAGTGTGGGCCTTCGCTGTTCAGCAAAAAACGAAGAAGAAGAAGAAGCTGCTGGGGTGCACGTTTGATTCCGCGGACAGAGGGATACTGCTGCTGCTGCTTCTGCCGTCGCCTTTGCCTCGACGTCGCCCTTCCTTCCCAGTCCTCTGCCCGTCGTAGGCGCCCCTGTCTTCGACCTCGCTGCTGCAACTCCTGCTGCTGCAACTCCTGCTGCTGCAACTCCTGCTGCTCTAGTTCCCGCTCCTGCAACTCCTGCTGCTGTATCTCCTGCTGCAGCGCTTTCTCCGTTCGCGCTATGTAGCTGTTTCAGCTGCTGTTGGTGCTGCCTTTGCGGCGCACCTCCTCTTCTTGTCTCTCTTCGGGATTTACTGTTGCGGCTGTTGCTGCTGCTCACTTATTTTTCTCTGCTGGGACTCTGCTGCTGCCTTGGCTCTGCTCCTCGCGACGCAAATATTTTCCTCCCTCGCTGTGGGGCAGCAGCAGCAGGGTCCTGTGTTTCTTCTTCTCTTTTCTCTGCTGCTGCTCCTGCCTCTGCTACTTCCCCTCATCCTCCGCCTCCTGCCAGTTCCCCTACTGCCCCCACCGCGGGCGACGCTGCTGCTGCTGCTACTCTGTCCCTTTGCTGCTCGCGCTGATACGCTGCTCTTGTCGCCTGCCTGTCTCTGCCACTGCATCTGCTGCCGCTCCTCCTGCGCCACTGGCGCTGTGTCTGCTGCTGCCCCGAGTGGAGAGGCAGCAGCAGCAGCAGCAGCGTCTAAGAAGTGGTGGGACTCTCCGTGACCGGCCCCCCTGCGGCCGCGTGTCTACAGCGGCGGGTCAAGAGGCTGAGAAACGACTTGCAGAGAAAAAAGCGGGGCGCTGGTGAATACAGAGGCGTGGCTGACGGAGGGAAAGGAAGACGAAGAAAAAGTCAAAGCCTGCCGCATAGAAGCTGCACGAAAAGGGAAAGGAGATCCTTTGTTGGGAGGCGGATCTACTGCAACGAAAATAAGGAAGGAAATGATGGGGGGACCTATGCAGCAGACAGAGCAGCAGCCGCCCCGCAGGGCCTCACTAGCGCACGCTGGACACAAACTGCGAGGATTAGACGAGAGAAAAGACGGGGAAAAAAAAGACGGAAGGGAGGGCAAGGGAGGGGAAGGGAGGGGAAGGGGGGGAAAAAAGGCCGAGTTATATACGGGAAAGTGGTGAGTGTCCAGATACACACGAGCAGCAAGACGATGAAGTGACTACTGCTGCGACTGCTGCTGCTCCGGAGCGGAAGAAAAAGACCGGCGACACCAGCAGCAACAGCAGGGCGGTCGCAGTAGCTCTGTGGAGGAGGCACGGCAGCAGCTGTCATGCTGCAGGACCAGCAGCAGGGGACCCGAAAATGCAGCAGCTTCGCATACACCAACGCCGCTGCAACAGGAGTGACACAGCCAAACAGACGCACAAGCTGAGGTGCCTAAGAAAGAAATAACAGCTGCAGGCTGCATGCAGGTGGCTGCTTATTGTATATTGCTTCTTCCAGATTGCTGCTTGTATATTGCTGCTTGAATATGGCTGCTTGCAGGTTGCTGCTTCAATATTGCTGCTTGAATATTGCTGCTTGTATATTGCTGCTTGAATATTGCTGCTTGAGTATTGTTGCTTGTGTATTGCTGCTTGAATATTGCTGCTTGCAGATTGATGCTTGCAAATTGATCCTTGCAGATTGCTGCTTCCAGATGGCTCCTTGCCGATATATATATATATATATGCATGTGTATACGAATTTCAGCCACCCTACACGTACATATGCACATAAGCATGTCTATATAGAGAGATAATCTGCCGAAAGAAACAGTCGTCGGGGGCTGGTGAAGGTTGGAAAGGAGAACGCGGAAGGGCGGAGAACTGCAGGGGGGGGAGACGGCAAGAGTGGACAAGAAGGGAAGTTATAGGAGAAGAGCGAAAGAAGATATTGAGCGAGAGACCCGGAACATGGCGGTCTCTAAACAAGTGCATGCAGCAGAGGCACCGAGGAAAGCTCGAGAAGATTTCTGGCTCCCAGCTAATCCAGGGGAAATAGAGGAAAAAAACGCGCGCCACTGGAGTGCAGAGCAGGAACCGACGGCAGCAGAAGAGAGAAGAAGGGAAAGCAATTAACCGCCGTGGGAAGGTTGGGCGGACCTCGAACGGGAGCGGAACGGGGCGGAGAAGCCTCCGGAGGAGGGAAAAGACAGAGTGAGGGGACGGAATGCCGGACAAACCGGATGTTTACGGAAAAGGGGGCAAGGATGATGTGAGGGAAAGGACTGGAGAGTCGAGAGTTTTACCGTGAAGGAAATTTAGAGAGCGGGCAGTGGGTCGCGGGCAGTCGTCAGCAACAGCGGCCGCCACACCACAATCGCGCCTTTACACTATAACGACAAACACATTCTTAGTCCACGTGCAAGTGCGGTAAAGAAGCATACTCCTCCCTTATTGTCGAGAAGTTTCACAAATCATAAAGGCCTGCGAAATCATAAATGCCCCCGGAGCAACGGGGAGGCGAGCGGAAGGAGTCTCCCGCCGGGTGTGTTTGTGTGTGCAGGCATGCGCGCGGCGTTGTCTTCCGAAGACAGGACGCCCGGTGGAGAAACGAAAATTCCCGCCTTCCACCATCGATAGACACGGATATCTACGGACAATTGCACGAGTTAATATCTATCTGGCATATACGTTTATGTCGACGGTGAAAATCTGTATACACTGGGATAGTTTAATTTACTTCGGTGTGCTGGCACGGTGGCTGAGAGGATTCTCGCGACACGGCTGGAGATGATGGATCGATGTTGTTGTGTATGGAGGGGAATATTTCTTCTCAAAGGCGTACTGTTGTGCGAGTGTATGAAGCTAGATCTGCATACATGTATAGATTTAGGTGCGCTGGTGACAGTTCCAAATGGCAGTAGACACCGAGTGGTTTGTCGGAATGAAAATGCAGTGGAATTGGGCGGGAGAGAAAAGAAACACACACTTTGGCCGTCTTCAGAGAGTCGAACTTCAGGAAAGGGCATTCATTTGCTTGACTGAAAAGTGATCCTTTAGATAACTCTTGTCTTCCAATTTCAACGTGGCACGAGCTGCAGTGGACGTGCCAGACACGTGCTTAACTACATAAAAAGAAGAGAGTGTGGATCATAGGAAGGTGGATCTCTGCAGCAAAAGACGCTACTAATGCGTCTGTAGAGGCAAACGAGGAACTGCCCAAGGTTGCAAAGGGGGCCATAGATTTCGGCAGGGGGTACCTTCGATCTCTAGCAAGGGTACCCCGGTTCATCGTCTCCTTTTGTGTGACTACTGGAGCGCCGGAAAAGGAATGGCGTAAAGGAGCAGGAGACCCCGTGGGAAGAAGAAAATGAAGTGCGCGAATGAGAATGCGGCAGTGAAGCCCTGGCTGTGGAGGAAGAGCAGTTGTGCTTTAAACGAAAGCGTTAGTAAGCTGCTTCATTCCAAGGACAGCACCGAGGTATACACTTCTTCCTCCCCCATCTTGCACCCCAGGGACAAAGGTATGTTAAACACAAGGAGTGCTTCCGCATGTGTCGAGAGTCCAGGTGGCCAACAAGCACGACGAAATTTATTCAGCAAAATATACGTGACATGCCTCCTGGACATCCGTGTTCCGATGATTTATATGGATAGAGGGGATAGAGACCTATATGTATGCAAGATTTGAAGCTCCGGTCTACCTAATTTTCTGCGCTCTAAATGTGTACACAAGTATTTTTATATGTTAGAAAGAGAGAGGAAACTACGCTTACGACAATATACATATATGTGCATCTTACACACAGAGGAAGGAAAGCCTGAGACGTCCTGCCGGAAAAAAAACTTGCAGACAATCTATCACAGGTGTTACACGGGAATTTTCGATGTGGTATCAGCAATCTTAGCCACTGTATATCTCAGTTGGTTCCGTTGAAAATGTGACATTTTTTGGAGGAATACGAAGAAGACAAACATTAGAAAAGCGGAAGACGCCTACTTTATCGATAATATTAGAGGGCGATTCCGCATGGAGAAAGGCTTTACTTTGTAGGCGCTGCAGGCACTGTTTCCCACATATCTGTTCACAGCCTCACACCGGTGCTGTCTCTCCTCTTCGTGAAGAGAACCTGCCAAGTGTGCACAATTGTTCGTGTCCTTTACACGTAAATATGTGTAACAGAAGCTCACCTATATGAAAAATATTTCTGCGAAGGTGGAAAAGCGATGTACAGACATTATCCGTACGCGTTTCTCCTTCTCTCTATTCATATATATATATATATATGATAAACTGATATTGTTGTCTCTGTGTATATATATGTATGATAGACTGATGTTGTTGTCTCTGAAGAGGTGGGGGGTGCCGAACGGGTGTTTCTCTATAAATTATGGGAGGTATTCCAATCTACAAGGACTTCTTCTACAATCGAGCTACCCTGTGCCGGCATCAATCCTGTTGCCGAATCGTTTTTTAACCCGACACTGACCCACCTAAGAAAGCAGTGCTGGCAGGCTGAACAGGCTCACATTACAGATGAACGTCCATAATATCGAACTCACTCGTTCAATATATACTATAGTGTATTTTACGGTTGCTCAATACCATTTCCCTTCTATATGTTTCTATGTGTGTGTACATGGTTTCCACGAATAAGATGTCACTATAAGTACACACACCCGCGTGTACACGTGTGTGGCAATTCTACCTTCATATGTGTCGATTCCTTCTACCGTCCCAAGCTAGTCTTCCGTTGTCGTGCAAACGATCACCCTCACTTGCTGCACTCCACTGTACCTCTCACAAACAAGTGCAGAGGTCCAAAATACAGTCACATCAAGATGACACCCGGTGAACGTACATACTGTCTTGCGGAATGTTGGTCCCAAGCAACTGAAAATGAACAGCTCACAGAGAGTGCGCTGAAGGTTCTCTGTTTCTTGTCTGTCTTGCGTCAAAAAGGAAGCATTCGCCTGGCACCAGAAGATACTGGCGTTGCAAAACTGCCTCTAAGCGCTGCAGAACCAAAAGGCATAACCATTGACCCTTGTACGGCGTTGACAGAGCCAGAGAATCCTAAGTGCTTCAGTTTCCGCAGCCTGTCTTTTTTCTGAATACCCGCCGTCTGTATCAATTGTTTTACGTAACGCAACAGGTGCAACAGTTCCCATTGGGCACACGATGGGATAATTGCTTTTTCGTACGATATAAAGGAGGGAAACCTTAGTACTAGAATTTTCGTGTTGTTACTGGACTGCTGCAAAGAGGACGCATTTTGTGTGCGGCGCAATGGGAGCGACTGCTGCACTGATACAAACAGCTTACGGTCACTGAGGCACTGAGAGTTTGATCTTCTTGCAGTTTCAGCTGCATCATGAGTGAACATAAGTGGTCGGCACTGTCTCTTGTACGAGGGGAAACATGGAGAAATGCAACGCAGTTTCTGAGAACGTCAGTCAGTGGTGTTATTTCCGTTTGCGACAATTGCATAATCCCGCTAGAGCGTGAGCAAGTAGGGAAAAAGTGTATCCGTGTGTACGACGTCAGAAGCGGCAAGGGAACAATTAACAGAGAACTCGAGGGAAAGCGAAGGACGAATGTGTTTCCCTTACTGGTTTAGTGCGATGTTTTGTAAAAAAAGGCTTGACAGCTTTGGCGTAGACGTACGCACTCGGCAATACACGATTACTTTTACATAGCCACGTAAAAGGCCCAACACAAGTCTGCGTGCGTACCCACGCATTTGAACAGAATTTCGGGTACACAGAGACGAATACGGGGATGCACTCTCCCAACTCTCCGCTTGCTATGAAGCGTTTCCGTCTTTCGACGGCGCTCTACAATGGAACAGGCGAAAACTCGTGTTCTCGTTGTGAAAACGCACTCGCATGTGGTAACCTGACGCTTTAGGCCTACGGAACGTGCATTTTTTATTCGGATAGGGATTCACGCGTATTCGCAAGCGTTGTGGTATTCCACCAGATTCGCATAGTGGGCCATAAGACACGCAGTTGCATCCTCCTCTTAGGTTTCTGGGCGAGCACAGCTGTACAGAGACATCATAACAGACAGAGACAGTGATCTAACGAAGGGAGGGACAGGTGGAGTGAGACAAACACAAGCATTCAGGTGTCTACGGGTACGTGGAGATATGCGTCGTTAGAGAGGAATGAGGATATGAGATGATACTAAACATGTGTGAATACGTGTAAAGTTAGGCGCTTGTCTCCAGCGTAAGAGTACGGAGCTCTGCAGCGTTCAGGTGGTCCACCAGTCGCGGGTGGAGGATGCGCTGAGTCAGCTTAGCTTTCAATTAATTGCATGTGTGAATACGTAGAGGCGCCGCCCACACTCTTCTACATTCCTGCAACAGATTTCGTCACTGACAAAAAGTAAAGCGTGTCGTATCTGCTTAGATTGATTCAAGCAATGTAAGCCATTTAGACCGCCCCGGAAGCTTCGTCTGTACAGTGCAAATCTGAGTAATTGGCAATGCATTTTTCCTGTGGATAAAAGCGCTGCAACATTATTGAAATTGTGTGCATCCTGTAGAACTCTAGGCTGTGTATGCTAATGGAGTCTCAACCACAAACGTGGCGGAGTGTGTATCAGCGTACTTGTATGTATAAGCATGTATATACATATATAGATAGATAGATAGGGAGATAAAAGTACCAATGCGTAGCGCATACATACACACGAGCGTATACGCTTGCCTATTTTTCCCACATACATACATACACGTGGAAAAATCCGGACTTGGTTGTTGCGTAATTGCGTCGGAGCATTCACAGACTTGGTGACTTTTTTTAGAGGTAGATGGCGTTTTTCGAATGTGACTGCTTGTGTAACACATAGCAGAACGCTTTAGAACGCAGCGACGCACGCCGGGTGCCTTCCTTCCGGCATCTGTCCAGCGGAGTCCCTCGTCTTGCCTTTCGTTCTCCGCTCTCTACATGTATATATCTGTCGTCCCCGCAGGCATTCACTATGTATACAAAGTTGTGCGGTACAGCTGCGTCCCGTGACATGCAGTATCATTAACCTTTTATAACGAACGCGTGCGAAGTTCGTATGCACCGCCCTTCGTTTCGTTTCCTGTTTGGGTTCCGAGGGACCCACAGGCAGTTTCTCGTGTTAGCAAGCAGTAGATCGGAATGAGTTCTGCGTGTCTCGGCGATAGACATACTATTTCTACTCAAAGCACAGGAAAAGGATTCTCGAGATGACAGTTGTTCAGTTGTGAAACTCGTCGGTCAGTCGTCCTACGCGCCACCGTCCCGCGTCCTGCGCTGCCCTGGTCACCTGTGGTGTGGCTGTGGCCAACAAGCGGCAGGTGTGCTTCCTGGGCATCCATGGCTAGATGTGGAGAACTCCATCTGTAGATGCAAGATCTAATTTTCCTTATGGACGGGTTCGCAGAGAAAGGCAGAGTAAGATTCCTGCTTTACTTGAGGAGGCACCGGAGGTGGGCGTTCCCAGTGTGGGTTTCGTATGTCGTACGTAAAACCAATTTTTCCAGTCCTACGCAGGTAGAGCTTGTATCTTTATTGCGTTTTTCTTTGTGTAAAGAGATCGTCAAGTGTGTGGACGGCGAAGGAGACACACCAGCAATGTGTCGCCATCCGCAGATCCCTACGACCGCAAGAATTGTGAGGCATGCGTAGAAGACATGGGGTCAATCTCCGTGCTTCGCACGCGATGCTTGCTTCTGCGTGCCCGTGAAAAGGTTCCCTGTCTCTCCCTTATGAGCTCCCATCCCCTCCCCTCCCTGGTACGCGCAGGCGGTACCCTCGTTCACGTAGTCGTCGGCTTCGGGAGCTTCGTGATTTAACCTTCTGTTTTTCGGCGTGAACATCCATTCTGTCCTCATCGGGTCTCTCTCTGTGTGTCTCACCACTCCGCTGGAGCAACCCTGTGTACGTGACATCGTGGGATAATCACGTTGTCCTGCGCCGCGGCCAGATGGCAGAAGGCCGCCATTTCTTGCGGGTGCAGAAGAAGTCTGGCAAGAATTGAATGGCGTCACACGCGTTTCTTCGGCAACAGCGTTACACGTCTACATCTCGGTATCTGTGCGTGTATTCGTGTTAACGCACAACAGGCCGTTTTCCCGTTGTGGCACCCCGCTATGGCGACCGTAGCGTCTCGTTGGCTTCGTTCCCCTTTCAGATTAGATGGGAGCCATCCTTCGTGTTTGCTGCCACCATTGTGTGATGTCTTACGGTTCGTCGCCCTTGTGCAACAGTCGCTTGGCTTCTGCACTTTGAATGCTTCTTTTTCACGCGCACTTCGCGCTCTTCCCCTTGGCTGCGACCGGTCCAACCATCTGCACATTTCCTTGGGCGTTAGCTATGTTTGTTTTCTTGCCCTCTGTTTCCTCCTTCAGTTCCCCTCTTTGCAGTCGCCTTTCCTCTTACGTTGCGACCACGGTCTCTCTTCGATTCGTATCCCGTCCGCTCTCGGTGTTACCGCCATCACGCAGTCGGGCGGTGCAGCGTACGCGGTGAGGGACTCCGGGGGAGCGACAGCGCAACAACAGATGCCCATCGGGTTTGCGCCTTCCTACCAGAACTACGAGCAAGAGCGCCAGCAGCAGCAACCCCCGCGAGCCTCTCCATCAACATTCCAGGACGACGACACGTATCAACAACAGCCCTACAAGACAGAACAACAGACAACAAACGGGCAGCAACAGCCGCGTCCGCCAACTCAGCAAGAAGAATATCAGCAGGACCAGTACAACTATCCGTCAGCGTCTATCGCCCAGGAGCCCCTCAAGCTGCACTACGAGCAGGCGCCAACAGGAGCTGAAATCGACTCTGGTGCCGCTCGCTTTGTTCCAGAGGGAACACGGGATGACGCGACCGTCAACGACAAATATGGAAAACATCAAGCAGAGAGGGAGCGTCAAAAGATATGGGACGGACCCACCCAAGCGATCAAACTCGAAAAGCACTCCTGGACTGCACCTCTTAGCTACGAAACCACTCTCGGTCGGTTTCCACACGAGACACGGGTGCTATTGTAGTTATTCGTGCTGCATCTCACCTACGTGAGGAGAACCAACAGTGCTTTCGCCGTGCAATACGCAATTTGTTTTCTTAGTTGCTTGTCCCTCGGTCCTGTAACTTCCTTGCACATACCCCCCACGTTAGTGTGACACATACAAGAAGAAAATGTGCACTTCCTTACATATGTGCATCCCACTTCTTCGACGATGCAACTTCCAGCCTCGCGTCCTCCCTGCCTTTCCGCTCTCGTGCTGCCTCCTATCGACTTGTGTGATTGTAGTTTTCTGCAGAGCGGATCGGCGGCACGAGAGGAATGCATGGAAAGAAGATGTGCGTGTGTGAACACATGACCACACATACCTGTACGTGAGCCAAGAACAGAGGTAGTGTGCTTGGACTGATTTTGAGGGAAGAGGTGAGGCGTGTGTGTGCAACCACTGCAGCTGCTGGTGCGCCTGTGCTGTTTCTGTCGCTGTTCTTGGGGTGTGTTTTGTGCAGAACAATGGGATTTTGCGATGGCGGCAGTCCCCGTAGAGCAGCACGTCGTGTTAGTACCAGCAGTAGCGCATCGCGTGGGGCAGCTGTGGCACCGGAGCCCGTTGCTGACGGCAAATTTTGAAGTACAGTTCGGATTTGGTGTTTACGGGGAAGACGGCGCAGCTGCAGGTCGGCAACAGCAGCAGCCGCTGCGAGGGAAGGGTTTTGCATTTTGGTACGTGTACGACGAGTACGGCAAGGGAATACCGAAGGCGGAAACAGACGCGGGTGGCGCGAGTCTCTTCGGCTATCAGTCCCGCCCGCGGGGACTCGGTGTTTTCTTCAAAGCGCACGACAAATCCGGAAACCCTCGGCCGTCCATCAGCGCTCTGTATTGGGAAAACGGGGGGGAGGGGAGGGATAACGCTATAGATGTCCTCAGGGACATTCCCGTACAAAGCGATAGCATCTTCTTTCGATTCAGGAATCTCAAGGAGGTGCGGGAATTTTGTGTCGTTTTTGCTGCTGTGACTCGTGCACCACTTGACGTGTCACAGGTCATACACGTGAAACAAGCGTTTAAAGAAGACCGGGCTGCGTACATTTCTTTCTTGGTGTGAACACGCCCTCTCACACAGGTCAATCAAAAAAGACCGGGGTCGAGCGGGGAGACGGGGGGGTCGGAAGACAGTGGGAACAGGACTTGCTTTTCTTAACGGGAACGTTCTCACATGCACGCGGCTCTCCTGTGTAAACGTAAATCCTCAAGTAAGTCTGGTGTTTTTTGCCGCTCAAAGCTCCGGACAAATGTTCGTTCACGATACGTAATTCTCTTTGGAAAAACACAGATGATACTGGAGGTTCTCGACGCACGGAGGGCTGTTCACCTGTCTGTCCTTTCTGCGTGGAAGGCACGCACGTACAAATAATACACATATACATATATATATATGTGTATGCGTAGAATACGCACAGGCGTACACACGTGCGTGTGCGTAAGTGTGACCTGAAATTCGTCGTAATTCTTCCCCACGTTGGCTGCTTCCGGAGGCGTCACCTTCCTGCGGCTTACGTGAGCCGGCTAGTGAAAAGACGCGCATATTTTTCACAACGGGCACACCGCATGTTTTAGTATGCCTAGAAGTGATACCTGATAGCATTTTCTTCTCTGTGCACCTTGCAGTTCTTGCTGACAATGCGTCGGGGTAGGATAGTATCGCGGGGAAGTGTGCTGCCTCCACACGCTTTCGCTCAAGGCTCCCGCGTGCCCCCCCCGTCCCCCCACAGCTACAACTATGAATAGAAGGCGTCTCCCCACTTGCTGGCCCTTTGCCGTCCTAGCTCATTTTTCTGCTGCGACTATGGCTGCTGCTGCCGCTTTCCCTCCAGCGACCCACTTCTATGCTGCTACTCTCTGCGTGCTGCGCTTTCTCTGTGGGTGTATATATATATATATATGCACGCGAGTATATGCGTGTGTATACGAGCATGTGTACGCACATATATGCATATATATTTATCTCCAGTGAAAATCTCTTCGATGTTCTGCAGCGAGTGAGCCAGTGCGTCACGGTAGTTTTGTGTCGGTGGGTGTGTCCTGTGCTGTAGTTGTGTTGTGCTGCTGTTTTGGGGTACATGCCGAGGATGGGATTTTTCTGGTTTTTTGTGCGTGTATGTGTGGGTGTGTGCGTGTGTATGTGTGTGTACACACGCTACCCGTCCAGCCCGCCATCTTCAAAGTGGCAGCGGGCCCTCACGGTGTGATGGGGGAAATCCGGACGAGCAACATGAATTCGTGGCTGCGCTGCTTTCACCTGAAGGACGTGCGGCTGCGGCCTGGGGGATTCGTCGGTTTTACAGCGTCGAATGCGTCAGGCGAGATGGCGGCGGGCAAGGTCGATGTTGCACCGGAGCAGCAGCAGCAGGGAGGGGGAATTGGAGACCTCATGGTGATAAAGTTTTTCAAAGTGTGGAATTTGAATCCGACTGTCAAAGGAGAAGAAAATATTGATCTGGAACGTGCCCTCGGGGGGGAGCGGGGCGAACTTGAAGATCTCCTAAAACTTCACTCTGCCCACAAAGATCAGAGAAAACTGGCAGATGCCCTCGGGAAGCTCTCACTTGTCATCTACAAATACATTGTCGAACACACGCCCAGGTATGCGGTGCGTGCCTCCTACTTTCCTTCCCTTCTGTCGGAAAAGGGAAAATCGCTCCATTTCTTTTGAGCCCCAACACACACAACGCTGTTCTTGCTGCGGCTGCACAGAGACATCCCCAACGCGGAGGAAAAAAGCCGAACTCCAGCCTCTTCCCGATAGATCCTCAAAGTGAACTGTCGCCTTTGAAGGAAGCGTGAACGACCACCTACTGACTTTATCGGCGGCGCACACGTCAATCGAGCTAGACTCAAATGCTTCTCTCGTTGTGTATCCGTACGCGTCTGTTGAGTTCCGACAGGTGGCTACAGCAGCTCTAAAATACCGGGCAGAGATCTATAAAAAGAGAATGGCAAAAAACTAACTAATGTGTATGCGTACACTGGCACCGTCTTTCTTCCCGTACCTTTGAAAAGCAGCCAATACCGTCGTTCCACCGAGATTCACCTGCAGCTTCGCTCTTACGCCTGTATATCTACCGTTCCCTGCGTGTGCGTGTGTATCTTCTTTGTACCTCTTTTCATCCGGAGGAGGATAGTTTGTGTATAGAGGTTTCTGTGCGTGAGAGAAGAAGAGTGTCTCAGCGTAGGGTTGCTTAGTTTCTGGTCTTTGATTTCAGAGATATCGAAAACGGTGCAGGCAAGGTGGACTTCGTTGCCGTGTGTGCTTCTCCTTCACAAGGTCCCATGAGAACAACAGCGAGAGAATATTCTCAAAAGTGTTTCCTGTGTTCTTACATTTCCTGAAATCGCCAATATGATGCTTGGAGAAAATGATTCACGGGTCCGCGGTGACAGAAAGTTGCTTCTCTGCTGTGTTCCTCTGGTTACTGCGCTGCCCTTCTCGTCCCTGTCTGCAGCCCCACCACGTAAACATGATGAGACACCACACAAACCTTCTAAGAGCGACTGTAACATTGCAAGTTACACTGCTGTTGCTTCTTTTTCATGCGTTCTTGCCGCTGCACTGCTGCTGCTGTGCTTGTGTGTTGTTCCAGTGCTGACCGCTACGGTAACTAGAGGGAGTCCCATAGCAGCAAGCCAGACGCTGCTGGTGTTCCGTAGTGTATACGGCGAAGGAAAGCACATTCACCTCTTTACGTATATTTGTACGTAGGTGTGTATTACGTCTGTGGACTACCTCTCCAAGAGATCGGTGCGGGAGGACACCCTATGACCTCATAGTTATATGCTTCTGTGCGTGAGTTATGCGAACATGTGCATATGGATGTACAGCTGCGGAGCACTCAGATACAAGTGTGAAAATCCAGTGCTGGCCGAGTTACTTTTTCGTGTCGTCATGTACATGTGCGTGTGTATGTGTGTGTGCATGTGCGTGTATCTGTGTGTGTGTGTGTGTGCTTGTGTGTCTGCGTGTGGGTGTATATATATGTATATCTGTCCATGCATGTGTGGGATGGGCCCAATCACTGTTAGAAAGTGCAAAAGACAAACGAGAGACTTATGGGTTCATTACGTGGGTGGACGAGAGAGCTGCATCTGCCAGAAATGCGTGTCGTCTGATTATCATCAGGAAATTAATACGCTATGTGGAGTATACGTACTTCTCCGGGCTGCGACTCCTCAATCGGATGTGTCGCGGCCGTTCTAGACCTTGTGGTTGTCATGCTACGAGGGCGTTTGAACATTTTTTGTATTTCCTGTGTTTTTCCACGCCGTTGCGGCTCCTGCACGCTCCTCACCCACGCGAATCGCTTCGTTCAATGCGAGCCACTGCTGGTGCTGCTCCTTCAGGGGCTGCGGCTACTGCCTCGTTTTTCGGGTGCCATGACACGAGTCCCGGTGCTGCTGCAGCTTTCGTCCTATCGGCAGGCCTTGCCTCCGGTGGTGTTCGCATCGAAATATGCTGCATACACACATATATATATCAATGTCCATTGACGTGTGTCCCTATTATTTACCACGTATATGTATGTATGTACATGTTCCTGCATGTGGAGACGTAGACAGAGACCTAATGGTTTGTGCTGCCTCCGGTGTTGCAACGGTGTTGCTGTACCACAGCGCCGGAGTTACGTGTATATATGTAGCTGCTGCTGGTGGTGCGTTAGGTGCTGGATTGTCCCTGCCGGTCTCGTCTGGGGATAGGAGACTGTTATTGTTTGCTCTCTTCCCCCCCCCCCCCTCCCCCTTGCAAGACTTCACAGCAGGCGCCAAAGGGAACGATAGGTGTCCTCGTGAACTTACGTATGGGTACGCTTGTGTGTATTGGAGTCGTACACATTTGCACTGACACTGTATTTGTAGGCTTGTGTGTATTTAAGTTGTGGACATATCTCCTAAAGCTGCAAGTCGTCAAAAGACAAAAGGTTTTTCGAACGACCATTATTGATGCGTGAATACACAGAGAGGAGGCCATGGAGCGTCGACTGACGAGCTTGAGTGAACAGCTGTCGCGCGTGGAAGCAGAGATCGTACGGTGGCGAGCGGAATTGCAGACTGCTGTTCGTCATAGAGGGGAAGCAGCAGCAGACAAGGACGCGAACAGCGGTTCAGCAGCAACAGCAGCCGCGCAGAGTGTGCACGCGCTAAACAGCGTTAGCTCAGAACTGTACGGCATCAAAAGTTTGCTGGCGAGGCATTCGCAAATCCACCGCGAGACAATGGAATCGCTAAAAAGGAAAGTAGACGCTGCGCGAACGAGCGGTACGATGTGGAAAGAGCAGCAGAGACGACGTGTTTCGTCTTTTCCTTGCACGGAAGAAGCGGGACGACAGTTACCACTGCAACCTCAGCGATGGGGGCCGAAATGATATTTCTTGGGAGATAAGAGAAAGGAGGAGAGGTGGTGCTGGCGCCAGTTGTAGCAAAGAAAGGGAAGAGGTTGGCTGCTGCAGAGGTTCACCGGAGTTGTTAACACTTACAAACTGCAACGTTTTCACTTATCAACTCACTAATAGTCTGCTGCAGTGCCGCTGACGAGCACCGCCAGGAAAGAAGGAAAAACAAACAAATGGACCGTTGTTCGTCTGTCGGTGTACAAGCACGCGATCACGAAGAGATGAATGTCTTCTTGTGATGAAGCCGTTGAGGGGATGACACGTGTTTTGTGTGTGTGGGATCGGCGTGTCTAGGTGTGTATTTCTCTGTAGCTGACACAGAGCAGTACTTGAGGTAACGAAGCTGGGAAGCGCTCCAGCACCTCAATGTCTGCAGTGGGGAGAACAGAAGACGGCAGCTACGCTGATGCTATTTTGAGGGTGGACGTAGTTGTTCCCTCTTTTTCACGTGCACGTGGGGAACACAGAGTTCTGTTTCTGGTGCGTATTTGTCTGGGAAGTTTCTAAAGACGCAGACGCAGGACACTTACTGTCTGCTATGTGGCTGCAGCATTGAAACATCCCCGTGTTTTTTCCTAACTCTTGTATCCGCCTGCCATTTGAGAGAAGCAGCGGGAATTTGTGACTGCTCTACGACATAAGCTTTTTCGTTTCCTGGCGGTTCTGCACTGCCAGAGCGTCTAGCAGCGCTGGTCTGTTTGAATGGCTTGAAGGTCATCGTCACTAGCTGGTTGACCATTGCGACTCCATTGTTTGTGTACATATATATATATATATATATATGTGAATATATATAAGTATATACATATATTTCTATAAATCCGTTTATGTATGTATACATATGTGTACAAGTGTGTGTGTGGGCGTGTGTATGCAGGACACAGTGCAACGCTGCCTGAACTTCGGGAGCTGGCGAATCGCGCAAGAGATATTGAGGCATCGTTAGCGGCGAAGGAGCAGTTTTCGTTTCTCACAATGATCGGCGTCATTTTTATTCTTCTTTCGTTGGCCCTCTTCGTCTGGAAACGCTTTCGAGACATGGAAAAGAAACACATGCTTTGAACGCCCTAGACAAAAAAGTGAATTCCGGCTCTACCCAGTAGGTCCTGCGAAAACATGTACACTTCAAGAATTGGCATGTTCTTTTGCCCGCAAAAGCATTTTACCTGATACTTGTGGACGAAGGGCTTGTTTTACGCGTGAGGCCGGGGAAAGAAATTCTGTTCCGAACCTAGAGAGGACATCTGTGGTGAGCAAGAAAGCACAGCCTCTCTTCGAAGTAGAACCACCTACTTCGGATAGAAAGGGGCAAACTGCATCTTTGAGGAGCAGAGAAAAAAAGTCATTTTTCGCTGGGAAGGATGAAGGTATCTTTTTATTGACTGAAGAGAGTTACGCACTAAAGGACACCTGTGCCGTAGAGCGGTCGTACGGCGAGAAGTAAGGGAAGGGCTGCCTGAAACCGCTTTTGGAAGATGCCCGCAGCTCATAGTTTTTTCGAAGCCAAAAATTTATTTTTCAGAAACCCCGATAGGAAAGCTGTTTCAGAAGACACGTTCGGACGGTTCCCGTCTCTAGCAGCAGATCGGGCAGGTGTACACTTGTGTAACATAAATGTGGTATATAGTATGTGAAAGTGACAATGTTTTTCAGTGCACGAAAGGAAGGGCTCTTCGAAGGAAAAAGCGCTGCGCTCGTTGCTAAATTGGTGTGGGAGCGTATTGTACTTCGTACCAAAGAGATGCACTGAAAGACCGACGAACGGTGGTGCACGCCGATGTTTTTGTCGCTGTTGCAACCCGTAGCCTGCAGGGACTCACATTCACGGTGTCTATACTTACATATGCGTTCAGATACAATATACGTATATATAAACGTGTATGGAAAAAAATATGGGTGAACGTGCACATACATTTATCTCTACGCGCACCAACATAAAAATGTATCGTTGCGGATGTGTACAATTGAGAAGTATAGCAGAATGGATACGTTTATGTATGATAACTACGGATGTACGTATATATATATATGCGCTTCTTACTATGTGTTTATATATACGTATATAATTTTGTCTGTGCAAGGTTGGTGACACCGGGTAAACTGCTTAGCCAGATAGAATCTGATGCAATGCAAAGTCCTTCTGTGAGAGCCAATGAAAATAGTGTCCGTCTTGCAGCAAAGTAGTCTTGATGGTATTGCCGATTGTTTGTTGTAATTATTCCTAGGTACTTGACAGTACAGCTCTGTCAACAACGCTACGAGGCAGCGAATTGATGCAGGCCGTGACGGCTGGGTTTTTCGAGATTTGAGTGTTTCGAAAGAACCTCTGAGCCTTTTGGCAGGGACTTCGAAGCACGCAGATGAGAGAGGGCTGTCACCGCTTTGTGTGTTTCTTCTTGCTTTATACGCGTGAGCCTAACAAGGGCTTTGACAAACCTACACGATGTCCACCTAATGCAGCAGGGGAAGTTATATCGGATTTGGGGCGCGCGACCTCAGCTACGTTGCCACAGTCGCTCTCTTCGCAGAACCAGCAACTTGTGAAGGTAAACAAACAATGCTGACTGTGGGGTTCTGCAGCTGGCCTGACACGTTTTTTCATCCTTGTGAGGACAGGAGGAATTTGCTCCGAAGAAACTTTTTATGTATGCCGCTGGTTCTCTCGTAGTGCGCGTGACTGAAATTCATTCACTGTAAACATGTATACAGGTAATGGTAAATGTTTGTATGTTTCGTTAACTCCGGGGTGTGTGCGTGGGTTTTTGCCTGCCCAAGATAGGAGCAGCAGGTATTTACGACTCTTCGTCTTCCTACTTGTCAGATCATTCTGTGACGTGCGTGAGTTAACTGTTGTGTGTGCTTTATGTGGGCGGTCGTTGTCCACGCGCTTTTCCACAGGGGCATTCTTTCACGTGTGGTGCCCACTGCTGATTTCCCCACGCGAGGAAGCCGATTGATGAAGCGCGCTACTTTTATGAATTCCATTCAGGAGCGCTGCTGATCTCTACTGGCGTGCACCTTTTGTCTTGACAGGACTATCCTGGTGTTTTGTTCTGCTGCATGCGAATCTCTCTGTTGTTAAATGGAAGGGCACACAGGCGTTCATGAGAGATATACTGATCCTTTTCGGTGCACGCTTCCACGTGGATTCGGCTCAGTGCGCTTTAGGCGAGCGTTACCCGGGAGAACCTAACAGGCTACGTTTGTTGTGAAACCCTTTATACGTGCGTCAATGGTTGCCTTGCTTCATGCGCCGCCGCCCACACATACGCCATTCAGCACTCTCTCTAGAAAGTGTCAATACTGAGAGCAATAGCAGGTGCTTCGTCATCATGGGCTTGCTGAGACGCGGCAAATACCGCGTCGCAAGCTTTTGAAGAACTCGAAATGAAGCGTGTCTGTCATGTTCGCACATCCGTACGCCACAGTTCTTTTCGCGTACTTGTCCTTCGACTAGCTCTGTACCGTATCCTCATTTCCATGTGACTGTACGGACACGCCGACGCTTGGCTGCACTACTCCCATTGCTCTTACGATGTCGTGCTCATTCGAAGCCGTGTGTGTGTGTTTTGTGTATCGTGCTGTGCATATCATATATGTGATTTTCAAATACGGGTGTGAAACTCCTGTGTCTGCTGGAGGGTCCAGTGCGTAGATTTTTGCTCCGAGCAGAAGATCATGTGTACCGTATTCTAGAGTACAAGCAGCTTTCACCTTGCGACGGACTTTCGGCACCGAAAACGTAAGAGGCAGCGAGAGATTATACTATTCAGCATGGTTTCAGACAAATGGTTACGCGGTCACCGTGTGCTGAACACGGTTGTAAACAGTGGTAATCTCACCGATTCAATTAAGACAGCCAACATTTTCGGTCCAGGAAACAGGGGATCGTCAATCTAAGCTAAAGCCTGTAACACTTCACAGCTTCCGCTTGTGGCAGCGTAGGAGATGTACGGTCTGCACACGGCCACTTCTGTTTCCTGGCAGCCCCCACTTACATGGTGTAGTAGACTTGTATTCCCACTGAAAATTTCGACTGACCTCAAAGCAGTTTCACCGTTTTTACGTACAATCTTTTTTCGTGTTACCATCGAGGCAATGTGTTTCGTCTTCCGTGCATATTGTGGACAGGTGTTGTGACCGGAACCCGCAGCGTTTAAGTTGTCTTACTAACTATAGAATAGGGTGAAATGGTGCTGCCGTTCTTTCAGTCGAAGTACAGCCGCTCTGAGGCATGCCGGGCTAACTCGAAATCGTAGGTCGCTGCTGGGAATCTGCCTACATACTGCTTTGTCCTAGGATGTTAGGCGGTTGAAGCTGCTCATGGAGAAGTTTTGTGATACACAGTTTGAACGCGTATGTACAGCGGAATTTCGCAGCGGCTGTTGGCGGGGGGATGGACGATTTTGTCCTTCGGTGGCACATCGTGGAATTTTCAACGGCAGTTGAAAACCTCATAAAAAAGAATACGCGAGGAGGAGCCACATGCACATGTTCTGTAACTAGTACAAATCTCAGCATACGTATGCTCAAATATGCACAACAGAGCCGACACCCCTAGAACTCCAGTACGTAAAAAGTTCTAAATCAGTGCATCACTCTTAATGCCGTCTGGTGGTGTGCGGTACTTGTCTTCTTTATGATCAGAATGAACAACCAACAAGTGTTACGCGTTCACCTTCCTGCCCGCCTCACCTCCGAACGCATTCACCAGAGTGGATAGAACCTTTCCTGTCCACGGACATCCTTTCTAATATGGTTCTGTGTGCGTGGGTCCGTTGCACTGACACATGTGCAAGTGGACACGTCTGCGTCGAGCGGAGTACTTTGTTGTTCCCCGTGGAAACACATGCAGACTGACATGTTATGGCAGTACCTCGAGTGCTGCCGCGCTTGCGTATCCTTCCGCTGCTCGTGTGACACATTTTCGCCTCACAGTATTCATGCACGTGCTACGAAGTTTCAGACAGTAGCCCAGAGCTTGCTGGTAGGCTTAAACCTTCTACGTGGTCCTCTGTCCCTGTACGGCATTGCAAGGCGGTGACAGTGGTGCAGCCATAGTCAACTTTCTTAAATATGTAAGAAACTGCAAAGCGCTCGCGAAACGGCGATGTGCATCACGTTAGTGCCCGCGGCCTCGGAGTAGAGCTGCCTGCGTACCAACAAGCATTCCCACGTCGCGCGTGGGCGAAACTTGCTCTACCCCTCTTCCGCTATCCAGCTCAACTAATCCGTGTAGTGAAGCTGCGTCAGCATGTCCCCTCGGTCGGTCTGAGGATGCACGAGTGCCTCTGGGATGTGCTCGTATACGTGGTTGCAAAAAAGCGCCTGTATCCAATCTAGGCTGGAAGAGGATTTACGCCATCAGCAGAAGGCACGCTGATGTACACCACTATAGCAGGATGGCTGCAAGTGTGCGAGTTTCCGATGATGTTCGGCGCACAAAAAGATGAAAACATGACGGAGTCACGGCAAGTGAATACGCTGCTGCCCAGGAAGGAGCAGAGTAAAGTATGAGCCAGGGTGTTACTTTTTCATAACAGAATTTCGGGAATTTCTTTCGAAGTATGTCCTCCTTGCTCAATTAGGCCGCCGTCCTCCACCTGTAAATGGGACTGGGGGCACCAATACGCGCACAGCGGAACAGCCGCTAACCTCCACCAACAACGTCGTCATCAATATGGGAGACGAGCACATCCTCGGAGGAAAAATTATTTGTGCCTTGAATCAGCCAGCATATATTCGGTGTGTAGGCCGATAACTGGCGAGCTCCAGAGGAGAAAGGGTGACTGGCGTCTCGCTTGTTAGTGCTTGGGATTCCTATCGCCGCCTACAACAAAAAGGGGAACGCTTCACGTACACCAACGTGAGACGTGAGGAGTGGGCGGGATGAAGGGACGCTCGTCCAGCAGGAAAGCCGTGGAATGAAAGATAAGGCTTTCGGCAACAGATCCTGGTCACACCGCATGGCCAGATTCGGCCTTGATGTATAAGTATGAAGGCCTCGCACAAATTGTACACACACACGTGAAAACAACAGAAATCAACCGGAATGCATTGCTGTGTGCTTCAGACAACCTAGTGTATATGTGTGACATGTACAGATGGGACAAAGATTGTTAGCCTGTGGTTGCCTACGTGTTTCCTTGCAGGCTGAAGCAGTTCATTCAACGAGTTGAAGACGTCTACCTGTTGAAGAACCTAGACTATGAGCTTTTCATCGTAAAGGACGACTACCGAAAATTATCGAGCGCGAATGTCCGAACTAGTTGCCTAAAGAACAGCTACGATTGCCCTCTCCTTTCTCGCTGAAGTCATCTCTGCAGACCTTGTATGGAAGCGCTGGAGGGCGCAAACCTGTTTAATCGCGTCCCTTCAACTTATACTCTGTCACACACGACTATCCCAGAGTGGTCTGCTCGCCCTCACTTCATTGATATACGAACCTGGACGTCTACATACATCAGGTCCTTTTGGGCGCATCCTTGCACACGCAGGTGCTGCTGTCCACGGAGCGTTACTTTTCCACACCGTCAATCTTTGCATGCACACAAAGGAGCGTGAGTACCAGGGTGGGCTGCAGAAGCTCTGTCTCTACAGTGGTTCGTTCAGAAGTCCGCGTCTTCTCGTGTTTCACGGCGTAGTGAACAGCACCACGTGCAAGATGGCAAACTGCCGAGGACGACGAATGCGGTGCTGTGGCTCTCTGCGCCACCCTGGTGCTAACGGGATGAGTGTTGCGTGTTGCCTTCCAGGCTGCGAGCGTCAACCTTGCCACGGTAGTCAATGCTTCCTCCACGGGACGTTCTTGCATGCGTAAACGGATGCACGTTTTCTGCGTGTACAATGTACAGGGAGAAATACGTCGAAGACACCCTCTGGAGATGTTGTCTTGAATTGGAAGATGTCAGACGAAAACCCACGCGCTGTCCCGAGCAACTTTGAATTGTCCTGAGAGTCGCAAAAAACCCCCTTTATGTGCCGATTTATGACGGCACGAGAGCTGTCAGAATGGCTCCTAGTGCTGAAGTGGTTGGTAAGAGTGGAGCGGGACGCACGTTCTCGCCTTCTATCTTTTTCGCTTGTATACCCACGTGCTGGCAACTGTCGTAAACCTTATGAGTATTGGATCATCGTCCTGTATTTCAATGCGAAACTGTCTGCACTGTCTGCATTTCCGGGAGCTCGAGGTGCTGATGACCCACCAGCACGGGCGACCTACTCGGATGGATGCACCGGTGGTGTGCGTCAGAACATTCATCGATAGCCGCCTTCTTGTAACTTGACTTAGATCATTCGAAAATACGCGGATCAGCTTCACTTCATGGCAGTTCTCTTGTGCTCAAAGTGGTTGTGGAAAGATGGGTCGGGAAGCAGAGCAAAAATACAATGTGAGCCCGCGTTGCAGTCTTCAACCCCAAGTGGGACCGTCGACCATACCTGTGAAGGATTATCTGGCGAGCCCTGGTAGTCATGGGGGTCACACTTCGTCAGTGTTACCTCGTCACGATCAAACATCCCCACTGAAGTTGAGTATTTTACTAATCACGTAATGCGCTGCGGCTGCTGTATGCGCACTGCGCCTCCACGTGCCGCGCCGTTGCCGCGTGACTTTGGAACGACAATGCGAATTTTTTAATATGAAAAGCACGCCGTTATATACATGCATCAGCAGACAAGCCAGGTTTGTTCATGGATGAATATCGATGTTCGAGAGTCAAGTACAGACACAATTGCAAGAAGCGGTGCCGTCTTCACCACGAGGACGCGCGCATTCCTACACAGGTTCGTGGCGAATACCAGCAAGTGTTTCTGCAAAGCGTAACCACGCTGAGAGGTCGGCTCTCTGTTGAACACTTGAATCTGCTCGCATTTTTCGAAGACGAGGAGGCTTCTGGTTGTGGAGCTTGTTTGTTCGCCCGCAGTGAGTTTTCTATTTGCCACTTCATGCCATAGGAGTGTGCGGAGAGGGTCGCGCGTCTTGAGCAGCACTGGAACACTTTACCTACTCCCGCGACGACTCCACGATATTAAAAGTTTTTTCCGTAATTCAAAAAAACGACTTCATGGCGGCGTAAAGCCTACGGTAATACACAGCGGCATAGGCTGCGCCTACGGTCTGCTTTTCTTACATGAGTTACAGCGTACGTGATACTCATTGCGACGCTGACCTGTGAGCGAAACAAACAAGCAGCCCACTGGTAGCTTGTAAGCCGGTGGACCGGAGTGGTATACGACAGACCATGTATTTCAGCAGAATACCGGCACCTTCAATATGCAAGACCTTTATTCAAAACTGCAGAACGCCGTTCCACTGAATGGCGAAACCTGCGTGTAGCGACCGTCGACTTGTTCACGTGTAGAAGCAGTAAAAGTGACGAGTTTTCAAGGACGTTATAAGCTGTGGTATTGGCATCTTCACTTCAGCCCCTAATGTGTTGCAGGCAAGAAGTTCATCGATGCATACACATCTACGGGTAGTGAGAGACATCACCCCTATAATATGAATAAAGGTGTTCTCTTAGGCGTGGAAATGCAGAACGTGAAGCTGGTGCGACAGTAGAAATACCTGTCACACGTTGTATGTAAAATAGTGTCTTCCATCTTGGTGGTCTTAAACCTTCTCACACAAACCACAGTGCAACTCGTCTGCTTTTGTCGGCGGTCAATCGTATTATTCCGACCTTGAGGAATACTGAACAGCCACCCAAGTATCCCGCCACATTTTTTGACAAGATGACGTTCACCCGCACGAGAGAACAGATAAAGCAACTGCGCACAGCCGTGTGTACCGGAAACACAGATGCTTAACGTTAGTAACTGTGGGAAGTACTTTCTGGGGGCCGCGTGTCCAGAAAAATGACTCAGTGGCGGAAAGACACGCAAAGAAGTAGCCACGCCTGCAGTCTACCAGCAACCTGAGCTCGTGTCCGAAATTTCCGCCTGCCTCACTTCTCAAAAACGTCGGACGTTGAGGCGTGTGTGTCGAGACTGGCGGCGAGCTGCGTGCCTCCGAAGCAGGTGAATTATTTGCAAATAGTGCGTCAAAGCGAAGACCCTACCAGTATCCGCATTCATTGAGACAGTAATATGCGGTGCAGCAGTGCACTGTACTCCGGATACACGAGCGCTATCTCGGCGTACACACACATTCATATTGTAATGCGTTACTTTGCGCAGGGGATTCAATCCTTGAGCCATACAAAGGCGGAGAGCTTTCGCCCGCTCGCAGCACACCCCTGCGTGTGTTGTGTATGAGCACTTCTTACTTGGGTTGAAGAGGCACGTACTCCCGTAGTATAGTGACTGTATACACTGCAGACGGTGAAGGTCATTTGGCTTTTAAAATCTTCAACGATGTTCACTGTATCAGTAGTTGTAGTAGTAGTAGTAGTAGAACTAGTAGTGCAGTATCAGCTGTAGTCGACTGCTTAACACTTCGAGTATAGCTGCAAGCGTACCTGTAGAATACGCGGCCGTTCTCGGGTAAAGGGAGCTACACCGGTGCTTGTGTAGGCACTTTTGCGGACAGTGTTCCGAGACGCTTGTTTTTGGTGGAGTTTGTTAGTATAGGCAGCTGCTTTGGGTATTTACAAGTGCCTTCTTATGACACGTAGACGACGCACCTGCGTAACCTGGACTTCCACGCATGTAGTCGATGAAACGCGTGCCACGGTAAGTTGCACAGAAGCGGTCACGCAATGATGACTGGTCCTGTAGCGAGAGCACGTCCAGCAAGAACTTCTTTTGCAATCACCAAGTACAGAGTCACCGTTACAGAAGATATCTGCCCGGATATGTCTTCGTTGCACTATTTCCACTCCTCACTGATGCAGTGTAACTTGTGCAAGTGTTTCAACTTCACGTAACCCCTCGTGAAGTAGTTATCGGGCCAGAGGCCGATTTTGTTTCTTGGCTCATGCGCTGCGCCCTCTCTCGGTGCCCCGAAAACAAACAATCGAATATTTCCTCTGAGACTTACACGATACCGTGTTTGCGTGTGTGACGCTTCCGTCCACTCAGCTAAATTGATGTAGACGCAACGTTTACCGACTGATCGGTGGCACTATATCGTTTGTCTGGAAATCTTAAGCATGCCGGAGTTTCACCGGAGAAGGAAACGTCCACGTTCAGGGGTGTGATACACCGCAGTACCACAGCGAATAGCGACACCACTCCACAGTCCTTTCCTTGCTCGTCTTCCTGCAGCAGTGTCCCGATGACACTGCGAGGGAAGCCCCTCCCTTCAATGGCCTTTATAAGAAACCTGTATCTTGCTGCTTCAAGTAGTGTAGACGCAGCAGGGATTATCCTGCTTCTCTTCTCCCCGCATCCAATAACTGCTGGTTCCCGCGAAGGAATTGCTGCCAATGGCGTACGATCCGCCTTTGAAAATGCCGCTGCTGTTCACGCTAGGGAGACAAAGACGGGACTCGGAAACTGTGTGACAGACGTGGATGTCTATACAGATGAGGGCAGCATGCCAGGTCGCTTCTCTTCTGATGGAAGTAAGAGAAAAGATGCAGGGAGAACGAGGTCTTCTACATGCGAACTAAAAATTCTTCAGCGCTGGAAAGGGACGCAGATGGGAGGACGATGGCTGGGGAGAAACCTCTCCAAGCAACACTGTTCGAATAAAGGCCGGCGTGACGAGCCTGTGGAGGCCTCAAGACAGATTCACCAGTTTCCCGTCACTTGAAGAGCTGCACATTTCTCGCCCCGCAGGTCCAAGAGGATCTGAATTTATCAAAAAAGGCAAAATTAGTTTGTGTTCGGTGCTTCTTCTAGTATGTCCGTGTAGTCAACAAGAATTTCGCTACCGGGCTACAGCTTAATTGTGTAACGTTGTTGGAGGCGTGCTCAATGCTTCATTTCGTGTGTTGTGCTCCACGTGCACGACTGTGCATTTGCTTGATAACTGCACTGCAGCGCCCATCGTAGAGCGCATCCATGGGGGGGGAAGATGCAGACGCAACAAATGCACATCCGTCATGTAACTTCTGTTGATGTATTTGTACAGGCACTTCGCAACACCTTATCAATCTCTTTCAAAACACGAAAAAAGTATACAGGGAACGCCCGTTTTCAGCTTCCGACCCGTACCTGCACAAAAGGATTAAGTGTTTCGTTCAGACTTTGATCCTCTTTCAACAATTGATCACTTAACTACTTCCCCGGTATTCAAATCAGGGAGAGATTCGTCGCCACTGTCGACCTCTTCCTCTACCAGAGCGGCAAAGTCACCAACGCTTGGCGCCGCAAGCACTTTGCGAGGATGCATCTCTTGCTCAGAAAGACCTGTGCAATCTCTTAACGTCTGTACTGCACGGTGATTATGATTTTTGCAAGGTGACGGCGTCTCGTCGTGTGAGTCCAAGAGAGGCGTTAGCACGCCTTGCAAATACTGAGCAAAACACCGTACACACCATCAGATCATGAGTGCAAACGAAGAAGAATCGAAATATCTACCCCACAACGTACGCGTGGGTTATCGTTTGTCTAATGCGCCACTCCCTGTCGAACGCACGCCCTCACCACAACGGTTGCCCATCACCACCCCGCCTCCTCTCGCACTTCCTCCCCGCGTGTTTACTTTCCTCACCAGGGAGAACTTCAGTCTCTGTACAAGCTGCACACTAACGTTATCGGAACTAAAAGATATCGCTTCCAGCGCTCGCGAGATAGGTGGCGATGCTTGCGACCTTCCTACTCACGTAACGGCAAGTAGCACGCACCCTGACGCCACTGGCGAGAAAACAGAACTTCCGGCAGTGTCGCTAGAGAAAGAATTCTCTGGGACACATGAAGAATTACGAGCAGCCCAGACACCAACGGCGAGTGCTGAGCAAGGCCACCGAAGTAGTATCACTGATCAACTGCAAACGCGCCTTCAGAAACAACAACAGAGTTACGTCTTCCCCGCCCTTCGCTGTCAGATCATGGAGATTCGAGTTTCGCCGTCGATACTCACTTCTGTACGCAGGTGTCTCTCCAGGTTGGAATACCGTAGTGTCACGCAGCTGCTTGCCTATTCACTTGGAAGGAGCCGGCGGTCCACCGCCCAGGATGAAGAAACACAACGTGTAGCTGCTGTTGAAGAGATATTGTCTGTGCTTCCGTGCCAACAACTTAAAGGCCTCAGTGTGGAGTTCTCCAGTGCGCAGGCTCCTAGTGACTGCTTTCTTTTCCTGATGACGGCTTGGAGGCGGAAGCAGGGGAGGGGCGCACGGCAAGCAGGGACGCATCACCGGAGAAGCAGGAGTCGTGGGAAATGGGAGGGGACCAGAGCGGAGATGAAGAGATCTGGCAGGAACAGGAGCAGCGGCCTACGAATGAAGAGTCCACGCTGGTTGGTATCTGCGTATCGACAGCTGTCGTGGATGAAGAGCCTGGAGGATATGATGGAGAAGGTAGCTTTGCACAACAAACTAGAGACCGTCCTGTAGCGCGTCTGGCCAGGACCCAGCAAGAGAGTATCGAAGTGCTGTGGGTGATATTTATGGCATTCAGGTTGGAACACGTTGCGGAGGCGCAGCGCTGGTTGTGGTGAACTGCTCCTCGCTCTACAAATATATTATTCATGTTTAAACGGACGGCTAAGGGGGTGGTGGTGTTCCTTAGTCGAACTGGATTGCCATTTGTTAATAGTGCCTTATGTGAACTGCGTGTTCATAGCCGTATGTTGTTCATACGTTTTAGCCGGGTCGTATTTTGCGAATCTCACCCAGGCGACTTTTGGAGCTTGCTGGAGGCGGACTGAGATGCCGTTTGATTTTGGTTGTCCTTGCATCGTGCAGGCCTGCAATTCGTCAGTTTCACACTCATATCTCAAAAAATTTCTGGATCCCTGGACAAAACTCTAGTCGTGGCACGTTGCTGGCTGGGTGGCGCTGTTGGCGACGATTCAGTTGAAATAATATTTTGGGAGATAAAGTCAAAGCTGTCTGCATGCCGGAGTTCTAGATAACCCGGCGGCCGAAGCAGCCGAGGCGGGAGTCGGCTGCAGCAGAGACGTCCTTCAAAAAAAAAAAACGCAGGACCTTATAATAAAAGATGCGGCAGAGGTCATATCTGGACGTATTAGTCACATGGGCGCGATGTACTTCGCAGTAATTTCAACGTCACTGATAGTGTCTGGCTCCCGGGTGCCTGGTCGGCTGACGGGACAAAAGGTTCACGCGCGTCTTCTCCCAAACCAACGCATCACAATCAATTACTCTACAATCCTCTTGTACTACAACGCAATCTAGTATACCACTCTAACCTATGTTTCAGGTGTGGACGTAAAGGGACTGGTGTTGAATCGGGTGTTCTCACAGTAACCAGCAAGGGAGATCTGCGCTTGGTGGACAAACTAACTTGCAACACAGGTAAGTTCATGATATCTGGTCGTCGACCTGTTCGCCTCTGGGAGCATAAGATCTTGCGCTTCGGGTTGTTTTCCTGCACAAGAGCTCGACGAAATTGGGTCGTGAGCTCTTTTTTTACAAGAATGCCATCATAACGTAAACGGGTGCGGTGGGAACGTAGCTCGTCAACGTAGCTTTGCTGAAGGTCGGTGAGACGTCATGTGCTAAGCGCACGGCAAATTTATTGAATCTCCACGAGGGAGTAAGACACTATTTCTGTCTTGTTTTCATCTATAACCGGAAGGAGGAAGCTGAATGAGGAAGAAATGCATGGTTCGATTACTGTGAGAGCACTCAACGTGTATTTTTAACGACGCATTTGAAGAAGAGCAGAACGATGCACGTCATTGCAACCAAAGAGCAAGAGATGGCTCCAGGATTATAGTCTTTGAAAGTGCGTTGCTTCCTGAAGATCTCCCAAACGCTGCTACTCCGTGATTGGCAGTAAGGTAATCCACGCAGTCTGGTTCAGTAGCGGGCACGTAGTGAGTACATCCTTGAGTATGTTCTATCCGTGGGCAGTGGACTTTTTGGCAACGGTGCAGCAAAAAGCTAGTGCGGGGCAAAGTGGGTTGTCGTCATTCTGTCAGTTCGGGTTTATGGTGCTTGTGGTGTTTTCGGCTGCTGCAAACTGCCCAATTATTCTTGTGATTCCCCACCTGTCGGCCTTAAGTAGTCTTCTACATGTATATGTGTCGGCCATTCGCAACATGGGGATGCGCGTAGACATACCTGGAGGACGAGTTGACAAAGCTGCAGAGAGGCCACAGGAAGCGTGTAGTGAGCTGCTTGTGGCCGTCTCCCGATGCAGATGCACCTGTACATCCGTAGTGCCTGCGCACTGTTCGCCTTACACCTGACGCAGTCTGTGAACTCGCCACCTTGTGATAGCTCAGTAGCGCGTATTTAAGACTGCACGTCGGTCAGTTATACACACCTGTTTATATTATACCCATTAGCTTGGGATCTGCGAGGCGGGTACTGCCGACGCGAATAAATCATATTTTATTGCCTCTCCGTAAGAATGCATCTGATACCTCAAGCAATCTCCGTATTCCAGGGCCAGCCCGCTTGCGGACACCCCAAGAAAAGCCGTGGATCAACGGCTTAGGCTTGTGGACTGAGGGTGCAAACCTGGCGCCTTCTACGGCTGCGCCTATCTGCAAATATTCTGTGAATTCTTGTCCTCCGTAACTAAATTGTCATACATATATGTATACATATGTGCATGCAGGTGTGGATGTGATACGTATACATATGGATGCGTGCATGTACATAAGTACACGAGTACGTGGGTGCGCACGACTCCCTGTCTCCAAGTGTATATATACATATACGTATACATACATATATATATATACATGTTCTGATAGGTAGGCCACGAAAAAAGTTAGGCAACCGTAAGCAGGTGACGTACATGGCCGACGAAAGCATGCCGTGCACGGCGTTTGTTCCGTGGGGCTCGTTTATTGACTATAACCACATTTGTGAGGGCCGCGCTTTCCACAGTGATGCAGCGTGATACATACGTCCAAGGTTTTCTAAACTAAAAGATGGTAAGCACCCGTCCCTGCGTACGTCGCCGTATACCCACTTGTGGAATTATGCGCGAACGGCTGCCATATTAAGTTGTCTCGGAAAACACGTTTGATGACTGATGTTCAATCGACGTCTGAGCGAGTACGACCGCGAGTACCGGAATGCACGAAGCCTCAGCGACGCATTTTCTTGTCCGCATCACCTGTTCTCGATTCTCGGAGCAACCAAAAAACCATCTTACGTACCCGTTCCAGAGACACAGCGGCCTTAGTCAACTCCATTGGATACACGCTTTGTGCCGGTGATTAAACGTAGGACGTGTGTATAAGGCCGCGTATGCTCCGAGAAGAACTGCGCAAGATATTTGATAAGAGTACACAAGGGCAATCGCTGTCTAGTTGTGCTCGGCATGCGTGCTCCCATACCTCAAAAACAGGATCTCATTCATCCCTTTTGCTTTTGGTTCCTTGTGCACACGTTCTCCAGCATTGTTTGTAGCAAGCTTCAGTCTGTGCGCCAGTTGACCTCTGTGGTTTACTGTGTCTTTATCGAGCCTTCTCCAGTGCCCACGCGCCCTACTTTTTCTAATAATGTTTTGTCCTCTTTAGTGCCCGATCCAAACTTCTTCGGCTCTTCAGGACGCTTGTTGCCCCTCAGCAAGCCTGCAGGGCCCGTACCTTCTCGTGTGGCCTACCTCCTCTGTCCTCAGCGAGCTAAAGTATTATTCTACAGATTTACGATGTGTAGTTCTCACTGGTGCGTGGAGGCTTCATGGTCTCTGCGTCCATACGCGATGGATACTGGTAGGAAGCAGAGCCGGTGAGAGCAAAAGGAGCCGAAACGGGTGGCAATTCTCCATACCCTGTGTGTCTAACAGATATGAATTTGTCTTCTGTCCATACCTAAGGCGAAAGTGGTGTTGATGTTGTGTTGGGAGTCATAGTGGCGTAACTGCGGAAACATTATCCAGGTGCTGCGGAACCACAACCTTTCAATGCGTCCTCACCTAGCAAATGGCTACTTCGACGCAGCTCGTCGTCTCTTGGTGAAGGCACTTCTGCGATAGTAAAACTCGTTGTTGAGAAAGTTTAAGCTTACCAGATATCACGAAGTGTCCGAGTCGTGTCATGCGTCGCGGTTCTGAATAGCCAGAAATCCGAGTCTCTTTATTCTAAGGGACTCTGAGCTGACGTGTTAGGCCAGATAGTTAAGAGTGCCGAACTCTTCGTGACTGCGACTTCTCGTCGTCGCGACTGAGGGCCGTAGTTACGCTTCTCATTTGCCGAGTCACAGTGCCTCATGGAAAGACATGGCTGAAAGGACGATAACAACCGATGACTTGGTTGGATAAGAGGGGAAATAAAGGTTGGCCTTCGAAGGGCGTACAGGCTACGAAAGTGACCCGAGTGCCAACCACAATTTGAAAAAAAGCTGTCCGCGTCCACGCACTCAGTCGGAGCTCTCTTGGCAGACTGCTGCTTCTTATGTTCCAGTACACTGCGTGGCAGAAGGGGGGTCTAAAAATGCTTCTTCGAGTGCATAAGCCTTCTGGTTGGTGGCGCTGAAAGAAACACATTACGCAGTCTGGCCTCGGCGATAAGGACTACCGCCTTCTCTGAGTCGCTCAGCACTCTGGTGGGCAGCAAACACGAGCTCTTGGTTTGTTATGGGAGATCTGCAGACACAGCGGGTATGACTGGTGCGCCACTGCTGCTAACACTGTCACGCAGGTGGACCCAGTAAAGGACAGGAGTCTCGCGCGTTTTTGACAGGAGATTCCACGGAAACCGGGCATACATAGCTGTTCCGATGTACTCGTTGAGTAATACACGAAATATCGTGCAACGACTGCGAAGTCTAGAACGTCCTTCTTGTCAAGAAATCCCAGTACTTTCTGTACTTTCCGAAGTAAGAGCTGAAGTTGGCGCTGAAACGAAAGTGCTTCTTTCATGCTTCATCACCAAAGAACGAAATGATGCGTCATCCGACTTCTGTCGAGGAGAGCGTTCGTCACCGCCCGACTTCGTACCCACGGATTATCTGGTGACAAATAATGTTGCTTCGTGTTCCTGGTGAATGCGCACTGCTACAATGTTGAGGTCGCTGAAGGCATTGGCGGCAAAATGTGCAAAAGTGCGACCACGTACTTGAGCCCCCAAATTATCTATAACAAACCTGTAACGTAACCGCTTGCCGCAGCAGTCATTACAAGCAGGAATAGAGACGGTAGCAACCTCTGGTAATCTATCCCTCTGCATTCCTCTGCCGCTGCAAGCCGCTGTGTGCCGCTGGGATAACCCTACAGCTTTCGTGAGAAGACTTTCGAAGCCGCTGTATAGTGGCAGTCCGATGCGTACACGTACGCCATACTATCCTCTACTGCATCTGTGTGCATGTGTCTACATGTGGGTGGCGCAAGCGTCAGCCAAACTGCATGCTCTACGCTGTTTGTGAGAGTGAACCGTCACGCACTGCGAAGCCTTTGCCGGTGTCAGGGCCAGGAGATTCACCACACTTTTTGTGTTTGTTCGGACTTCACATGATGGGACCTATTCTTCTGAAATATCCCTTTAGGTCCTCGATCTATTGGGTGCTATTGTCCAGACTCGCCTTCGGATGCTGTTTCCCCGTGTAGGGAGTGCATCGATATACGTGCGCATACAAACTTAAAGGGACACTTACACGGGCACAACACTACAGAAAACCGCCTCACACTCCGAAGCCTTTGCCGGTGTCAGGGCCAGGAGATTCACAACACTTTTTGTGTTTGTTCGGCCTTCACATGATGGGACCTATTCTTCTGAAATATCCCTTTAGGTCCTCGATCTATTGGGTGCTATTGTCCAGACTCGCCTTCGGATGCTGTTTCCCCGTGTAGGGAGTGCATCGATATACGCGCGCATTCAAGCTTAAAGGCACACTTACACGGGCACAACACTACAGAAAACCGCCTGCGCTCAAACCCCTACCACTATTATAGTGTCCTACGATGATAATAGCGTTTAATATTACAGTCGTCTCCCGCTGCATCACTGGCGAGGTTGTTTCCAGCAACTTTTCCTCTTTCGGGTGTGTGGGAGGACACGGGCAGCAGCCAGGAAATACGACAGTTTGTGATCCACGCTGTCTGAGAGTCGTCCACTGCTGCTGCGTGAGTCAGTCAACCATAAGCGGGACGGAAAAGCAACATAAAAAAAAAAACCCCAAAACGGCACAGCTCACGACCACCCCTGTGCAACGGCTGGTTAAGCCGTCGAACACTACGCGTATGTCGACATTTCTGCTGGGTATCGACGAAGGCGAAAACAACGGGCAACCAGAGAATCCGTTTTGTACACAAATATCTTTCCTTCCTCCTGTTGCATCAGCAGCGGTGGTTATAAACTAGAAAGCCAGTGCTAATGAGAGGAAGTCGAATGCATGAGGCTGCTAGAGTATCGCTAGTTGCAAATTGGCAGTATTCTACAGCTATCATTCAAAGTCAATTCACGTGAAGGAACGAGTGCCTCTCGTGTGTATATGGCTCCCACGATGGAGAAAACCTCTCTGCGCAAGTGAGCGCTCGGAGTATTATATTGTTTCGACTTTGCCTCGCTTCCAACTGCTTATCTTCTATCCACCGTGTAGCGCGCGCGCGGACGTGCTAGGGCGTTCAACGTGGCTGTCGGCTTGCAGTGCAGTGAGTCGGGAAACGCAGATAATTTTTTTCATCCTTCCTCACTTACACGACATATTATACTGCAGTAGAACTCCTCACACATACTCTTATAGAGTGTGGAAGTCCTACACGCTATCTATATCGGGTTGCGTGTCTTAGCTGCCGAGAGAGCGCATGCATTCCCAGCACCAGGTGCTGAAACATCCATCGTCTTGGTATGTGCACCACGGTGCAACCGTGCTACGTAGATTTTTTGTAGTCACAGCGGTCTCTATTCGAGTTCAACTACTGCTATACGTTTCGTCCTGTCCGTGGAACATATTGTATTTGAATTACATCAGTCCTCGTCACTTGAACAATTCCCTCACATTCTTCGCTGCATCGACGCCATCAATAAGTGCCTGCCTCTGAAGTCCGGTTGCTGGGGCCGTAGCCACGTGGAAAATATGGAACTCTAAAGACCACTAGCGAAGGCTGGTAGACATCGTGGGCAACTCCTCTTGGCTAGACACCTATCCTTGCGTTTCCTGTGCACCGGCGGCCAAGGTGTGCGTGACTTAAACAGCACTTCGATGGTGACCAACCGGGCACATCTGCGCTGTCTGCTGAGCAACGCAGACTCACAAGCTTGCGGGTGACGTTCGTTTTATCGTGTATATCTGTCCGATGTATTTGACCCGGAATGCCGCGACTTTCCGGAAGTTTCCGGAATCGAGTTTTCTTCGTGCATCTTCTCGTATATCTAGACCAGGCATACGTTGCCGGCCGGACAGTACTTCACTGTTCTTTGTTCAACGCCATCTCCTCCCCACGTGCGTTGTCTGGTGGCTGGTAGCAGCCACAGCGTCCCCCAAGAGGGTCGCTTGTTTAGATAGATTTACGGCCGGATACATCACGGAAGAAACTACAGAGATCACTGTTAACGGGATTGAAAACGCTGGAATGGCGCAGCAGGTGGATCATAAAAAGGATTCACTTGTCGCGCTGAAGTTCGAGGTGTACGGAAAAGTTCAGGGCGTTTATTTCCGCGCGTATACCAAAGAGAAGGCAATGTCTTTGGGTCTAGTCGGATACTGCCTTAACACGCCCCACGGGACTGTACGCGGTGAAGTAGAGGGACCAGCTCCGGACGTGAAGACCATGCTTGATTGGTTGAAGACCACAGGCAGCCCTCAAAGCGTCATCACAAATTGTCGTGTTCTGGAGATGCGCCACATCAGCCAGTGTTCATTTACTTCATTTTCCATAAGGCGCTGAGCTTTGCCCGACGCCTGAAAAGCAGTCAGGAAAACTATTGCCTCGCTGATACACGTGGTCAGCTTTTGACCTGCTATTGCCCCTAGTGTTAGAAGTCGACTGGAGACAAAACCTTTTCAGGGGCGTTTATACGCTGCAACGTGAAAAGCATCTGATGAGTGACAGCTCTGCATTGGTACACTGCAAGCCAGACGACAGCTTATTTCGAGGCCCTTTACGCGCAGAATCTCGTGTCTGCTATTAGTGAATATGTTGTACTGGCGTTGTATGTTCGGCGTCAAACGGCAGCGGCCGCAACGTGCGCGACTCCCACGTTTTAGGCAAGAATATCACGAGAGAGGCGACTGCTGCAGCAAAGCAACGCTCGATCACTCCGGGGGTAACAGTACACAGCGTTCAGGTGGAGCATCACTGCCGATGTGCAACCCATAGGGGCAAGAAGAAGAGCAGGAGTGGGCTGCAGAGGAAACGCATCTGTGAGGCGGAGCGGCTCACACGGTGCTCGGTAGCACGACTACATAACTAAATCATAGTTGTGTAGCCGTTAACGCACTTCGGTAGGGGACGATATCATTGCGACAACAGGAGGTGCCGCGTTAACGTAGCAGCGATGGGAAAGTGACTGTGGCCGTCGAAGCCCCCGCTGATGGTCGGGGTCGCCTGCTGTCGAACAATATGTCTGAGTCGCACGTCGCAGAACTACCCTAATCTGCTGAATTCATTATATGTATGTGTCATCAACGGTCGTGATTCTGTGATCCATTGAGATATCGCTTCGTCGTACATTACCTTCAAAAAGTAGCCATGAAATAGCTCGAACAGTGTACGAGCGACTCAAGCGACACGGACTTCTGCTAGCGCATAATCGGCAAAGGCTGCGCGGACGAAATTTGTCCTGTTTATGTTTTCCGGCCTCACGTACCATGTTAGTAACTTCTTACAGGACGAAAAGCTCCAGAGAAATATTGAGTCCGGGGGGCGTTTTATCTCACAGCCCACTGTGGCATGTAGCACCCGCGCTTGACCACGGACGCCCAGTATTCGCACATGCCGTTGAGGTTTTGCAACGCAGTCACGCGACTGGAGAAGCGATGTTGTCACACACTACAGCATGATTGAAGGTATCTCCTTGGCTTAAAAATGTGCAGATGTGAAGATATGCGTAGATATTCCTGCCTCAATTTACGCGTTCGCGTGTAGACGTACCTGCAAACATCCGCGCCGGGCGTTCATCTGCGTGCGATTATTGCTGCGTTATTCTTACGCCATGCAACGTTAACCCATGGCGGTGGTGCGACGGAACAAGAAATCGCACACTTGTAGCGGTCATATAGTAGTGCCGCGGGTACTATACTAGTGCATACACCCATTACACCATAGTGGGTGAAGAAGAAACGGCCTTTCAGCTTTCAGCAGCTGATGCTCGCGGTTGTTGGACACCCCCGAAACTCGATGAGAAACATCGTGCTTCGTTCGATTTGCAGCATTTTGTAGTTTCTTCGGTGTGTGGCCATATCCTTGGCATCAAAAAATCACCTTCCCATTGAGTGGCAGAAGCACGATCTGGTGTTGCGCGTTACGTACGTAGCCGGACTTGCCCGTATACAATTACAGTATATGACCAAACTTCCTATCGAAGATATTTACCTCATAAGACACCTGACAAAATGGCGGGCACGCCAGTTCTTTCTAGGATTCTCACATCAAAAGCCATTCCAAGCCCACAGTAGGCGGATGCGTGTTACTAGAAAGCAAAAAGACTTGCGAAACAGGGAAATTACCCACTGAATGCCGACTGTATAACGGACTCAGGTTCACCTTTTTGTAAATCAAGTGTACACCACTTGCACAAGCTTGGCAGCTCTTTCCCCGTAAATATTATGTCTCAGTTTTTCTACGGCAAGATCGCGCGTATGGCGGAGAGACCGTCTTCAACTGCAAACTCGGAAGAAGAATGTCATTCCTTATTGCAGCTGATCTTCACGTGATGAAAGAGAGGTATGTGCTTCTCCGCTTAACGCTTGAGCAGATCCACACATCTGCGCGAGTCGAGTATCAAGCGACGCACTGCAGTGCAGACTCGTTTTATCTAGCTGCGCGTGGTACCTCAGTTCTTAATCATTTTCCCTCGTTATGCCCCAACATCCCACCCCCCGAACATTGCATGCCTGTCCCTGTTCCCTTCCACACCTTCCCCGGGACCTCTGTGACGGCTGCCCAAGCATGCTGGGCCGCCTTGCCAGTCTTGCGAGAGGCGTTCTGTACTGCAGTCGCCGCAGCAGCTGAGGCGTTCAAAGCACTCATGCACGCATTCCGGCCTTTTGCCTTCATCATCCGCCGTATCGGCAGCGTATTCGCTGACGCTTGCTGAATCAGTCTTGATCCACCAACCTTGGCCTTCTTATACGCAAGGGCTGCGTCGCGAGCAATGACTCTTCCGAGATGCTTCACGGCTGTCTGTGTTTCAAAACTCCATTCGAAGCCCAGGTCAGGTGCAGTCGCCGATTGCCGTGAGTCGCCTTCAAGCGACTCACACACGAAGTACAACAGCGTAGGTGAGCTAAAATAAAGACAGCAGATCAGTGGAACTAGGCTGGAAAGAGGCGGGGAGTCACCTCTGAAACGGCGCGTTGCAACAGAATATGCTTGGCACTTCTCGGATTGCTCTGATGCCGCAGAAGCGTATGCGCGCCGGGAGCACGGGGTTGACCATGACGTCCGGTGGCCCCCGCACCGAACTCCTTCGGGAGCGTGCATCGTTTGCCGCCCCGCCCAAACAAGCCTTCGAAAGCAAGTTTTATACAGCGTCACGTTACCCGAAACTGAAAAACCGTAGCTAGTTGCTTGGAACCCTCACAATCGATTCTTTGTGAAGCAGGGCGGAACATTCCCGGAAGGACGAAATGGATGATAATTACGACTTGCCTGCCGCGTGCCTCTGAGGGACAGGTCGTCGGATCTGTCGTACCTCTACATGCAGCGACCGGGTGATGAAGAAACTGTTAGTCTCTACAGACACACTAGCGAGGCTCTCAGTGCACCGGCGGCCCGCAGGGAGCTGCCGCTCAGAAGCAACATCGGCTCAGACAGCGGCAGCCGCCCGTGCATATCACGCCATTTTAAAATTTGGCTCGCGAACTAGCTGCCGTCCATGTGGTCCCACCTTCGATTTTTCTTCGACATTCCCATATTTGGACGTAAGCAAGAAGGCGGAATTCCCTCTTCCCGCCCGGGGGTCGGGGTTAGTAATTCGAAGTGTTGAAGTCGGTGATCGTGTCGATAAGCAGTTGCATTCGGGCACCTTTCGGGGTCGGCACTAACCTGATGAGCGCGCCGGCTACGGAGACAGTGAAGCATTATTGCCGTAATCGCAGCCTCAGTCGTAGGGATGGAGTCTCGGGATCACAGCACAGTGGGGCAATCCTTGATGTGACTATATACGAGATAGCAGCGACTATGTCACTAGCGACGTGAGTGCACCATACCACTCAATCAGTTTGTGAGAAGCAGAGTCAGTGAGCACGTCAGCAGCTTGAACGTGTGCGCTGGTTGACCGGATCGACGGTGTGTGCCTACATAGGTAATGTCTGAGAGATAACGCTCACACGAAGCTTATTTACAATGTGCTGCGTTGTACAGCCGAAGAACAAGCATAAACGCCTACAAAATAGAGCAGTCTGAATTCAAATGTGTTGTTCTAACCCGTCCTTCATAAAGAGGATGCTAGGTTGGTCACTCGAAGGGCCGCCACGTCTTATGGAGAGCTCTTTGACGTTGTCGCACCATTCCAACATAATGAGTTGAGCCCGAACGCACGAGGAGATCGATCATGAAATAAAATCTACTTCTTGTCTTCTTAGTCCATATTGACGTGTATCTACATAGACATCCACATCCACTCGTGTGTGCTTGTAAGAGCTTGCATAGTAGGAACTTCTTTTGGGCCGTAGACGAAAAAGTCGATCTGAAGCGGACACCGTAATTCAACAACACACTTCCGTGCACACACGTGAACACACACGAACAGGAAATCGGACACACATTCGTCGGCATTCACAGTCAAGAGGACGTGTGGGTGTGTCGTGTGCGCCGAACAAGCGGGTGTTGAAGTGTGCGGAAAATCAGTAGCCAGAATTGGATCGCGTGAGGTTTGCAGCCAGACCTCATCATCCTAATACGCTTTTGACATAACGTTGACCCTCAGGCCTTTTTCATAATACAAAGGCAGGCCAGTAACTAGTTGATTCTGCTCTGTGTGGCACCCACTCCAGGACAGAAGGCGGAAATGCTGGCAATCAACCCAGTCCCGTACAGAACAGCGTATGCTTCGTATTAGCCTATTTACCGATGTAGCATGTGTCGTGGTCTTTGAGAGGGTTTGTAACTAGGGTTACAGGGAAGACAATGATAGTCTACACCGTGGGAATACATTAACGCACGCACGTTACTGAGTGCGACAAACACTCCACAACTTCGCGCTACCGTGCCAAGTTTGCGCTCTGCACGACTACGTACAAAAAGGTGTGCTGACCAATGCACTTGCGCTGTGCTTCGTGAGGCTGGCCAAATCGCCCTTTCTGGTTTTCTCGCGCAAGATAATCAATATTCTCAATTCTCCTTCCCCGCGTCCCCCACCCGCCATCGCCACGTCACTACATCCATCTACGCGTTGACACAATGATTCGTTCTCCCGCGTTTCAAACGATGTGCTTCGACTTTCCTGTAGAGGGCACGCATCGGCAAGCATACAATGTCACCCAACTCCTCTCAGAACCAGTACGACTGACACGACGGTAGAGTGTCGCAGACGAACGTGTAGTCATGCTGCTGGCTACACGTGCACACTTGTATCTTTGTAGAGATCCTATGACTCGAACGAGTGTCTACTACCACGTCAAGGGACACTGTGTCACGCACGTGTAACAATGAGTCTACCTTAGGAAATGTAGATGCTTAGTTCTGAACAAAAGGGGTACGTAGGCTACACGACAACAACCATGGGTTGTGATCGCACTTCTACACCGAGATTCCAAACCGAAATCAGGTAAGATGCTCGCTTGTGGAGCACTGACATATACGGATTTGCTTTGACGTCAGGCACACGTAAATGGAGACCTCCACTGCGGATGTACACAGTTGACCCGTAGCAGTTCCTTCGTAAACTGGTGGCAAGGGCCGCGGTCGGTGCGACGTACCGGGTACAAGGTACCAGATGAGCATTGCAGGCATAGCTCGGAGTACAGCCAGTGCGCTGCGTTGCTCGAGCACTGCAAGCGTATTACTAGCCACAGAGGCAGAAAATCACCACGAGCATCTTGAAACGAGAGGGACTCCTCTATATAGAAGTCCATTCAAAGGAAAAACTGCACCCCGAGAACTCGCGATCTCACAGCAGAAACATGACAACTCATGTACGACAACAAATCCGCAGGTACTTTCATTGCTACGTGTACCTGGTGGGTAACACACCAGGTCCGGCTTTATTTAGAAGACTGCCATCGGGGTCTACACGCAGCTTAAGGTCCTAGTAGGGCGAAGGTTACACGCTCTTGCGTAGGCGGTGTGCACGCAACATCGACTCTAGCGAGGCGCAGAGGGGACGCCTGCAATTTTTTGAATTCGTAATCTTCCAGCTGAAAACACCTCATTGCCTCTAGTGCTGAAATGCGTTTCTTCGGGTGAGATGTAACAGTTTGGGGTTTCATACGCAGGGGCAGCTGGAACCTCGCGATTGAGGAGAGTCCAAGACATGCGGGAGGATTAGACAGCATGGTGGCGCGACCCTGCTTCCGACGTACTTTCCCGTGGCGGCCGCTTAAATACAGTTAGACCCACCGTAATGTGGCTACTTGCGAACATGGTACCCCAAAAATATCTTCACGGTGAAATATCTTATAAAAGATGCAGCTAAGTTAAGGTTAAGGTGCAAGGGGATGCACCAGCAGAACTTACACTGGCGTCGTGTCGTTTGCGGGTAGACGTGGCCTGACAGCATTTCAGCAGAATGCCGTACATTCTTGCACAGTGGATTCGCTCTACCTGTGTAAACTTGCGCGAGCCTAAAGGAACTGGGAGCGTTTTAGTGTCTGGACAAACATGAAATCCATGCTGGCGCACACCTGCACCGTGGTGCAGAACGATTTGTTCACTTTCCTCCTGTTCACGTTCCCGTGAAAAAGGCAAGGTGATTAATATTCCCGGCGTATACGGCGACCGCAGCTAAACGTACCCGACGGAGTCACCACCTTCAAAGAGCTTGCCAGATCAAAAGAGCTTGACAAGCTGCTTTATCGGACTGTGGAGCATGCAAAAATTGTTCTGCCAGCGTCGACGCCGACCAGTAGAGATGAGCGAGAAGGCCGTAGTTTGCGGAGTGGTTCTTTCTCCATATATTTAAGACGATGAGAAACGCCACATCGTGCACTGTCCTCGGGGCGGTCCCGCGGCCCATGCTACTTGCCCAGTGGTACTGCTTCTGGCTCGCCTACACTGATGGAATGCAAGTAGCTTCTCGCGCAATTGGTGCGGCACACGCTTATGCAGATCTGAGCATGGAACGGCCACACAACCAGAATGGAAAGTACTGCACTGGGCCAGCTGTCCAAATATTTTTTCACAGTGCCCGAGTTGCACCTAGTGTTTCGGGGTTCCCAGGATACTGGAGACTTTGCTGGTGTCGAGCGTTTACTCCATACAAGTCGGATAGTTTTCAGTTGCATTGTCCAGCGTACACCAACGATCTCCACTTCGAAGGGCGCTCCCAACGGTGAGGCACCCGTTTCAAGCGTGTCGGTGGCGTATACTGCTAACGAATTCCATGCATTCACGATCAAGCACGTGTCGCTGCCAGGACTGGAAGAGGTGGACCAACTGCAGTTTTACTGCAAGGGCCGAGAAGGCGACACCGTTACCGTCCTGACCTGTGCGCCGCGTCCTCACACGCTGCCTGGATCACTGACATTATGTCTGGAATGTGAGTTACTCGCTCGAAAAGTCGCAAAACGAAGATCTCCTTGGTGCCGTATCACACATAACGCTGTCTCGCTAAGTATTTCTTCCTTCCTTGAGGCAGCGGTGGGCTTATGTATGGCATTCGCGTACAGCCCGCAGCTTCTGTTTAATGAAAATTTTGCCGTGGTGGATTTGATACCAGGGCTACATCGCGTGGGTTCGGCGGCGCTTGGGTTCCAACCTCAGCCCGCAGGCTACATTCAGTCTCCTCAATCGTTCTTTCTTGCTCGCGTAAAACCAACAACAGACGAGCCTTCCGACAGAGGTACCGATCGAGGCACTGCATACTTTGAAGGAAGCCATCTACTGGGTTTCGATTCTTGGTTTGGAATAGGGGTCAGTCGTCGTTTTTTTGAGCAGGACGTGCAAAATATGGCAGAAGCCTTCCAAGCAGCTGTGATGACGGACGGACGAACTACTGTGGACAACGACTGCGTCATGCGTATCGCAGTGCCTCAGGGGCATGAGGAGCTCTTCCGCGATGCAGGTGGGGGCGCATGTAGGTCCAACCGTCCCTTTTTAACATGTGTGCAGGCTGTCCAGAATGAAGTGTCCGTTAAGGGTGATACGGATGCACTCAGCGTGCTGCTGAGCGAAATCAAAAGTTTGATCCCAGATGTGCGACCGAGCAGTGTGCGCGTGCTCTGTCTCCTCAGCAAACCGCGTGCGTGGCGGTCCTTGTACGCGATGCGGTATTACTTTTTTAGGGGACGAGCATAGCCCGAAAGAAACACCAGTGAAAGGCGAGCACTTGATCACCATTATGACAGGCCTCTGCTCTCTCATGGGGTTTAAAACCGGGTGGGTCCTTGACAGCGTGAAAGATTTATGTACAAATGAATTATTGAAGATCACCATGGTTATGGAAAGGCGTGTTTCATTCTATGAAAATCGCGGGTTCCTCTTGTCGGTAAATACATTGAAGAGCAGGCGCCGCGCTAAAACGTGCGTTGGCTCTAGCTTAGCCGAGTTTGGACCGCCTCTGGTAGGTGTCTGCCATCAGCCACACGACATCTTGATAAATCAGGGCTTCGAGCGAACAGTTCTTCTCACCCTGGCAACGAAGGCATACGACACACTATACAGATTGACATTCGACTGCAATTCATCATTGTGGAAGAATTGTGCTCAGCAGTACCCGTTGTCCGTTGTCGACCACCGAGGGAAAGGATGCGCTTTAGAACGATATCCGTTATACCAAGAGTTAAAATACCTGAAGCCGGATAAATGCAATCTAGTGAAGCGGGTAGGCGACTGCCACAAATTTGTCCGGAAGAATATGAAATGTGATCGAGTTCACAAAAGGGGATGCAAATATCTGGCATTTCTGTACTCGACATTTCTGTATCCTGGGGGCGACATACAGCAGGAGGTGCCCTCTGTAATACGAGACCATTTTGAAAATGTTAGTTTGGATCTCTTTCAAGAGGGCAGACGCTATGTGTTACATGGAATAAATAAGGCCGCTGCAAAAAGGACGGACGACCTGGAGAGGCAGGGTCGGGAAGGTACTGTACAGAGAGATCCACCTATAAACCTGGAAAACGAGGATCTGCACAGTTTTCGCCTACAGTCCTTGAAGCAAGACGAAAGTGACACTCTGCAGATGCAAAATATGCTTTTGGAATCAGTAATATTCCATGATTGGACAAATACACCTCAGTTTTGTGTTCGAGCGCTTTGCGATTACACCTCAGATAAAATTCGCATACCGGACGCCACCAGGATGTACTGCCCGGTAGGATACGCGTGGGCCTACATTACGCGGATCCAGGGACAGTTGTACAGGCGTCCTTCTCACATTACATATAGGTTATTGTAGGTGCACCAGGTTAGAACCCGTCGCCGCTCGCCGAGTGTGAAAATTTCCGCTACCAGAGTCTTATTTGGTTCGATAGCGACTGTCCCCAGCTATATGGTTTCACCAAACGGTTTGTGTGGAGATGCGCACCGCTTGCCGGTGTGCAAGACAAATCACAGGTGCCACATAAAATAGATACACAGCTGTTTCTGAAGACCACCTGACCAGCTCACGGTGAGGCATACGCACAAAATGATACAAGGTTGTACTGTTTCAAACACAGTGACACTGCCTCTCAGTGCAACGGTTTCCAGCCGTTGAACCAATTCTACCCTTAGCTCGAACACTAACGCCCTACTAGGCGAACACCACAGGTATAGTACATGGATGCTAGACGAGGTCGGGCAATCAAACGTCGCTAGACTTTTGCCTGCGCTGCTCCTGCAGTACACATCGTCCGTCTCTGTGCGGTTTGCGCGTACGCCACTTTGGAACGGCTGACGCCGTTAGCTCCTGTTTTAACAGGTGCTAAAACGAACCGTGAACTCAAGCGTGGATAGCGAGCCGCAAGGTAATCTCCGCAGGTTTTATCCGCCACACAAGCCACTCAAACCACCTCCGCACAGAGATGGTATTTCACCACGTAATGTTCTCAACTGCAGAAGCGCACGCACGCGGAAAAAACTGAAGAAACAAGGCATCCGCGACGTCTCAGTTGAACCCAACCTGCCACCGCGCAGGCACAGCAAACAGCTTCAACAATGCTTTACGGTCACCCGCCGAAGTGGCTAGCTGCTAACGTAAAGCTTAGCATCCAGCAAACCTGTACGAGTCACAGAAAAACACACCATCAGAAGGCACGAAAGGCATTTTGCACATCTCCGCTGTACTCGAGACAAAGCGAAAGGACTACAGGGACACTTTTTCCAACAAGCCCTGCGTCACCATTACACTGAGATACTGACTCACTAGAACTCTGCAGTCAGGCACCCGCAGCGCATGTCAGTGAAACTACAATTACGTGCGTCCTCATTTTTACGTGTGCAGGTGCGTAACAACGATTGAGGGTTCGTCGTTATTTATCCCCGTTCGTGAGCTCGAAATCGTCAGCGGGAACCTGAGGGTCACACTAGTACCTTTACACTGCTGTCCGTCCGCCCGTGTCTGTCGATCTCTGCCACACAACCTCATGAGCACCTCAAGCCCCGCCACAAATTCACAGCCTCGCGTCTTTTCAGCGTATCCTATATCTTTCTGCCTCTTCATCTGTACCAGAAATGTGCCCAAGGCGACCAGAGTATTTTCCGTCAATATATCAAAATGGTCGAAGAACACGCCAACAATTTGCGCGCGTTCCGCCCATGCGTTGGCTGCAAGGAATTGTATGGCTGCAAAAAGCAGGAAACCCATCCACCCCGTAACCCTGAAGATTCCGAGCGTGATGCCCATTGCGAAGGCAACGGTTTGCTTTAGCCACCAGAAGACATCGAGCGCCTCGTCCTGTCAATGTCAACAGAAAAACAGAGTGACTCAATCACTTGCTTTATACATGGAAGTGATAAGACGTTTCTCCGCGTACAGTTTCGGGAGTTATGCCGAAGAGTCAGGTCATCGTTCTACTGTTCCCTGGCTTCAGAAACAGCTAGTTTCGCCGAGTAACCTTTTCTGCCCATACGCAGGTACAAAGATAGGTACACACATGTACAATGCGGAGACGTACACGTATGCCACTTCGTCACTTACTGCACACAGGTACCTACATAAGCGTGTACAGCACCTACTGCAGCCACGAGCCGGTATACAGGCCTATTCAGACCTATTTCTTACCGTGTGGACGCACGCGTCCATCCCTACGTAGTCGCTATATCGTGTGATCAAGTGACACAGCAGAGGGCTGACAGGGACGCCTCGTCAGCTGGAGTTCTGCATATCTGTAAAAATTCTACCTTGTGCCACTCGACGTAGTTTCCTGGAGCCAGCGCCCTTTTTAACAGTGAAACGTCTTCCCCGTCTGCAGTTGGGGTAGCTTGTTGTCTCACAATCTTCCCTCCACGCTGCTTGTTACCGCTGTTGCTGCTGCTGGCGCTGTCGCTCCGGCCCCCACTAGTGCTGACCGGGCTGCTGCTTATGCTGTCGTTGCTGTTACACATCTTCAAAGCCACGTTCTTGAATGGGAGCCGCTTTTTTGCCGCGATGCCTCATGTGAACAGATTCGTGGGCAATGCAGCGGTAACCTCCGTGCGCAGGAAGGATGACGGCTATTCGGCTGCTCTTCGAGGAGGTGTCTGCCACTGATTTGACCCTCTTCAGGATATTCGCGCAAGTTGAAATATCTCCACACAACTTGACGGGCGAAGGTGTCTTCCTGGTGAGGCTGCTCACACAGTGGATACTTGCAATGCCAGCATGCAAGCAAGCAGAAGTGCTGCCGTAGCCCTCGCATGCGTGCCACGCGCAGCTGCGGACGCAGCTGCGGTTTGCGGTGTCCTTCGTAAAGCGGTTGTTGCAGTTGCGTGTCACAGCAAATCCAAAACTATTGGCGGATATTTATACGCCGGGACCCTGACCCCCGAGAGCCAGAGCGCGTCGCTGTGAATGAAAGACATGTAGGCGTACGAAATACTTCGGTTAGCTTCCGTCCCCCCAGGTGGGAAAAACCGCATGCAAAAGATTATTTACTCGGAATCGGTGGTTCACAGACAATTTCAGACGCCAGCGCACACTGTGACAACTGCAAACAATCCCTTCTGCACTGGTATTCTGCGTGTGTGTGCTTATGCAGCGCACATTGTCCGTGATAATCGCAAACACTTGTCGACGCACAAGCATTCTTCCTGTACAAGCGTTTGCATATCATATTTTTGTAGTAGGCCCGTGACGAAGCCCCGTTTCCCCAGCACATTACTTGCGCAAATAGCCGATGCTAGGAAATTTTCTACAGAACTGTTCACAAATGAATGTATACGTATCCCTAGCTCGACCTTTGATATATATACGGTTTACAAGCGCAGGTCTCTATCTGGAGCGACAGTCGCCGTTGGGGGGACACGCTTGAGTGTACATGTTATGTCAACTGACACGTGCGTGTTGCGGGACCGATGGTCGGCTCTTTTCGCAAATTCGACCACCCCCGGAGAGGCAAATACGTTTGTAGACGGCATGCGTGAGCGTCGACATGCAACTGCGCGGTGCGAGGGCAAATACATAGTGATGTTGCACGTGTCTAACTTCCGCGGGCGTGAAAAGGAGCGCGACTGCGCGTTGGCTGCCGCGAAAAACACTGTGCACGTAACAGGGCAGAGCCCTGCGAGCGGAATCCAGCTCTGAAGTCTACGGAGACGTGCAGCCTCCGTGTGTGTATCAGCCTCCGTGTGTGTATCTACAAATGTGTACCTGTATGTAGGTGCATTGTTGTGTCTCTACTCCTGTCAGCGCCGTGGGGCTCGCAGGTCTCGTTCGACATGCTTCACTCATTTGTCAGTCATATCTCGTACAACTCGTGTAAGTGTGGCTGTTTACGCCATATGCTTATACACAACGGTGGTGAGCAGTCACTGAGGAGATGCACGGTTGCCGCGAATACACAGGTCTATCCCAGGAGTACTGGGTGCACGAGTGTGGGTACTCGAGGCAGCTTTCTGAAAAAGGTGCTGCGTGGTGAATGGGCAAATCTTGTATCGCAACGGCCACCAGAGTTGACAACGCAGGAGCTGACACTCCTTCTGCTTACCGGGCTACGCTCCACAGCTGGTGTTGAGCTTGCAGGTCGTATTAGTCACAGGTTAACGTTTACCTGCCACCAACTTGTTCGATTCGGCGCACCTAGCTTAGTAATATCCCAATTGCTGTCTTTGACCTCGAGGACGCAACTGGAGCAGTTTACGTGTCACACTGGGGGCTTTAGCAAAGAGTCAGGGAGTTCCGCGTAGTTTTGGTTAGCATTCAGCGTGTTATACGTTACACTTGTACTCCGTGCTACAGGAGAGACAATATCACATGGGATAATGTTCACTTCCCATTTCTGAAGACCATCGTGGCACCACGGTGCTCTACAATTTTGCTGGTCATCTTCGACCCTGTCTTGGACGTACGGGAGAGTTTCCACTGGATAGGAAACTCCAGTGATAGCTATAACGGAGAACGAGCTATATTTTTCATTAGCATCCTTCCCTTGAGCGAACCAGAAAACAAAGTGCTGCTCCGCGCTGCACACATGTTTTCGAAACGCCGATGGCAGCTGTGACGAAGACTGCTGTATGAAGATCAGCACCCTTCCCTTGAGCGAGCCATAGGACGGAGTGTTGCTCCCCCCTGCACGCACGTTTTCGAAACGCCGATAGCAGCTATGATGAAGCATGGTCTACAAAGATTAACATCATTCCGCTGGGCGAACAAGACAATGCAGCGCGCCTCCGCGGCGCATGCAGGTTTTGCTCCCATACCACACGTTACTGTGCGAAAACCTTGCTTCTCGATAGCACGTCCCATTGTCGCCAAGCTTTGGCGTGCGCGAAACCCCCCTTCCTCGTCCAAACGGTCTTAACACTTAGAGGTTTGCAAGCAGTCACGAATTCCTGTGGGTGCAAATGTACGGAGGCAAAACACTACAAAAGATCTCAACACTTTGGGCTACCGGCGCTGCTAATGAGAAAAAGATGAAGGAAGTTGACCTGGGTGCGAAGGGCTCAAAGTAAGCGTGTGCAGCTTAAAGCAGAGCTCACGTCGTGCTCGCAGCAGACCATGTTCTTTGGCGGAGAAACGAAAGTACCAGTTCTTTCGGTGGTCACCATGCAACACCTACGTATTCTCTCTATGGTGAAACATGGAACATTTCATCCGGAATGGGGTCTTTTTCTTCTGCAGCATAGTCCTGCCTTGAATAGCGTATCGGCGCCGCCAGTAGGACAACAATTGTGACCAAATACTTGTCGTAGAATGTTGCTGTGCCTCTCGTTCGACACCATCTTTCAATCTCAGTCATGAAGAAGAGAACCAGGGAATGCCTGTTCTGCACTCGTCACCGGATCATAGCCATATATGTCATTCGTGATGATGAACTCGCGAGAGTGTCATCTAAGCTGTCGTGAAAATTTTAGGGAGCGGGGGCTTGTGGTCAAGTAGTCGCGCACCGAAATGTGCTGCGCCAAGAGTCATTTTGTGTTCGTGGCCTCACGCGCCATTGACTTTTTACGATTTGAAGACGATGCCCGACTATGTCATGACACAAGTTTAAGCGTAGAGTTTTGAGGAACGCCAGACCGGTGGTCTCATTGTGTCTCTAGGGTGAACAACACCACGGACCAGACGTGAGCCTCACGGTGCACTTCACGTTTCAAGAACGCTTCCGGCGTGCGGCGAGGATGATTATACAGAGCGGTCGCAGAATCGAATGCAGACGTCTGTTGGCTCCGCTGACCGCCCCCCAGCCGGCACTGATACGGAACAGTCGATGGGGAGACAGTGCAGAACGTTCGCTCACAATTTTTACAACTCGACTCTGTCGCAGTCGTCCGAGTTGTAGTAAGTCGCGTTGACTGCTCGCTACGGCTCCCGAAACGACTAGCCATTACCGCAGCACCACAGCTGGCAGGAGACGGTTCCACCGCGGGACCAACGCAGGTGCTGCACGATTTCCGCTTTCGCCTGCAGCGGGACCGACTGCTGCGGCGTGTCGATCCCCACCACGGGTAACCGACAACAATCGACACGGCCGTCTTGTGTGCGTGTGTACACACGCGGATAATCAGCTCATGTCACTGTATGCTTGCCGAGCACGCTCTCTCCGTTCGTGTCGCTGAAGCCCGTCAAGGTATCCAGTGGGTGCGTACGGCGTGAAATCCTCTATTTCTTGTCCCCTGTTTTCTGATCCCCGCCAACAGACCAGCATCTTGCAGGTCAACGAGCCTCCGGACTGTGGGTGCGTTGGATCTTCGTGGATGATGCGACATTCACACTAGACACAGTTATTTACAAGAACATCCTCTCTGAACCATTTCTTCTCCCTTGATGGTGTGGACATGTTAAATATCCCAGAGGTCCCCCAAAAGGCAGTCCTTTTGCTACTGTATTCCACAACGAAGACGCTCGGCTTGTTTGGTCACGATTGCTAGATTCCGTATGTACCAAAGTCGCCGAGTTCTTTTTCCTCGACATCCACACGTCACCATTAGTGCGGCGTGGCACGTTCAATTATTTTAAAGCCATACTTCTTCACTATGAATGTTTCTGTGCGAATGCTGTGGCTCCTTGCCTTGGTCGCCTTCCTATACGTGGCCGGGCACACTCGCCAACTAATTCACGCTCAGGAGCATGAGGATCGCGCAGAACAGGCGTCCTTCTTCGGACGACCTTCCCTCAGCACAAGCCATTAAGAACCAGAGACGGTGGCACCGGATACGCATCAAGACGACGCTCCCATTACAAAGGAGAGGGACATCGACGAAGAGGGGTTTGTGGAGACAGGAAGGATACACCACACGCGCAGCCGAACAGGAAGCCAAATGTCACGTAGAAAGATCACTAAAGAAACTACGCGTACGACCCTAACCAGACAGAGCCACCTGGTGAAAATACGCAGTCTGCCACTACACAGGTTGAACCAGGTCATACATTACAGCATATTAAGTGAAACACTGTACCTTTTACTGTTGGAGGGAGAACAATAGTCTTACCATTTCGTCGACGTGTGCGCTCAGAGTCCGTCACACACTAGAACGAGTGCAGGTATACGTATTCAGTTAGTCAACACCCATCCACGTACGTACTTATATACCGTGAGAATGCTCAATATGATCACGCACCACGCTTGCAGCACGACCCAGTGACACTTGTCTTGTGTCGGCCCCTAGTACTCGCTGTGCCGTTCAACCTATGTGGAGCTTCAGATTAAGTAGTTTTTGCACCAAAAGAAAGGAGGCAATTGTTTACATCGCTCAGCGCGACGAGTCAGGGTCTAGGTGCACCGACCCGCTGCAGTCGCTGCGACTTATGTTGTCTTTTTGCTCAGACGCACCCCACTGAACGCCGGCAATTATACGGCGGTCATACTCGTCGCAACTACCGCACTAGTATCGTGGATCATCCTGACTCGGCTGTTTCGCACCACGATGCAGACGGCAAAGGAACCCCCCTGGTAAACTATATGCAAAACCCACGCACCAAGTACGCGTACCCACTATATGCAAAGCCCACTCACCAAGTGCGCGCACCCACCCCTAGCGTTTGGAGAGCCAGGCACTTCCGTCGTATGAAACCGGAGCGTATCCGTCTCCAGTGCGCAAATCTGTTAAGGCTTTACAACCTTGATAGAAAGACCGTGCCAGGGTGGCTCCACTGGTCTAGTGCTCTCGCGCCTGACTCGCCTCTCTACAGTAGTCACTGAGTTTTCCTTATTTCTGTGAGTAGTTCTTCCGCCGGTGAGCTCCCCGATGCGTTCCGGTCAGGGAAGATATCAGCCGGCGTGAACTCTCACCCACGCGATGTTAGCAGTTTCACTTTCGTAAGGGTTCGGCTTTCTACCCTGGGATGTTGCAACGCTTTTAGGTGTACAGCGCCGGCTTCGTTTTGAAATTTTACAGGGGAACCGGAGTAAGCTATCGTCGAGCGCCGGTCAGGTATACGAAAGGATGATGTGATTCAGTTTGCAGTATATTGGCTGAGCTGTAGGGGAATTGAACGTGCGCCCAAAAAGCGCTTAACACTCGTTGTGGACAGCCGCAAACGGATGCAGTTGCAGTTTGTTTCCTCTCTGACTCGCACATACAGGTATACAGGTTGGCAGTAAGTCTCCAAGATCTCTTCAATTTTTCGCCACACACTCGGTATCTATCAGGAGATGAAGAGTCTTGTTGGTCAAGCCTGCCCGGGGCGAAGAGTGCAGCACAGATTTTTGCATTACGAATCAATTCCATCTGAATAGTTCCCAGAAATCGTCTACGTAGAGACCTACATCTGGTTGTGATGGGTGCGTCTTTGCCACGCCACCTCCACAAGAAACCTGAAATCCAGGAGTCTAAATACGCATTCTGCGGAGCTAGGCCATGTTGCCACTTTGCGGTGCGTTGCCCTCTTCCTTTCTCGAACGACCCTATAAATGTTGTGTCTGCGCTCAAAGTATGTCTGACCAGAGCCTTTTCGTGCGGAACACGCATGCCTTTGAGTCGTTCACGCTTGAGGCTTTCACCGCTGGCAAGCAGAAGATTGTTTCGAATAACAGTGGACCGCAGCCTGAGTTGATGCGCAGGTAGTACTGTTGCAGAACAAGTAGGTCTCCATCCCGTAGCGGCTGCATCCACATGTGAACGGGCTGGTAAAGCAAAGCGCCCGGACGTGAAGACGGTACAATAGCGTGTTTGTACCATTGTACATGCGACTCACTCGGACTTTGTGTACAAAAGAGAGTAGAACAATGCAGACGTGCGTAGAGGACAGGACGGTAAAGAAGAAAGGGACTTCAGACAGCGACTGTTACGGCTGCCCTCCCAGCCTGCCTGCGTAGACGCTTAAGCCAAAACATGCAAGAGGCCGACAAGTACACTCACGTGTAGGCAACGTAACTCCTCTGCAGGTAGTATCCTCAGTTTTGCGTTTTCATCCGCAAAATCTGTAGTGATTCATTCTACAGTAAAATCTGCTCGTCGTTCCGTTCCCTGCAACAGCTGCTTCGGAGATGGCACTAGAGGATGGGGCAGCGTTTTCTGCCATCAATTGGGTCCGAGTGCCTATGAGTCGCTTCTCTCCTCAGAGTTGTATGATATGCAACAGACCTCAGCTGTTTGATTCCAGTGCGCTACGGGAGAACATTTGTGACATTGTCCCTCTCAGATTCGAGAGGGAGCAGCGAAATACTTGACACGGAACGAGGAGGACACCACAGCAAGTCGGGGATAATAATTTTATGCAGAAGCGTTTCTCAAGGCACCATCGCGACCGGTGACGTATACGGGCGGAGAACACACGAAGAAAACGATGCACATCATTTGTTGTTAAAGTGCTCTCTTCGTCATGCTCACTTGATTTTCGGAAACGTTAACGAGCGACTTGACCAGCCAAATACCGTGTGTGCCTTCGCCCAACATACTACGAGATGACTCAACGTATACTGACCTACAGCAGCATAGAAGACAGCATGTGGCTGACTGCTCCGTTTGCTCGTATATTCTTCCTGTATGGGGAGTCTGGGAAGAGGCGCAGTTCAGCCGTTCTTCTCACCACTCGGGGAAGTTGCAGTGGCCTTGCTGATAGTACTACACGATTATGGAGACGCACCACACATTACATGTGTGTCTAATATGAAACACCAGTAACCTGCCGAAAACTCCACTTCCTAGGCACTTGTGCAGGTGGAGATTATGTGCGCCTGTTCCGTTCTTTGAATGATACGCAGGCCATGATTGTAAGTGCTTTAGGGGGTCCGAAACAATGCGCAGTACCCTGTGCTTTCTTTCTTTCCCGAGCCTGCGTGGCACGGTGCTGGAGAACTACTGACTAGAAATGCAGAAAAAATATCTTTTGCTTTCAAATACATCAAAGGCCGAGGCTGTAAGGTAGTCGACCGCCTTTGAAAGAGAGTGCCGCTTCCGGGACTACTTCGCCTGCACCGCCACTGTCTGACGTGGCCTACTGAGAACCGTTGTGTTCAGTTGCAGAGCAGAAGACATGCCGCGCGCGGACGTATCACAGCTCGAGACGCTAACGACTTCACTCGGTGCTGAAAAAGGCAGTGCCGCTGTCCCACCGTTTCCACTTGCATCGCGACTTCATGACACGTCGTTGTGAGAACTGTTGACTTGAAGTCGAGGAAGATTTACTGGTCTACAAAATATTAAAGCCGTTGACTGTAAGCACCTTGATGGGTTATGAAAAATAACGGCGCATCCCGCCGATTCTGAACTACACCGCGGCTGCACGTCACAATTTCTGAAAGCTGCTGTTCTGAACTGCGACGAGTATCTCTTGTCCCCGAAAACGGTGAAGCCGGAGGTAGTATGATTTCTGCTTTGTTCAGGAAGAGAGCACCGCGTCGTGAACGCCTCCCCGATTACACCACGGCTGCACGACGCAGTTTGTCAGAAACTGAAGTGTTCCCACACTGCAGAAACGTAGCTGTACTTCCCCTTATTAATGTTTATGAAACAAGCTCTGTGTGCTCTAGACAAACATGGCAACGTGTGTCCGTTCCCAGTTCTTTCCTCCTGCTTACAACTCGCCCCCTCTCTACCGGTTTTCTCCTCATTCCGAGAAAGCAACATTTCGTATAGAAAGAGCTCATGCCCTGCAAAAGGCGCGTGCGGGGTTCGACCTACTTCCTGCCGTTTTACGAGCAGTGCTGCTTTACTTCACACGAAATCTGATACAAAGCGATGCTTGAGGAAAGCCCACTTTTAGCAGGGTTAGAGAAAGGTAGAAGAATAACCACTTTCCTTATTCGCGTTTGCCCCAGTTACCGGGACTGACTCGAAACGTGCACGGAAGTCGAGAGACAATAATGCTAGAGAGCGCTAGGTGTAACACAGAAGAAGTTGATTGCCTGTGTCTGTACTGCGGCGTTATTGGTCCCTAAGTGGTAGGCCGCGAGGCCGGTTAACGCATGCGTGCTTGCCGTGCTGCACACGTCAGTGCTGGTGGGAGGCGAGAAGTGGCGTTGTACAGTGCCACGACTTTTCCACATCCCTAGAGATCCTTCGGGTAACATGATAACACATACATCGTTGACACAAACTAAACGTGCTGCGGTAGTTAGTTCTCTTCAGTCTTCCATTGAACGCTTGCAAGCGTTCAGGTCATGTTGAACACCGTGTTCTCACCTTCTTGCTACAACTTGGGCATGCACTGATTCAGTTGGAAAATGGACACACTCAAAGAGCTTTTAGGACGCAGGCTGACACTGTCTACATGTCGCGTGCTCCTGGAGTGCACCTGCGGAGCTGCGGGGGTATGTGGCGCCTGTTGACGGGTTATACACAGTGCCAGCAACCAACGGAAGCAGGCGGATCGCGAGACTCTATCGGTACCTCGGGGCACATTGGACACGAGGAAGCGCTGCGTCTAAGACATCCTGGAATTCAGTTATTTTCTGTCACGTCTAGGTACCGAGACTTCTGAGAGCTTGTTTGCAGCAGCGTCACCCAGGGCGCCCAAGGGTGTTTGACCACCTTCAAGCAGGATCCTGGTCTCACCTTGTAGTCTAAGAAGTTGTGTAATACTTCCACTTCGAAGGCGCCGTTTTACAAAGACAAGCACATCGTACGTCCACAGCCAACCTCCACACCGCCTCGTGGAAGGAGTGCGTTTCCCGGCCTTTGTGCTTGCCTAGCGCTTTCACTGTGCTAAGCCGCTTGTGTGGGCTGTAGGAATGCAGTGCACCAGTACGTGGACACACAGTCGCTGGAAAGTAAAATTGGTGTAGACACACGTACGTATTTCTGAGGCTACTCTATCTACGCGATCCCCTGGGGACTGTCGTAGTAGACTTTTTGTACACCAAGCGGTGCCCTTGAGTACCAGCGTGTTGCTGAACCCTCTTCTCCGTACTATACACGTGACGTTCTGACACGTTCCGCCCACACGTCAAGTTTGCTAAAAATGGTGTGACTGCATATATCGGCCAGTTCCGTGAGGTAGTGCAAGAAACCTAAGAAAGAGCCTCTAAGAGATGTGCATGTGGCGAAGAATTCAGATGTCACCTCAGCTTTCATGATACAACCAGCGCTGGAGATGACTTTTTACCTAGGAGGTCAATTGCAGCGTCTCAAGTGTCCTGTGAAGCTCTTCTTGCTTGCCGCATTGCAACTGATTGTGTCGTACTTTGCGGTACGTTGGCGGGCTCATGGGCGGAACACCGTTGTTTCCTAACAATGTGGTGTTCTGAAACGGACGCAATGACCGTTATGATTCCTTCGACTGTAGGAGCGGGTAGGTTCTGTGGAAAGGCTGGTCGTCGGGCCACGCATGGGAGCGCCTCATAAAAAAGACTGGCTTACATGTTGTAATATGTGCAGAGCTAAAAGATCGCCACGCATCGTCTGAGTAACTATCTTGTCGCAGGCGTGTGAGGGCCTAGAGGAGCTACGTATATCACAAGGCGACCCGCTGACTCATCCGCTGCAGTTAGCGCTTAGTGCTTCCGTCTTCTCTAGAGTTCCTGTCGCCACCGGTCACGTTTGGATTGCATACGCACAGCCCCGATGCAACAATTTACGCCATTCCGACAGGTTGTCGTATGCGCCGTGCACTACAAGCTAGAGTATCTCCTGGTGCGCCTATCAAAACGTGGGGGCACCACTAATTAAGGAACTACTAGGAAACCATGATTTTCACCGTCTGCGCAGACATTTTCAAGAAAAAGTTTTTGCGAACGCGGAGCGTGTTGTGAGCAACTGTCGCGGAAGCGGCTGACATCAAAGCTGGAGCAGTGGCGTCTGCACACGCAGCACGGGTGGAAAACACGCTCAAACGCCTTTGCTCCTCCTGGAGAGTTCCTTCTTCAATAAAAGGCAGTTCCCGTCTGCGCCGCTGTCCGAACTTAACGACGTCTAATACCTTTTTGCCCAGAAACTCTGATGTTTATTGCCTTCCCATGGCTTCCAACCTCACCGCAACTCGTCCTCTTGCCGCTACTACCTATTTAGTGTAGAGGTAACACATTTGTTCGCTGACACGTCAAAACTTCGGCCGGACTTGTGTGTGCCTCCTAAGCACTTAATCGTCTATTCGGAGATGAGGCGATCATGCGTGATACTGTCATAAGCCGGCGGTAGATACCTCCTAGGGAACCCGACCTATGAGAGACACGGCTGCCACTGTAGGGGAAACAGAGATGCAGTGCGGCACTGCGTGCCCCACTGTCGAAAGTGTCACCTTGATGAGTCAGTCAGGGCAAGAGAATAAAGTAAAAGTGCTCCTCTGTACACTACGTCCGGGTTCGTACACAATGTCAGTTGTGATACACATTCCTGAGTGCTGCTCGTGAAATTGTATCCTTGTTTTGAAAAACAGTGCAGAGTAGTGCAGTCGCACCTCTGTGTGAGGCAGAGGTGAACTGGGGCCCTCGTAGTGAAGCGGACAACAATTGGCGACAGCCGCAGACGTTCTTCCCGGTGTGAGTACCTCGCCGGAGGCACGTCTGTTCCTACAAGCCGGACGGCAGACACTGAAAAATTTACTGGTTACGTGCACTGGAGTGAATGTTACTCCGCAGCGGACGCACGGTTGCACCTTGACAGCTCATTCTCAACACTTGCCGCACTGCGTTTTCAAGGCGTGGGCCCGTCGCACAAACATGGCATCGAGTCAAAACGGCACATTTGGACGCTGCTGCAGGGGACTCAGGAAGTGAGTTGTGCCAGATTTTTCCCAAATATGTGAGTCGCTTCACTGGATCCGTGTACACGTATTTAAAGGCCACCAGTGCCGGTCGGGAGAAGAAGTAAAGCCCAACTTACTATCTGGGGCTGTCACTCTGCTAACCAGCTGTGGATGAACGTGCCAGTTGTCGCTCGGCTTGCAGTGGTGGACACGCTGTGGAGATAAGAAACGACCAGAAAAAGGTCATCAAGCAACATGCCAGAACGGTTCGCTGGTAGAGATAATTTCACACTGTAGGCACGTGAAGATTGCGGTTGTCCCGAACCCACGTGTCGATTCAAAACAACGCGTGTACAATAGACAGTGTGAGCAATCGTCCACCTATGGCGCGGAATGAATGGTAGCGTTCCGTCTTGCGTGGGCGACATGTACCGGTGGAGATCACGGGTTTCAGCGTGTGAACCCGGACGCGTGCCGGTTCGCAGACAGTGAGTGAAACGTCGGAATGCAGTGTGCCACTAACATTCTCACCCACAAGTCTAAAAACGCAGTTGAGGCAAAAGTGTTGTCCGACCATCGTAGCGTGTGAGCCCGGAGACGAGCCGGTTCGCAGACAGTGAGTGAAACGTCGGACTGCAGTGTGCCACTAACATTCTCACCCACAAGTCTAAAAACGCAGTTGAGGCAAAAGTGTTGTTCGACCGTCGTAGCATGTGAGCCCGGATGCGAGCCGATTCGCAGACAGTGAGTGAAACGTCGGATTGCCGTCTGCCACTAACATTGTCACTCAGGGTAAAAACGCAGTCGAGGCAAAAGTGTTGTCCGACCATCGTAGCGTGTGAGCCCGGAGACGAGCCGGTTCGCAGACAGTGAGTGAAACGTCGGACTGCAGTGTGCCACTAACATTCTCACCCACAAGTCTAAAAACGCAGTTGAGGCAAAAGTGTTGTCCGACCATCGTAGCGTGTGAGCCCGGAGACGAGACGGTTCGCAGGCAGTGATTGAAAAGTCGGATTGGAATGTGCCCCTATTATTGTTACCCGAGTGACAAGTGTAAAAACGCAGTTCAGACAAAAGTGTTGTCTGCACCTAAAGCTCTGGAAGACTAGAGGTTCTCCAGCTGCTTTAGGAGTGTGTAGTGTCTTCGCGCATTTAGCAGCCGATCTACACCTCACGGAAGTCGTGACCGTATTTTTGCTGTTCAATGCCGTTTTCTGTTCATTTACAACTTGGGAGAACAAGAAGCATAGTCACCCGGTAGCGAGACAACTTTGCTCGCAAGCAGTCTGGAGCTTGCCTTCCTTGGTCCAAGGAGGCACACGGTCACCTGTTCCCTGGCGGCACACCTAACAAAAGCTATCACGCTAAAACGGGGGGTTAAAGCAGCTTTTTTCAAACGTTCAATATGAAGAACACATAGCTGTCCTTTTATCTGTACACAGCTTGTAGACTAACCAAATCGATCGTGTTGTACTATAATTGTAGCGACCCTAAGCACAGTTTTGCCGCTGTGCGCTTACAGTGCTGCACGTCCCCCCTGCCCTTGTGCAGCTAGAATGCCGCACGTTATCAAACATTCTGACATGATGAACGACTTGCTGTTTTCCCTACCAGGATGCGTTTACATCCTCTTGCCCAGGGCGTAAGTTCTGGACGACGCAGACAGACAGTGTTCCTGCTCCCTCTACGGAGTTGCTCTTTTCTTTGCACAGAGTGTGCATATGGTTAAGGGAGGGGTTGGTAGACACCGACCCAACTATGTGGAAAATACTTCCCTGGATATTCTAGAGGATTGACAGCGGTTTCTTGTGCAAGCTGCGTTGGTATAACACAAACACTGTCGTTACGACACATCCGTTGTCAGCCACACTGGTCTTGGTCAGCCCGCGTCTGAATGCTTTGGCGAAATCGCTTGGTAGTTGTGTGGATTGCCATGAGCGCCACTTTGCCAGGTGATTGTTTGATTGCATACACATATATGTGTATGCAAGGGTATATATATGTATATATATGTATATATGTGCGTCACCTGAATGTGTGTAAATGCGTATGTATAATATATGTGTACACATATGTATATGCAGACATATACACATACACCCATACATTTGTGCCGTGGTTTATCTGTATGTGTACTCGAGAGTATTTGTCTCAAGCAGAACCGTGTGCAGATGACGCTCGTACACACTCGTGATCTACCGCCAGTGTCTACACCGAGTCGGGCTTGTGAATTGAGAATAGAGATTCGAAAATATGAAAGTGTCCTGCCGAAGCAAGCGGAGCAAGTAGGAAACCTCGACAAATCTTGCGCATAGTTTCACAACGAGCGACAGGGCAAGAATATAGACGAAGCGAGAGGCCAAGCGTCGGCCTGTACTGACTGGGTGGTTTTTCCTTACAAAGGCAGTCAGGGAAAGTAGAGAGCACGTCAGAAGGGGAAGGTGAGGTGCGCTAGTTCGATGGACACCGGAGATACTAACACTTGACTAAGATGCGGAAAGGGTGACACAAAAAAAGCAGATGTGGCTAGCCGCTTGCGTTTCTGCCGAGCCGCGCTCCGTAGTTAGAGCGGACGGAGCCGCAAGGTGCACCGCAGAAAAGTGTCATGGACAAAAACTTTCAACTGAAGTCAGATAATGTACGCCACCTAGAGCACGTTCAACGAAATTCTAAAGCAGGAGAGCGAACAATGGCGTCCGTTGACTGGCGCATTATTATTTCGCTCCTCGGTTTCTTTCTTTGTAGGTCTCCCGTAGACACCAAGGAGGTATCCTCGACGACGTGCTGGTGGTAGGCCGTGAGTGACATTTGCTAGTCGTATTCTGGAGGATGCGTGACCATGTTGACTCTGTATTTACTACAGGGTAGTTCTGGTGCGTTGACGTGTGACACATCCAGGATGAACACACCTTCAAGGATGGCTGTAACGCCAACGGATGGTTTTCTGTCAGTCTCGTGTATTCACTGTAAGTTCACATGCTTCGTGAGGTGAGTCGTCGAGAGCTCACAAAGGACTGAGATGGAAGGGTCCTGCACTCTCATATGGCATACACAGGGAGCGAAAGAGAAAGTAAGCGTACCTCGCCGCCTTGTTCGTGCTGTTCATCCTATATCAAGCTGGCCCTTCGTGCGGCTGTTGCTCCTTTCATTGTCCGAAGGCGGCGGTGCTGGGTGGAGAGCGCCTTCAAGGAAAAGTGCTGACGGAGTGGCTGCTCAAGTTCACCTGACGAAACGGTCAACTTGAGCATGTAATTCAACTTAGCAAAAAGCGGCGATTGAAGAAAAATCTCAAGAGAAAGCGTGCTTCACTTCCATTGGTCGCTGCTGTCCCTTAACGCAGACAGCTTTGTGTGTGGCAGTACGCGGATCGTACTGCGGCCATTGCCGAATGGCACAGCCTGTTCGGCAATTGCCACGTCCGGAGGATAATATTCTTCGGCGTTTACCGCGTGGTCTCAACCACTAGCTAGGGGCCAGCAAGGGATATAAACCTGTTCCTGCTTCAGGGGGCGACATTAGTGCCTGCTTAGAGTTGTAACGCTGCTGATTTAGAACGGAGTTATGCGCGAAACGCCGGGACTTTGTAAGATACCGAAATACGGCGCTCAAAGGCCCCCGCACCCCCCTACCAGACGTTCGTGCCTGCATCTGGACAAATAGTCACCTTTCCCTGTCACTGATGTCAAATCCTTGACCGGTGTCGTATTGCTTGCGCAGTGGCGGACGACTGAAGCACAATGACTTTTCCACGGATATCGAGTGCCACGTACCCTGCAGCAACGCGAGAACATAAGAAGGAGCAGACGGTACCGCAGGAGAGTCTCCAGATCTGATGGTGGTAGTCGTCGCGCTTCTTCTCTCACGCTTGGTCATGCATCGCAGATGACACAACGCCACGATACACAGAGTTAGGCTGTTTACCGATGCTGAGCTATTGCAAGTTGCACATTACCAGTGACACCTGCACGGCACTGCAAAGCTGCATAAGAGTCCTGCCGAGAGACAGTAACTCTGACAGCAGCTATTACCACTCCGTGGTTGACAGATCTGGCAGGTACTCGTCAGACCACACCAGCCGTTGTTTTCCCAAACAATTGAAGGGAAAACCCGAAAAACAGTCCTCTTGCATTTTCCTCCACGTTGGTTGCTTATCGTATCGTGTTCTCTACCGGTACACCTGACAGTCTAAAGCTGAAGAGCGGTGTGGGACACCCCGTTTTAACACGGTCTTGAGCAAAAGAAAGAAGGCAGCGTTTCACTACTTGAGGCACTCTCCTTATGAAAGAGCCACTCTTGTACGGTAATTTCTGAACGGGCCTATAAGTGAAAAAACAAACTTGTCTACTAAAGATAAGACCCCGTAGATTTAACTTATTGCATGCCAGGTAGACAAAGGTCGGGGATACACAGTACGTGCATACGTGTGAACTTTATTCGCGCTTCAGCATCTGTCTCTCTCTGTACATATATATATATATATATGTGCATGTAACCCTTTACGCCCGAGCGTGAATTAGGGTAATGCCTTGCGTTCTGCTAGTCTTTCAAGTGATGAAATCGTCAAGTGGCGCCGCCGCCTTTTTTGACTCCACACCTGCACGAGATTTTTGACTTTGTGAGTGATTCGACGCATTCATCGCCTTTCATATTCACAGGTGCTGGACTATGCTGGCGCTGCCATTGACTAGGCGTGGATTCGTGTGATTGTGAAATTTTCGCTGATTAATACCTTACTGGTGAGTAGCTAGCGTATGAGCTGCTCCGAAGAGTTCCTCAGCTGTGGATTCAACAGACCTGAGACTGCAACTTGCGAGCGCGTGTAGTCACCACCAGAGAATCTAATTTGCCTTACACGGGACGCAAGGTTCCACAGGTCTTCAGTTGACCCACGGGGACAGGCCCGCGAATCTCCTCATGTCTCCAAGAAATCTTATTTACATCTTGACGCAGTCCCAGGCGGTAAGCGTGACATTACATCAGATTAGGACAGTAGGGCTCCCTGCAGACACTTGACAGAAAACAACACACAAGGAAAAAGAGTTACGTTGTTGAACAAAGCTTACCCGATGAACGGGGGCAGGCGGCTGTCACAGGGAAGGCATCTTGCTTTGAACTGCATGCTTTTGAACGTAAGCTTGGTGTCTACCTGCGAGCCTTTCTCCTAGTGAGGACTGCCAGCGAAGCTCAATCTTCCACACATTTCTGCGTGACGAGCTTTACGGCGAAGCGCTCGGCAGCACTGCAGCTTGACACGGGGTATCTGCGTTTGCTACCAGCTCAGCTAGCGGGGCGCGTTTCCCTTTTTTCTACTCTGCTTGCCGGGACACAATTGTGATGCTGTCGCGTAGATATACCTGACAGACACGTCGAGCTAGTGACACGGCGTGGAACAACCAGGCGCGTATTCATTGTAGCTACTACTGAAGTTTAGCATGGCACCTTCACGTCAGAGATGTGCGTGAAGGCTGTATTCGTGCGCCAGTATTGACGTGCGCTCTTTTTTGCTTCATCGAACACTGCAGAGGACCAATTCAGCTGAACGTGGCCGCACTGACGCTTCAGACTGTAAGAACCGTTTCTTAAGCCAAGCACATTCCGCGCCACGTTTCCCGCGTGGCGTTGTCTTTGGTGACCTACGCCAGAAATATTCAGGTGCCTCGCGAGCTCGCATACTGTTCGGCAAAGGATAAGTAGACACAGAGGATATATACGCGAGAAGTCGTGCACACCGGCCCGCAGCTCACCTACCCACCTGCAGTGTTCGATATATCACGACGACAGCATGTGTAACGCGCGACTGCCTCTGCCGGTGCGACCTGTCCATTGTCAAAGAACAACGTGGAATGTCTATGCCAACGCTCCTGATTTCCGCGTGTTAAGAAAGTGCCGTCTTTGCAGTCACAGTGTCGGGGACTGCCTGGGCGCACCCGTGGCCGCAGAAAAATTCCTGCCGCATTTCCGCCTGTGTGGTTGGTGTGCACTGCACACGCACTGGTCCTGATCACTCACGTGCCCTGCACCTCTTCAAGTAAATACTTGCTTGTAGTATTCCTCCTGCGAAATACAACAAGCCTGCTCATTCGCGTGTGACGTGTAGCTGAACTTGTGGGCGCTCTACGTGAAGCCATCAGCAAAACAATTCTGGTTTTCAGCTTGTATGTTTCACCGCCGGAGCACAGCGCGTATAACGGCGAGGAGACCTGGTCATTTCGGTACCTAAGTGTCACCCATTTTTTGAGCCACGCTCTTATTTCCAGAGCCACCAGCACCGAGACACGTGTGAAACCTCCGCGTGCGCCCTCACTCGACAATCCACAAACGTGTTGGTTCCGAACACACATAAAGTTGGTAGGTTTCCAGACACGAAAAAAACAGTACTAGTATTCTCCGTCAGCCGGCCTCCGTGCTGTGCCAAAGACATGCCCACTTGGAGGCGCATGTTTTGTACTAACGTACAAAGCGAAGGATTGCGAGTGTAGAAGGGTTCGGTGAACTAATGGCTGATAATCGTGTAGGGAAAGCAGGCACGTACGATCTTAGCCTCTCTAACGAAACGTTGTGCAGTCCATCTCGATTGGGCAAGTGCAAGACAGTTACTGCGGCACTTAACCTTACGCTTTGTGGTAGACTGGACATCTGCTGCGGTGCAGAACGTTGTAGCTGGAAGAAAGGTATGCGCGTGGCGCTGGAACCCTGCGATTGCTTGTGAGGAAGACAAAGTCGTGTTTCGTGCCCTTGTGAGAAAGACAAAGTTTGTGGTCCATGCAGAATAGGGGAACACTCGCGTCAGGCTGTCGGCGGGAGATCCAGATAATAACGACACTGAGTATCGGTTGGCTCGTTGTTCTGAAATTGCGTTATTCATAAGTATATTTTGGGGAGCCTTATCTGCTAGCTGGACTACTGAAATACAGGACTGTACGCTCGACTTGTTTTTGTAATTGCGCTCATGGATTGATCCTAGCTGTTTTTGTAGGCTTGCGAGGACTGAACGAAGGTCATCAAAAAATGCCAGGCGTGGCAGCCTGACTTATCCGTTCTGGTGCCCGACGTTTTTTTCTGACCCTATAAGCAATGATCTACGGAACTTACACAGGCCCGATTGGTACTGCTCGGAACCACAAGAGTTTCCTCCTCTGAGGCTCGGCGTATATGAAGTTTGATTGTGCTGAACGTAAAAGATTGTAAGTGACGAGCGTACTGTGCCATATGAGTAAAGCGGCAGCAGTGTAGCCTCCCTGTGGCAGAAGTAGAGCATGACAAGCATTCAAGGTAAGACACAGTGTTTTCAGGCTGTCGCCTCCGCTAAAACTTGTATTACCTTGATCTTGCCTTGTTCATTAGGCATTGCATCTTGCGGTAATGCTTTGAGGACATCGACAGTTATAAGCTCAGCACCTGAAAGGGCCCTGCAAGCACAGCCCTCTGCAGAAGCGTCTCAGAAGACGCGTTCCAGGCAGCACACGAGTTGCACCGACATAGAGGCCTACCTGGGCACTGTTTTACAGGCTCCTGTACAACCGCATCAAATGTTGAAAGCCAGCGGGAATGCACTCATCAGCTGTGTTCGTCTACCGCCTGTGGAACCGCAGCGGAGTATCGAACATTCACGAGGCGTAGAAATCAGCTTTATGTTGCAAAGGAGTACCCAGAGCCGCGCGATCCTCAACGACTTTCAGGTGGTAGGCGCAGACACGTGGCCGCGAGTCATCGAAGGCAAGGACAGCCTACACCTCCTCATGGAGAAGCCTTGCACGGACCTGATGCATGCACCAGGCAACACCGAGTGGCTTCGGACGTTTCCCTTCGCACACCATCACGGTAGTTGTTTTAAACCTGCTTTTTTACAGTCGGTAAGCCACTGTACTGGGCTTGTCGCGCCACTCAGCCAATTCCCGTGCCGTCAGCCGGGCTGGTTTATTTAGTATTGCAGCCCGCCTTAATGTGCAAGGAACGGCGACTGCTCACAGGCCTCTCTCCCATGCACTGAAGTAAGCTGTTTTCACGCAGAAGGAGTGACAGGTAAACATATCGCTCCTGAGTGCGACGATTAAACGTGTTTCACTGCGTCTCCGCACCATTTCTTTGCAATGGTGAACATTGTAATTCTTGCCATGCTTTTTTCCTTAGTTGAAAAAGCGTCACAATTCACCGTTTGCGGAAGCGAGCTTTGGTAGAGGCCAGAGGCGCAAACAGAACGCGTCGCAAGGAAATCCTTCGCGTAACTCAGCAGAGAGTCTCGAGACAGCGTCACACACTCCGTCAGAGACCTGTAGTATCAAAGGTGGAAGTACGACCTTTTCACTTTGTGTCGTACTCTCTACCTTTTCACTTTGTGTCGTACTCTCTATTACAACTTCAATTATACTCGTATACCACGTATCGCAGACTTGCGTTAGGGCGCCTGGAGGGGTGGCAAAACAATGGTTGGAAAGCTTCTATTAAGATATATGCAATCGCAGAATCGATGCCCCTGGTTAGTCCCTGATAGATGCCATTGTGCGAGCTTCACCGAAAGTTGCATTTCGTGCTTCAGCCAGTACGTAACGGCCGTTTCGCGTTTTGCCCCTGCCACCGCAGGAAGAAGGTTGTGCGTTCTGTCGTCAGACGTCTGCGCTGAGTGGCATATCATTTCTCCTCAGGTGGTGACACGAAATATTGCAACGGACTGCTACGGGGCGTGACGTCAGAGAGATCTTCAAATATGGCATACTGCCAACCTTTTCGTTGCACATTAGGGCTGTGGGTGCCGGAGACGCGGTAAAATGACACTTGAGGAGGAGGGAGGCGCTCGGAGGCGCTTTTGCAGGCCCACGCATATGTTCCTCCACAGGTGACACCGATCAGGCCTCTGTATTTAGGCAGAGAGACAGGCTAGTGGAACTAAGGCTTGCGTCCGTCGTCTGCACTGGGTCGAAAACGTAAGGTATACTATTCCTCCGCAAAAATACGGGTCGACACACGTACCCTTCGTAACCGTGTACTGAAGTTTGTAGGTATCTGCAAAGACTTGGGGTGTTTGCTCTACGGGGAGCGCGTAACCACGGACCTCTGAAATTACAGTCACACTGCTCTAACACCGGTTGCATCTCCACGTACGGGTTTGGCGAACGGTGTAATGCAGTTAGTGAGAAAGGCTTGCTTCGCTGCTACCTGAAGGCAGGCGTCTATCAGCGCAGCAAGCAAACAGGCAGGTTTCAAGTACACGTAGACGCTTGACGCACTTCAGTGTGATTTTACAGATCAAATAAGACGTGAGAGTGTATATCATATTCCAGACGACGACCAGCAGCGCCAGACTTCACGCTTTTGTCTATGTTCTCTGGTAGTCGCACATGTTTAACAAGATTGCTGATTTAATCCTTGACCACGGGTGCAGGTCGATCCGAAAGTAAGACCGTGGAATATCTCATTGACTAGGCAGGGTGTTACTGCTTTTTACAGGAGCGTAACTTTTACTCTGCCACCGACATTCAGCGCATGCGCCCTCACAGCAGTGGTCGGCTTGCGGGTGACTCCTTCAAGCGAGTGAGTGACAGCTTCAGCGTTTGAGGCAGCGATTGCCCACGTCGTGAGGTTTTCACTGCGCCCCGGCTTTTGACGTTAAGTCTCAGAAATACTTACTGCCTGCTATGAGCCACTGTCTAATTGAGCGTGCGTTTCTCTGCGGCTGTGGCGGACATCAGAAGGTAGTGCGAGATGAATGCTACCGTATCCGCTATATGTTTCACCTTTCAACGACGCATGGAACAGTGTGTTTGGGTGCGTGCACGTCTGCATCTTCTGCCCGCATCAGGGACACCAAAGAGTGAACGTCCCTGAGGTCCAGTCCTCGGATGGAGGCGGCTCGTGTACTCCGTGTGCATCAGTCCGTGAGCAGCGACATAGTGCGCATGGATGTGTAGGAGGGATGTAATGGAGACAGCTGCGTTTCCTCCTTGGAGACGCATCATGCGAGCATGCAGGCACTTTGTTAGCTGATCCAGCCTCGCTCGAACGGAGGCTTGGAGGACGTTTCCGCCCGCGCACCGCAAGGCGCGATCTGGTGGCAGCGCTCTAAACAGCCATCCCGAATGTATCGCTTGTGGTCAGACCCCGCACCTATAGAAAGCTTTGTGTGTTCCCCCTAACTTTCAGGCGGAGCTGGTCAAAAAGGTAAGTTGAAAGACCCCGGTCAGCGTGCCTGTGGCGGTCGGCGTCTTCCAGGAATGAAAACTCTGCACTGTAGCCGAGTTGTATGCTTTCCACTGCTGACAGGCGCTAGCAAAGTGCATTCAGTCTTACTTCGCTAGCAAAATGCATTCAGCCTTGCTTCTCTAGTCCAAGAACGGAGTACAGGTCGCCAAAGTGATTTCGTGTTTTTCCATTGGAGACTGAATAAAGGTGGCCTTTTCTTTGTCGTCGCTTCTGTTCTAAAGCTCGTAGATTATCCTGAGCGGCGTTCCGCTTGCAACGGCGATCTTACCTTTGTAGCGAAGTCAAGCTGAAGGGTGTGGTGGTGACGTGCTACGAAGAAAGGCTTCTTCTAATTCGAGTCACTTCTAACGACTAAGACCTTGTGCAGAGCCAAAAATACCCACTGAGCCGTGCACCACTCTCGGATCGTTCACAAAAAGCGACGTGTTTGCGATTACACTGTACATATTAGGCCAACTGGGTAAGTCTTCCTGGTAGCTATTTTGGACTGTGTTTGAGAATGTTCTGACATAGGGACGTCCTTGGTCATGCACACAGCGGAGTCGACAGTGCATTCCTGCTTTCGTATATGGGTGCAGACAGCCACGCTTGTACAGGTTGCCTTGACTTGCGGTCCTGTGCTGTAGCGACGGTCTCGTCCTCGCATACAGCTAAGTCTTGTTGCTACAGCGTTCAAGTTAGCGTTGGCATACGGCGGGCAGGGAAGAGCAAGGAGTTCTTATGTATATCAGGCTACTTTAATTCAAAGCCTGTAAGCGTAACAGTGGAAGAAAAAAAAACTTTTTTTCCCAGTGTCTCAAGGCAGAAGTAGAAGACAACAGACGTGCAGGAGGACACTGTCACAAGGATCTGGAAAGAACACACGTCTCGCGCTATAAGTGCGGTTGTATGGACGACGAATTTTCGATTTCGTCCTTTTGTTACACACCGGGCACATCAACGAGGAGCTCGCTTTCCGAGTACATGCAAGAAGGCACAAAAAGGCGCTGTAGGCTGAGGGGCATCGTGACAGCTTCATGCCTATCAAGGGGTGGACTAAACCATCCCAGTTACCGCATATTGCACGAGTTTATCCGGGCAAAGCCGCTTGAAAACCCACGGGGTACAGTAAAATCTGTTGCGCATTTGTCCTCTTCTTGCGCTTAAAGTGTCTGAAAAACAACGAATCGACGGCGTGAGTGCTCGTGTGTCGTGCGCGGAGAACAAGTTCTCTCTGTGAGGTGTCCGACTGAAAAAAGCCTGCGTCTGCGGCGGGGAGCTAGTTGACTGGATCAGACCGGAAGAACTAAAAGCTTTCTTACAACACAGCTACAGGCTGTAAGAGTTGCTGTAACATTACCACAATCGTGCTTCGCAAGAGGATGTGTGCGAGTTTGAGCATCTCCCGCAAGAGAATACTTATGCCCGGAGTTCACTTCCACTTTGACAGCGGTGCCGTAAAGCACTCTTTTGACTGCTGCAGACACTTGTTGTAGGGGAACGGTGTAGCTCTTTGGCATCAACAGGCCGTACGTGCGCACTAGGCAGTGACGTTCCTCGAATGCAGCTACTAAGGACAAACTGCAGTGGATGGTCCACAACGCACCGGCTTCTCACAGTATTCTGCCTACGTCAGCGTTCGTTCGTTAAGCTTGTGAGTGACACCAGCGGCACTCGTAACGTTTGCCATAAAAAGCTTACGGGTACCCGTTGGCTTTTCTAGAAATTTGTATCGCGGACTGACGATACAAGTCAGAAGCTACGTCTCGTCAATCTCAGGCGGTAGGAGGAGCAGCTCCACTCGATACGATAGGAGGCCGACACTTTGAAAAGCAGCTTCAGCGCAGCACAGTGTTCTTTGATTTTGGCCTCTTCGCACACTGGGACAGGATATTATTTTTCCGAGTTCTCAGCGATGAGCCCACGTAACAACGGAATGCACGCAACTGACAGTCCGTAGGTCCCGCTGTCTAACGGACGCACTTGCTTGCACGCGGTAGAATGCGACGTTACAACGCTTTTGAATAGACCAACTCAACACAGCCATCAAAACTGCGGAAAAAGGCGCTGAGAGAAACATGCCAGCTCACCAAGAACGCTGACGGCATCCAGAATTGGAACCACTTTGTTGCTGTAGCGGTTTTCTGCTGTTTTGAATGCGCGACCAGGCAGCCTCCCCAGAGAAACGGAACGACGCCGACGGTATTGTCAACCTTTAGTTTCAATATGCCCCCTACGACGCAACGTGACACAGCTAAAGTGTTTATTTATGTAAACCCGGCCCCTACGTTAAAGTGTTTCTCCCTACAAAGTGAAATGACGCCCCGCTTCCGACCCATCAAAATATTATAAACCCACCTGTGCTTTAGGGAGTGAGTGTCAGCCACGGGTACTCTCCGCCAGAGTAGGGGGTTCGCACAACGTGGCATCTGCGTACTAGGTGAAAACATGCTCAGAACGCTTGTGTGTGCAGCAGATACGGTTTGCAGATCCGCTGTGAGGAGGACCTACTTGAGTTGAACGTGAGACGGGCTGCTCATCACTACGTCTTCCACAAGCTAGGGGAAAGTCATGCTAAACAGTGATTTTGCCATGGCCTCGAGTAGAGAGCGCAGGGCCGAAAGCATGTGGAAGCAGAGTAGCACTAGTCGGACACTGAGCTACTTAGCTACCTGAAGGCGTCCGAGAGATGAACTGGCGGACGGTTTTTGCGCCATCCTGCTGATCTGAGTGCACAATCATCATACGTCTTCGCGGAAGCCCGACGACGGCGTCTGACATCTTCGACCGTCAGTACCAGTTTGCGGCCTCGCGCGTAACTTGACACAGATAGTGAGTTTATTCTCCGGCTTTGACATCTACACGAAGCATCAGCTGTACATAAATCAACAGAGTGTACCGCGCATCAACGCAGTGAAAACTAATTATCATCTTGGATATCACGACTTAGGTCGTAGGTGCCACTAGTACGAACTGCTCTCACGGTTGTGAAGTAGGCGTAGCCTGCGCATAGGTAGACACAGTAGAAACTTACTGAGGCTGATTACATGCGCGTGCCTGTTAACATTGACAGGCGTGAGGAGAGCGAGGTCTGCGATACCGGGGTGGTCATGCACTTCAGCTGAGCGAACGCATTCGCTGTCAGATGGCCCGTTTACATACCGAACTGAAGCGAAGAGGATGCTTTTTTCGGGGGCGTAGCTGGTAAGAACCAGACGTGTCTTGCTAGCTTTGGTAGCAAGACACACTCTTCATGGCAGTCTCAAGTAATTCTAAACAAGGGTTTTATCAGAGGATGTCCCAACTGGCTTGCACTTCTCACATTCTGCTTGATGGCGAAACCATTCGTAAGCAGATTTGGCCTATCTCCAAACATCTGGCCGGAATTCTCCGCACTGATGGGTTTCGACCTGCACAGGGAGCGACACTTGTCACCGTCGCTGTTTTGCAAACAAGAGGCAGCTCGACGAAGTCCCTCGTTGCCTCTTTCGGGGCTTGCACTAAGCCGCGACAACCAGCCTGCGTCCAAGGACTGTATGTGGATGCTATCGATCCCCTGAGCACAACTGAAAACGCCTTACGGGAGAGGCGCTCGTGATACGTATTGGTACGTGTCCACCGGCACCGTCTAGTACTCCTTAAAATCCTGCCTGCTAGTTCTTCTTCCGTAGCTGTACCGTACGAGTCAGCGTATATTTTGCCCGCACTTGAGAAGTGAGGCTCAGGCCAGGCGCGGTCGTTCTCGCCCGTTCCAGGGAGTACGTGTCACGCAGCTAACGTTTTGTCGAATAGTATTTTTATCTTCGACACAGACACTCGCTTCACACAATTTTGAGGATGTCGAAATATTTGCTGGCGGCAGTTGACGTGCAGGCACCGCACCACGTTGAACATTAAGGAAGTATGCCAATAACGAGCGGCGATTCCTGCGAGCTCATCCAAATCACTGCATGGGGTCGGATTAAGTACACTGTTGTGCTAGTCTACAAGTCTCAGCCTGATCAATGCATCGAATCCGATTCAAATCACTGTGGCGCTAGTGTAGAAGTCTGCGTAATTTGTGACTCGGCAGGGTAGCGGATCTTCTATAGCAGCGAGCAGCGTGTGTAGCTCACTTGGTACTGCCTCGAGGCTATGCGTATCCTTGGAAGACTTAGAAGAAAAGTGAACATAACCTGAGAAAGAGGCTATGACCTGCGTCCCTTTCCGCTACCAGCTCGTGAGGGTATGGCGGAAAAAGGCTCGCTCGTGGTGACAGCCCTGTTTGAACAGCTTGTCGATTTCCTTAGGTCACTGCCGGGGGATCTGACCGGGGTGCCGGGAATTGCTCGTTGAAATTTGTACTGCTTCCTCAGAAGTGGGAATTCAGGGGCCTGTTACTGTGTAAACACTTTGTAGGGTTTACGAACATGCGCGCATCAGAAAATCGTCGCTATTATCACCGTAGATCTGCACAATGAAGTGCTTCGCAAAAACTAGATACGATTTACGGGCATTATAAGCAGCGTTCACCGGGATGCGGCTATAGGCAGGACATGACCGACCCAGCTTCCTGGTGCCCAGGGAAGAAATCATCCACAGAATTTTCACACCTTTTCCCCTGCAGCCTAGTTAAACTTGGGTTGCACTGCAGTTCTATGTCCCAGTGGGTGAGGAAAATTACTTGCACAGGCTTCAAACACGCGACGCCATTTGCTGTTCCTGCGGCGTTCACGTAGACTTTAACAGCTAGGGATCCTTAGCGGCTTTCGAAATGCAGCAATGCTCCAAGATGTCGCGGTGAGCTGACTCCGGCTGTATACGATCTCCAGAGTTCTCTTGCGCGCTTCGTTTTCGTTACTGCGCCCACGTTCCTTGGAGATGATCAAGCGCGCCTTCCACGACTTCATAAAAACCAGGATGCCTCTATGAACGCCGTAGGGATCGTGTTCATGCCTTTAAATTCACTCACATCTCACTGTAAATCTGTGGGAGGTCACTTGAGGTACACGTGTTTCAAGCCAGTATTGCAGGCCTCGAACGCCTTTCCCTCACAGTTTCTCTTACTGATACTCACGCCGTAGCGCATGGTGTCCTCTGCGTCGCATGCACAATCGGTGCGTTGCAAGTGGGTACGCCGGTCACTCGAAAAAAACAAGTGATGAATCTCGGAAACTTCCCAAGCATAGCTAAGGCACACGGCATCTGTAGCTTGGCAGCGCTCGGAAATAAGCTCGTGTAAAATGTTATCTTTATGGTTTGAAGGGGGGTGAGAATGGACGAACAAAAGCTATCGGGTATGGACGTACGTTTCAGACGGTTGCGACGAGTGCTGGATAGTCCTAGGTATAAAAAGAGAGTAAGGATGTGAAGGCCTACGCCGTGTGCATGTGCAGATGCACACGCATGACGGGTTCAGGCGCAGAGACATTGTCGCTGCGGAATGTCCTTTCACAGGTTTGGCCCACAGTGTAAACACGAAAGTGGTGTTCTGGCCTTTGTCTATCCGCAAGTCACTCAAGGAGGAAGTGGCAATGGGTATCACCTGTGAACCCTACCGTTGAGCTTTCGGCTTAGGAAGGCGCTGCCGTGTGGCTGCCTCAGTGCGCAACGGTGCTACAGATCGCCTAAGATCAAGAGATGGCCAGGACTTCCGTATATGACAAGTGCGTGTAGGTAAATGCAGAAGCTAAGGCTTCTGCGGCCAATAGCAAAGCCGCCGTACAACGCAGCAAAGGTCGAAACTCCACCGCCATCGCCTTGCGACATGCACGTATCTCACACGTAGGCCTCACCGTGCGTTGGCACATACTTCCTAAAGTCGACAGCCATATTGAGACTGCGACTTGTGCTGGCAAAGCGTACGGAAGAGCTGGTTGAACGTCCCCGTGGGCGACACAGGAAGTGTAGTGAGGTTCGTGTATTCAAATGCAGAAAAGGGCGTTTCTTGCAGACTGCCGCATTTCCCAAATTCGCACTCTTGGCAGTGTGCTTGATACGTGCGGGATGCGAAGAGTTCATAACTCAAAAGAAAATGAAGCAAGTACGTCTGCACAACGGCTGGTGCGTGTCCTTGCGTTGCCTCTTCTCGTTAGCAAGTGAAAAAAGTAAAGTGCCACAATCACTGAAGATCAGCCCTGCTGTGCCGCTGTCTGTCTATCCTCCACAGACCGAAGTACGTTACTGTTAAGTGGAGAATAAAAGAAGTGCTCTGAAAGCATGTACTCGCTGTGTGCAGTGGAAAGAAATTCCTGCGGTATGTGCTCATAGAGACGAGACGCAAATTGAGTGGCAGTGACGTCTGTGTCTCACGAAGCGAAGCGGTTGCCTGTAGAGGCAAATCTCACTCAAACTAAGCAAAATCAACCGACGAGTGCGTATCATCTACGACCAGCGCGACAACACCTCGAGCAATGACGAAGATCGGGCACTACGTTTCAAATGTAAAGGAGAACCGGAAGGGATTGACAAGACCACGCAAAAAGTTATCGGTGCGCAGGCGCGGAGTGCAGGGGGTCTTGGTGTTGCCAGTCTGATCCATATTTGACGTCAGACACATGTCGTCTACACTACCTGGACAACCTCGGTTGCGATCTCTAGTGCATCGCACGAAACACCTCACGAGTTTCCTTGCGGAAACTCACGAGGTCGTACCATCCTGTGAACTTGTCGGGCCGAAATGTGTACAGCGCTGTTCAACGCACTTTTCCTCTAGTGTTGAAAAAGCAAAGCCTAGAAAATCGATTCTTGATTCGAAGTTCAAGCACATCTCCCTATTTGGAAAAGACACTAGTTGCCGTGGCCCCCTCTGTAGCTGGCGAATGGGAGCGAAGAAGAATACTGCGAGGTTTGCATGAGATACCCCATCCTCTGTGTGCAGTCGTAGCGGTAGACGAGCTAGTTAGGAGAAGCTAAAACAACCTTCGGTACGGACGATCTAGTGAGACGTTGTTTCGCGTGAGAAGAATCGATGAGTATACGGCTTCTCTAGAGGACTACTCAAGATAGTACGAAAAATTGGGAAGTCCGCGGACAAGAGTTAAGCTCGAGGTTTTCACTCGTGTCAGCGGACAGTGGTGGCCGGTGGTGCAGGGTCCATTCAGACTTTATGTGCTTGAAGTCCGCGTCAGAACCCTCTAGCCAGCTTAGGAAACGTACGCATTCAGATGTGTTTTTGACAACTGGTCCAATCCCGTACGTCTGATTACCGCACACCTCTTATCAAACCCCGATGCTGCACGCGAGTTACAATGGTGCTCGGATGCTGTCAGCCTAGAAACGCTCGTGGTGCAACTGGACAACCCGTATACGCCCACTGTGTCATTTCCTTCCACTAGCAACTGACGCCTGTGCACTGCACGTTTTGTTTAATTGATGGTGTTTAAGGGTCGAACCATCCATATTTCCCGGCAGTGGTAGTTTGGCGAGTAACGGCGATCGCAAGACGCTGCACGGCAAAAAAACAAGAGGCGACCACGCAGTCGGTAGCTATCTGGAGGTGTGCCAGGTGATCGTGATGTCTGAAAACAGGAAAGGTACTTTGAAGGTCACTCCATCTGCTGGTGTCGTCGACGTCGAGTCATGTAGACTCAGCAGAAGACATGCGGCGCGTTGTCGCAGCTCTGCTGTGCTGTCCCCACTGCAAAAGATATCCCCGAGAATGGATAACCTCGCGGCTTTTTCTGGAACCTCTGCTAGATTCGTACCGAGCAGTGAGGGACACGCGAATGCCTGACGAAATAGGAAGTCAGTAAACGCAAATGTGTCCATCCGGTCACTTTCCAGCGCCACGCTGGGGAAGGCGCACTTTTCAGGCATTACTCGCGGACGTAGCACGTCTCTGGGTGACTGCTGCGTGTCAGTCCCATCGCTTCCATTCTGGATTGTCGTAACCTACTAGCAGATGCCACGGGTGGCCTCACTTTTCAAGTTTGCTCTTCTTTGGGGCCGTGTTCGCCGTCCTGGTTCCTGTAGTCTCTCTACCTCAATATTATTCTTAGGCACGCCGACGCTGCGGATATAAAAGCTAGAGCAGGAGTCTCTCGTATCGCGCCTGCATACTACGGTTGCGTAGTTTTTTCCGAGTCCCCAGCTTCGCTGCAAGTAATGCACCTGTCAAGGCGTTGCTGGCATCTGTGGTGTAGCTCACGGCAACGTGAGGCGTACAGCCTCACCACGAGCATCTCTTCGTGAGCCTTCACTGATGCTGCACCTTTTGCCACACACATGCACACACACACACACACACACACACAATTGGTCTTGTCGGATGTGGTGCAACGCCGCCTAGTCTGTCTGCATTTGAAGTAGCACGAGATGGTAAGATGAGCAAACCAGTATAGTGACGCCGCGACAGTGACTCACGTCTACGTGAAAGAGGCACAAAAGTCCACTGTAGACTGGTGGCCTCCACGCGCACGCGAAGATGTTGTACAGCCTCTGGTCAGAACTTCGGCTCGTTGCGTCTAGACGGTCTCAGTGGAACCATGTTCGGACAATGCTCACGGACTCAGGACGTGAGCTTTCGTTATGCTGCGCCGTAGTTGCACCACGGCGGTTGCAGGAAAAGCCGGGTAATGTTATTTTTCCGCCCACTCTGAACTGAGCAGGGGGTCGCACGCTTGCTTGGTAAGTACTGGACGCAACACGCCACAATTGTGGTTGCATTTGCTGGAGAGCGGGGTCACGAGCATTGACAGCTGACCCACGCAGGTTACATGTGGAGAGAATCTACCAGTCTCTGTGCTTCAATCTCGGCAGACAAGTTCAAGGGTTTTCGCGTGGAAGGCGTAACGGAGGCGAACGTCAAAGTCCACCTGACCAGACATTTCTGTATTCTGTTGATATGTGTTACAAACATCAAAGGAATGTACTGGACTGTGCTTCAGTGGGTACCAAAAATCTACTGCGGTAGTCGTTTCTCCGTCGACAGACACTACACTTGAGATGCGACGCAGACAGGTGACTGCATTAAATGACCCTGATTCCCCAGGCCCTCAATGCGTCCTGAAATGGCATTTCGCAGGTGGTACGCTTAACGTGAGCAACAACTGCAGTTGTACCGACGCTTAAAGGAGAAATCACATGTTTACGTTCATTCTTCACATCGGCAGCTGTCAGGATCTGTATCTGTTCACGCGTTTGCTGTGGATCATCATCAGTCGGTGAGCAGTTCAACTATGGCTACTTATGTGGCGAACGTAGGTCGTTGCGGGACGGTTTACAGCTCAGCGTGGATGACGTGACAAGAGGATCGGCTGTCCGATTTGCGTGGGGAACCTTAGGTATTTGGCGGAAGCACCAACCGTTTGTTCAACGCCCTAATTTCAGACGGTACGAAAATAGGGGCGTGTACGCTGTTTTTTTGACAGTCAAAAAAACGTGTTACTCTCGTATCCAAAGCTGCTTTGGAACGTTAGAATGAACGTTTTTAAATAAAATCTACTCACCTCACAACTAAGTAGGCGTGAGTTTGACAGTGTTCGTGCTCGTTCCATTGTTGCGACCTGCAAAGTTGTGACGATAGTTTCCAGTAACCGGTCACGCTACTTCTGCCTAGGGATATCGAATAAGCAGTAACTCACTTCGCAGTTCTTGTGTCTGCAATAAGGTACGACTTACTTACCCTATTTGAGTACATAAAACTGCGCTTCCTTTGAAGGCTGTAGGCCTGCGACACGAGGCGTGCACTGTGTTTGCTAATAAACGTGTTTATTCTATCTTGCGGGGCATCTAGTAGCTATCCGAGAGCGTAAGTAACGCTGTCCCCGTTTGCGTCTGGCTCAACAGGAGGTAAGTAAACAGAAGCGACACACGAAGCAGAGGTTCGTATTAGTGGGTACCTTGCGCAGACATCCTTCACCTGCGGTCGCCTTGGACTTGTAGTACCGTTGCGCGTGGGGTCGACTTTTCGTCAACCTGAGATATTCGTCACCCCTACTGCTTTTGTGTGTACCACGAGCGACAACCGTGGTGTTGCAGATTGTAAGTCGTAACTGCAATGTAATTGTTCCGTACACATCTGGTCTTCTCTCTTGCTTGCTGCACCATTTCGTCAAGTTGTCCGTACTGTCTTTCTACAGTTCGTAAGAGTAGCCTGCTGTTGTGGACATATGAGGCACAGGGAACGGCCTTGGTGGAGTGAGGAAACAGTTTCCATTCAACAGTGTCACAAATGCTCGACCCGCACCGCTCCCACTCACCACGCAGGACTTCCACGTGAGAGGCGAAGAGCCAGGCACGCAATTAAAATGTTTACCGAAAGCCTCGTTTTGGTGGCGGGTGGTACGCAGTTATCGTAGCCTTCAACCAGCGCACCTTGTGGTGACAGTGGCTCGTCCTCAACATTCTGGAGACAATAAAGCCAGAATCTTTAGAACGACCGAACTTCTTTGAATTCGTCGGAAGCTCGCGTTATTATATGTTATTTGTTGCGCTCCACTTTCCGGGTCTGCCCCAGTACGTACCTCACGTCACAACTCGGAGCTCCACACAAGATAGGTGTGTGCTACATGTCCTTGGAAGCGAGTATCACCCTGGATGCGGCAACCAATTCTACACACTTTGCAACTTCCCATCCCTTCAATTAGCACACGGTAAGGGCTCGCCAAAGATGCAGATGCCGAAGTTAGCGGCAACAGTCACGGGCAGACGTGCGAAGAGAGTCGTAAGCACGACACAGCATAACGCAGATCGACGTGAAAGCGAAAGAGACGTGCCCCCCCCACTGATCCGCGCCGCGGGGGGGAGCCAGCTTGGACTTCTTCGTCAGTGTCTGATTTGATGGCGCACTCGCCTCCTTTCGACGTGAGAAGTGTTTGTCGTCTGAACAGGCAGTACGTTCCGGTTCAAAAGCGAAATCATGTGTTTCACGCTGTTCGAGACTGGCCCGCAGGACGCGACGTGTACAAAGGCGAGCACATCTTCGTGAGACTTGCGCGGTGAAACTTTGATTAATCTGTTGCGCAGCCGGTACGTAATCCTTGAACAAGTAGACGAAACGAACCAGAGGCGCAGGCCAGCGGGGACTCGTTGCGGCAGCAACGGCCAGGCGTCAGCGATGCTTGGCGACACTTAAAGAAGAATTAGAGGCAGGGAACATGAACACGAAGCAGAAAGACACTCTAGTCTTCCTACAGAATTTTCAAGCAGGACCACTACCTGCTTCGACTTCGCTGACTAATCTTATTGCCTGAAGCATCGAAACTTTTGAGGTGCATGTTCCATCGCTGACACAGCCCCTCTTTTTCTTCGAACCATGACGACTGCACCGCGCGCAAGACTTTGCATTTGGTGTAAAAAAGCTACTGACGGTACACCTCCTCACCCTCTTCTCCTCTGTCGCTTCACGATGAGCTGCGCTACTGCGTTTGGATTCAACACGGTCGTTTAAGTTGTGCACATCGTGTGGAGGAGGCAACACAGTACTCAAGTGCATCGGTATGTGTCCATGAAATAAACGCAGATACTGGACTGTCTCAACGTGGCACACTCGATTCCTCTCAAGCACCCGAAATACTGCAGAAATATGACGCCAACTGACCGAATGCACAAAAGTTTTTTCTGGACTGGACGCCATCCACCCAGCAGCGCCTGCATGCTTCTACCTCAGAAATTAGTCAATAGGCCTGACTGGGACACCTTGCGACACTCTCCACATTAGCGCTATGAGTGCGTCGGATTACAGACTTCGGTACAACAAATCTAGTCCAGGTGACTGTCACTTGTGGAAATCCTCGTGTCGCTCGAAAGTGTCTCACTTATTTGTAGTGTTTTGCAGATTTACACACTCCACGACGGCGAATGAGACTCTACTCTGTGAAAAACTGTAAAACTAAAGGAAAGCGGATGTTCAGAAACATTTTCCGTGGTTATCAAAATAGTTCAGAACAACCAGGCGTCTAAATAGTAGGCGATTTAGATGCAGACTGGGCTCTTTTTCAACAGTTTGTCCTCAGAAAGACGTAAGTGGTTGAAACTCGCAACCGCGAGGGTTGAAGAAAATAGAAGTGAAGCAACTAGTGCAATGCCAGCAGTTCTGCCCCTCTAGGAAAGATGTGCTGGGGCGCAAGTGGAGGACGATTGACGACGCGTTGTTTGGCATCGCGTGGATGGCCACCTGTGTCTTAATAACTAAGCTATGCCACACCGCCTGGATAATCCCTGTATGGTGTGTCACTTTAGCGGACGGTAAGACGAATTACGGTGCTCTTTCGTCAGCTGAAGATGCAAATTCTTCTGCGAGCGTCAGCCACGACTGTGCAAACCACCAGTGTTGATCTCACGAAGTCTACCGTATGCGTCAAAGACGGTTTTCAGAGAAACACACACAAATGTTATTCTCACTTTCCTCGCTAACTTACCTTATTCAATGCGCGCCTACCAGCGGCTTACGGGTGCCTTGTCAGAATGTGAGCAATTTTCATGCTAACTCAACGATGCAGATGCTCGGACAGGTATTCCTCAGTGGCCCCTGCCTTGGAGAAGTCCTAGTGTGTGTATTTCACACGGTAGGTGGTCATTGTCTTCAGTTGGTAAGCTCTGAACAGACACCCAGACATCTGTCCGGGACAATGTCGATCCGGGCCGAGCATCACTGCAGGAGGCGGAAGCCTTTCCAGCGAGCAGAGTGCTAACTTCAGCCGCAGCCCCGTCCTTCTGTTGACCCCCGTTGAGCTGCTTTTAAAAGATCTGCGGCCACCCACCGTGTACCAGAAAGTGCGTCGAGACGGTATCCCGAAGGAGCGCTCTCGCGTAAATTTGAATTTTACTTGCATTGAGGGTAGCCGTCGCTGTCCGCACTGGTGATAACTCCTTGCAGGGTTCAATCAGACCACCGGAGTACGCTCGGTTCAGGCGCACTTCTGATATTTTCACCGCAGGTTATGTCTTTTTGCACGTCGACAGATGGATGTGTGGAAAACCAAATAGGTCGACACAGCTGCGCGACACACGTGCGGTAAAGGCTTTCTCCTTCCTCCCTGACACAGGCGCAGGCTTGTCATGAGTATCGTGGTCACTTGTGTCTTCGTCTGCAAAACGCATACAGATGGTGAGGTTATTAACGCATTAGAGAATTTTGGATTGTACCGCATAGGAAACAAGCAGCGCCTGGGTATCAATCCATACGAGCTACGTCACATCATGTACAGCGCCACGTTCTGCGGACCATGCGGCTAAACCGTCTTTAGAGAGTAAGACGCTCCCGCGGGATCGACTTAGGCCCACTCGTTTCCCAACGCTACTGCAAGTTCGAGAAAAAACGTCCCTTGGAAGGTTCAACGGATGTGGGGATTATCTTCTGTCCATTTTAAAGCTCGTAAGCGCGCGCTTGGCTGTCTGAATACTCGAAAAGAGGCGGCTCTGCCGCATGTCGTACTTCGTGGGTACTAATATAAAATGTCCGTGTTGCGAGCTCCTCGCTTACTGCTGGAAGCGCTGGAATACATACAGAAGGAAAACGTCAGAAACGGCAATACTTAAGGGAGTAAGCAAGCATCCATTACACCTGCCGCTTGAAGCCAACACCTCCCAAAAGCTTCAACTGTTTGCAATGTCGTGGTTTGTTCAACGCGCGACTGTGTCTCTTATTTACTACCAGCAAGTAGGAACCTGTTTGCGTTCATCCTAAAAAAAGTGAGCACCTACCAGAAGCAGTAACATTTTCGATGTGTGGCTGTCGCAGACAAGTGCTGAAGTACAGGATTTTGGTGTGCAAGGTACGAGTCGAAGGCGGTGAGCACCTCTTACTCTGGAGACTAGGCAAAAGCTTTGGTTGTGCGGTGCAGGCCTAGCGAAAGAGGGGTTGAAAAAGGCAGTGTTATAATGGATAGTGCACCGACTTTATTTGTATGCAAACGTCACTGTAGCAAGGGTTCGTTTTCAGTGACATCACGGGTCATACGGTGGATCCTCAGTAATCCTGTCAGCTCGTAAGGGGACGCACGTAACACCCAGGCAAGCAGACGCCTGTGCGGTCTCTCGTACGGGGACACCCCTCACTGACAGTAGCGCTTCATGCCCGAGGGCAAACGTCTGCTTGGAAAACATGTATATACATACATACCTCTACAGGAGGTATAAACCTCTTGTAGAGGCATAGCGCCTAAGCAAGCAAATACGCTGTTCACGTCAGTGGTCTATATTCTGTACCCCTACCGCTATCTCTTCGCAACTGCGTAACGGGGATAGCGTCTTCGTCGCGGTCAGCAAGTAGGCCCTGCGATTAACATAAAACGTGCGTCTCCTTCTGCTTTCAGGATATTATCAAGAGGAGTGTGTCTGTGGTTCGCGGATACCACAGGCTATGGCGGATAAACTGCATATGAAAAGGAAACGAGGCCGCTTGCGCAAAATGGCGGTTCGCCTCGGGTTAGTACTTCCTTTCTAATGCGCCTCACCACGGTGGAACTTGTGCATAGCTAACTAAAGCCGATTTCAAACTGCCACGCGCACGTCCTTTTGACGACCAGCTAGTAAGCAGAAAATCTTGTTTATTCTTCGTTCCAGGCCTAGCCGCCTGCGAACGAAACCAGGGTGGAGCGGCAGAAGCGGATTTTCTCGCCTAGGGAACCCTTCTTCATAAATGGATCAGTCACACATCACTAACTGCATCTCTTACACGCCTGAGTCGACGCAACGCCACGAGCACCAAAGTACGTGATCCGGCTTCTTGGAACGCCACGCATAGGATCAACTACGAACTGTCATCACGCAGTATAGTATGCAACTACGTGCCGCAGATAGTACGCCACACGAATGCAATAATCGAAGGTGTCGCATGTGGCAAGGAGGACGAATCCCTGCCTTGCGTACTGGAAATCATCACATGCAGGTTTCCGTAACCGCCTTTTATCGTCTGAGTATATTTCATACTTGTTCCTACAGGCAGTACGTCCGGCAAGCCTTTTTTGCACTTCCAGGCACCACCAGGCATGCAGTAACTGTGATTATTGTTGAATGCATATGATGCTCTTCCGTTTTACGTGGTGTGGAGACATTTTTTCTTTATGCTGAAAGGGAGTAAGGATCACGTCGGGTTTTCGTGCCGAAGCAACCGCGTTTACCAATCACGACAAACTAGGTGGGCACGGATGAGGTGGTCCAACGACTTTCTCAACCGTTGAACCTCCAGGTGGTACGCAAAAAATGCAACCTGGTGTTTTGTGTTATCTTTGCTGCTTGCGCTGAAGCAGCCGCATTATTACCTTATCAAAGTCCTACCTTAGCTGACGCATGCGCTTTAGGACTATCGTGTGTGTGGCAACTAGGTGCTTTGGAAGAAGAGGCACTAGATAAGAGTTATGTGGAATGCTAAAACGGACATGATGCAAACGAGACGAAAACAGGAGGTACGTTTTACTAGTTAAAAACGTACAAGGCACTCCGAGCATGATATCTCAGCAGGTCAGTTGCACGTGTACTCATCCAGTCCTGGATGACTGTTTCTCAGGAGCAGGTAAGCTTTGTCCGAGGCCACAGTAGGAACGTTGCCTTGAAAAGCCCTTTGTCTACAAAACGTAGCTGGCAACTCGCAGCCTCAGTATTTACCTTTCTGATCCCCCGACTTTGTCGGCACGTGAGTTTGGACCGATGATTCACTTACAGCTTCAGAACTCAGACCCGCGCGTCACCACACAGCTAAACAAAGAGTCACTTCTTTCTCACGTGCTAAGGTTGACTAGGTGGGCCCACCTACCGAATACAGGCTCAACACGTACGTCCCCTGGGTTTGCAAGGCGCGCTCAGCGCATTACGGCCATGCACAGCGAAGTCCGCTAAAACAGCCGTCGAATCCGTTGGACATGATAGTGCGACGGAAATGTCCGAGTAGATGAAGTGTCTCAGTGGTGAAAACAACGGCAGGTGCGTCCCAAAAGGCGCACAGTAGCGTGGTTCGATCAATCAAGCCTTTTTGGAATATCTTGTCTTTTAGAGCTGAACAGAGATACAACGACGACCCAACACTGCAGGTAGCAGTCGCTGTTGAAACGTGTATGTGGGCTGCGTAGATTATTGCTCGTGCGACTTTACATGAACGCTTTTCTCACGAACAATGTACGCGTTACTTTTCTGACGGCGCCGGTCAGCTCCCAGCAGCTTGTTCGAGCTTCCACGCAAGCCTTGAGGGCGTCACACATGCGAGAAGCACAACTGCATGAAAGCGTGTGCAATCTCTGTGACGGAGCGGAACGGTGTGCCCGATAGCGTACTATACGGAGAAGGAGGAAGGGTTAGGAGAAAGCTGTACTCAAGAGCGTACCACTACTAGGTGGAAGAGGGCTCATTCAGAAAAACGATTACCAACTGACAAACCATCAACGTCCGTGGGGAGTACGTCATAGTTACAGTGTTACACAGCGACACGAGAGTGAGCTTCAGATGTCGTGCAGCCTAGGTGAAAGACGTTGTTGAGTCAGAGCTCAACGTCAAGGCCAAATCCGCTATACTTTGGCGTTTTACTTGAGTGAAGCGCTCAGTCTGATTGGACCAATCTCCCTCTCTAAAGATGGTATGGTACAATGCGCAGAATAATACACAAGGAGGAGACCGGCGCTAGAAAGGTCCTGACAAGTCAAGTACAGCTTCTTCGACGTAGAGGTAGTTTTCTGTTTCCACACCGATCGAGTTTCGAGTACCGACATCGGTACTAGAATATTTTCAACAAATGCGGATAGGTCTGTCCGGAGCGGGCTAGTCCCACGGTAGACCGGAACTTAGCGTATTATCGCTGACGCGCCAGCTCCCCTATGCGTCAACTGCCACAGGTAAACCTTCCTCGAGAGCGGTTATTTTGCTGTGAAGCTTACAAGTGTCGCTTCGGGATTTGTATTAAAAGAGATAACCCCTCTCTCGGTCCAGGGTGGTGCCCAGCGCACGTGTGGATTTGCAAAAAAAAAGACGCTGGATGATCCTGGTCTGCTCCAGAAGCTTGTTCTGCGGTACCACCTTGAGTAAATCTAACTCGCCCAGTTCCACGCACTCCAGGCGTAAAGCCGAAGGACTTGAAGACGCGTGGTCCAACGTGATCCACGGCTTAGGTGTGCCCCACAGACTGATGACACTGAATAGCCTGCATACTCGCGGCCTGTAGATACACTGATGTGACAGTACACGGGGATACAGCTAGGGCAAAGCGGTGCGTCTGAAGATCTCCGCTTTCAAAGACGCCAGCTGCTTCTTTTTCTACTGCCTGGTATGTCTACTGATGAGACGACGGCGCTTATGTTGGACACCGCAAACCTGTTGCGGAGCGCTTGTGACCGCAAACGAGAAGGCCTGTGTTCATACGGCCAATTTGCCAGCCGGTACGTTGATCACTGGTTGTCAGTCTTAACGCTGTAGCATACTGAGTCCACTAAACATGTGAACATCGTTTCACTATTTTTCGCTTTCCAGTGGCGCACCTGCTGCTACTGCTGTTATATGACTGCGGCGACATCCTTCAGCCTTATGTCTGCGACTTTTAGTCGCCTCTCAAGTCAGTCGCGCAGCTCTACGCTTTGTTTGTGTGGAACACTTGTGTTCTGCTCAGCGATATTGCGTGTTACATTACGTGAGGACGGGGCAGGCATTAAAGCTAGCAGAACGTTCCAGTGTATGAGTGTTCTCTGACCAACCCTAAAAAGAAGACGAACCGTACACTAATCTCAGGAGGTACGCTGGTGTTTCCACGGTTGGATTCCGGGCGGACGCAAAAGAGCGTTGCAGTGCAGCATAGCGACGTAGGTTCAACTGGATGCCCAACAAACAACACTGAGAAGAAAAGGGCAGATTCTTACTCAACAAATATGAGAGCATTCGCGTTTGGGTCGACCTGGAGCCGCCTCCAACCTTCAGGTGGAAAATCATCTCGTGGTGAGCGTGACAGCGGCGTGAGCGTAGAAGCTGCCCTTAGGTAATGCAACAATTTAGAGCGTACGTTCGCAGGCTGAGTGTTTAAAGTACACGAATGGAGCCTTCGGGCTGGTTTCAACTCACTTCTAGTTCCACTGGTGTGCGCGGGCTGCTGCGGTCGGGGACCACAGCGGACAAACTTCTTTCTACCTATCGCGCAGCTTCTGCATGTAAGTCGCAAAGAGCCGCAGAAGATGCATTGTCGTTTCAGAAACACGAATTACATATGTCCACGCACATAGGCATATCCGATTTCTGTGTCTAAATCTTCAGGACGTCAAACTTCTGAGCAACTGCAGCCCTATTCGACCGACTGCATATCCTCGTCGTGAGTACTATTACCCTCTGGTAGTACGCTGCCACACGATACCTCAGGTGGTGAGAATTACACCAGGAGCAGGTGGCTGGACTCAGCGCGTACAATATCAACAAACGAAGATGTAGCTGTGCTAAGGCGGCGTTGAGCACAATGCGTTGTGTAGAGCTCAACGGCTGCAGCGCTAGGTGCATTGAGCTGGCGGTCACAGGGTGGCCATGGCCCGGCGTGTGACCTGGTTTGAGCTGGTTTTTATCGCCTTTCACGATACAGGCTTTACTCTGCGAGGGACCGCAGCACGTGAGTTATCAGCCGAGAATTGGTAGATCGAGTATACCTCGTGGGAGATGCGTGACAGTTGTGTAGAAAGACGACATTCTCAGAACTGCCGCACTGCCAGCTGCTCGGAAACTGAAGAGTCCGCGTGGAGATGCCCGCAGAAAGAGGCGACGTCACTTACACTGCCATATAATGACTTTTGTCAGTAACGGTGGAGCATGCTTTTATTCGACATACAGCTGAAAACGCACAGCTGAAAAGGACTGCAGGGCGACAGGCTGCAGTGTCAGCTTCCTTATCTGAACTGTTCCACGGTGTGGACCTGTGCAATAAAATTCAGCCGCTGCAAGTACGCAACAGATTGCCTGCGCACTATACCGACTATCTCACAAAGCCTGTTTTGCCAAGTCAGCCATTTCACATCAGAGCCAAGAGGACAGCTCGAGGGATAATATCGGGAACAAAATTGGGCTGCATCTTCCGTGTAAGATGTTGGAAATTTTCTCATCACCTCCCTGTAAAGTGCGGATTGCAGAATGCCGGTGACATTCATTCACAGAAAAGGGAAGGCTTTCGGCAGGGCTCTCTGATGCTTCCTTCAGAGGGTCACCTGTATATGTACGTAAGCTTGTAAGCACTATGTGGCACGAACCAGTGCACTGGGAAATAAATAATCACTGAAAGTCGAAAATAAGAAGGAAGCTGCGGGCGGCGCTGTACTCAGAACGCCGTTTTCTCTCTACGACGTCAAGAGTCTTTGCTTGGGCGCACTGATTTGAGAAATTACCGTAGAGGGTGGCCGGCTGCTTATAACGTTGGATCACGTTTCAAGCGTGTAAGATACTTGACGTGGAATGATTGCGTCGGCTGCCACAAATGACAACACGACTGTCTTGGCGTCCTGGATGCAGGTCGAGATGCCGCGATGAACGAACACCAATAATATTCGGACGCGCACTCCGTATCCTCTAGGACGTAAGTGCATATTCGCGGTCTGCGTACACGAGTGTTGCTTCTGCGTAGGAAGTGGCTTCAGAGAAGATTTGGCCTCTGCTTAAGGTAGCAACTCGATTTGGAATTACGTCACTAACGAACCGGTGCTTGCGCAAAAGTACTCTTTCGGTGACACCGGTCTCTACCACATCGTGTACCGCTGGTTTGTTGCGTTGCTCTCCTGTCGCAGTCCGGTTCCCCACTCACAAGTGTAGCCGATTTTGGGGTCGCCTTCAAGTTTGTAAGCCATACTAATCAGCACGTGGATTCACTGGGGAATGCGGGGGAGGTTTCAACAAGCGCAGGCAGTAGACGTATCTCGTTTTCAAAGGCTCTCTCTCAACGTTAGAGCTGTCCGCCTTTGTGTGCTAGCGGGTAAGACGCGACTGCAGATAACCACCACTGACTACAGGGACCACATCTGGTGCGACTCCAGCCACCAGGAACCACGTGAGGTACGGGTACTGCGTAGCCGTAATTGCGGAAGTGCTTCTGTCTCTGACGCCAAGAAAAAAGTGCCGCCAACTCTCCATATATAAGATTGTGAGTCGCCTTGCAGGAAACGTCCTCTGGAATCCGGCACAATCTCGGCAGAAAGACTGTATTCCTAGTTCTCCTAGCAAATATTAACCACTGCCTCGACTGCCTGGAAGCTGTAAGCAACAAAACCTTCTCAGTGTTCACGGGATGCTTCTGAAGACGAAGGTGTGGTACGGTTTGTTTGGTCAGTCCTGCACACCTGCGAGGAACGTAAGGGCGTAAGGAGCCGATAGTGGCCTGAAGGGCAAAAATCACTGGCACATTGTGCCAGCTCGCTTGAGCGGAGTGACAAGGGTAGTTGCTGATGCTGCCTCTCGAGGGAAACACTGCCGAAGCTGCAGCCTAGAACTTACGCGTCCGCGCTGACGGCTGACGACTTCGCTCGCAGTTTCACACAGGAGCAGAAGCAGTGTACTTAAGGACGTCGTAAAGTTCGATTTTCCAGAGACTTCTGTTTCACAAAAAAGAGCCACAGCGTGTCTTTGAAAAGAATGCCGTAGACGCTTTTTTGCACACATCGACTACACAGTCTGTAAGAACGCAAAACCACGCTTTTCATCGGCGTTGACTTCCGGCCGCGGCAACTACTGAAAGGTTTCTCGAGACTGGCATTTACTTTCAAACTTGTATAAACTTCTGTTTCCACTAAACAGTATGTACGACCTACGCAGCCGCGACGTGTGCGCTTGTCCAGGCCAAGCTTGACCGAAAAGCAAAGTGGATAGACTTCAGCTCTCCACAGACCCGGTCCCACTGTTACCTTCGCATAAGGTTTCGTCGGCCCCATTAAAGCTTTTGGTGCGTGGCTTCTCATATCGTTTTATAAAGGTGTGTGCCTTCGTCTGCCCTCGCAGGCCGTACGTCCGGTGTCCTATTACTGATCTGCTATCACCCTCTCTCTATGGCGTGTACACGCATATATAGTCGTATCCATACTGAAATAAATACGTATGTAAATTCACGTCCCTGTGGGCTGATAATATTTCATGAGAAAGAGGAAGAGGCTGGAAGGTTCGAAATATGTGCCACTCTTGGTGGGAACGAGTGGGAAAAGTCTCATATCCCCAGCTGTTAGCTCCGTCCAGCTGACCCGGCGTACCGGTAGACTGTAAGATCACATGAAGTCTGCCTCAAGCGAGCGTCTTCGAACTTTTCCGAAGACGGAGTGCACTTACCTTTTGCTACACAGCTGACTGAATCTTGCTTCTGTTTCTCTGAGTAGGTGGGTTTTGTTTCGATATGTGTACGACGACCGTACGTGAGCAGGCGGTATGCACCCGCACGCAGAATTGTAGCTTATTTGTGCGACGGCATGCTATTGCGTAGACAGTGAAAAGGGGCAACCGTGGCTCACCATTCACGAAATCTCCACCGATACTGTATGTAGTGTGACCACGGCCTCTGCGTGTGGCAGCTGGTGAGTCGTCACACTAATCTTGTACTAATTACAGAGAATTTTTAGCTTGCATCGAGGCAAGAACTACTCTGTACTTTTTCGAACAGTGTGTCTTCACTGGTCAGTTTTTCATTGACTCGTGATGATCACGTAGTGGGTAAGGAGACTCTGTCGGAGCAGGGGAGCTGAATTCCTGATGCTGATATGATATACCTTTGTGACCACGTAGGCTGTCGTGTCTGCACCTTCTCCGACCTCTTCGCCTTTTTGGCAGATGGTGAGGTTTTAAGGACGCTGCAGAAGCACATACCAACATGGGGCAGAAGCCGGTAGTTTCTGCGTAGAACTACACTTTTACGACGCATATCGTTTCGTTTCGCCATGCTTTGAAAACCTGTGTGAACGTCATCACAGGCGGTACGACAGCACCACGTGAAAGACAGTTAGAGGCGCTGCTCCCTTTAGTGCATAATATCTGAAACCTAATTCTGCACTCTGGTCCGACGAGCCTATTCCAGAGCCCCAAAGGTCAAGCAAAAGAAGCAGGCACTCCAGAGCGCCTGCAGCTTCAACATTGCAGGCTGTAGGTTTCACAAAAAAGGAGGCGTTGCAGAGGCTGTGTACTACGGGGTCCCCGCCGCCACCTCCTACCCAGCAACGCCTATTTGCATTTTGTTTGCACGACCGCTGTCGTTGGGTGCAACTTAGGCTGTAAGGAAAGAAGCGCTGCAGAGAGAATGACAGAAAACGCCTTTGATTCTCGCAACCAACGAGAATTGAGCGCGTGACGACAACGTGGGTCTTTACGTTGAAATATTTCTCAGGCAGTGGGCGAAGATACACTGCATACAACACCTACTCTAAGTCACTTGGACCTTGTGCGCGACCGATGAGTCTTCACAATGCCGGTTCCAGCACATCGGATTTGCTCCCCCTGATTCCTTTCTACGGGACAGAGAGTACGTCTGCAGCGTCGCCGTCGGAGGAGCACGGGCAAGAGCCAATCACCTTCAATCTGTCGTTATATTTCTACTCGCTCTGACTCAACCGTAGGGAGCGACTCGATCGCAAAAAGGTCATTTAATCGTAAGATAAGACTTGTGCATTGTACGAGCTACTTTAGGTTGTAAGCGTCCGCTATACAGTGACGCATATGTCGTATTGTGCGATGCATCCCCGTGTCTGGCTTGCCAGGGGCGCAATTTATATATGTGAGAAGACCGGCGCCATTTGTCAGAAAAGGGAGTGAGTAGAACCACTAGTCTCGGGGAGCAGCAAAAGCCGACCTCATCGAAGAAGGTGCATTTCAGTCTCACATGCGAGTATCTGTTTGGACGAATCCGCTTACGGCACCACCTGACAGCAGCCACATTCGCGCATCTGCGTGTAAGACACGGTCGTTCAGAGAGTGAGCGCTAGACGCTGGGAAACTACGAAAAAGTCGCACGTTCCGTCATAAGTCTGTGATTCTGAAGATTCAAGGATGTGGCCGGAAGCGCAGTTGTTAATGAACACAGTCTGCGTTACCAGCGGAACAACACGATGGGCACCATTCAATATGTATGCACCGAGGTGAACGTATATGCCAGAGGTATCTGATCTCACGTGACGGTGGGTTTAGGCAGACCACCAGCAGCTTTTCGGCAAACAACATGTTGTCACCAGGCACCTAATTTTGCCTGTTAACGGGTCATTAAGTCAGATCGTGAGTGTGAAATGCACAAGGCTCTTTTTTGTATCAAAGCGTTTAAATCTGCGTTACGACTTGTGTGTTGTTCACTGCAGCGGCTGGGAATGAAATGGTGTCTTTTGTCAATGTTATACCTCATGCGGTAAACAGCGTATGCGCGTCCACGCAAAAATGTCAGTGCGCTGGATACAGACTCACGCATTTCCAGGGGGTGGAGGTGTGCATCACAATTTCCCTTTCGCCTCAGTCGCTCACGGTAAGGCCTTAAATAGAATTTGGTGGTGAATGGACAAGGTTGCCGACACGCAGGCAGTCTGACGCAACACGCCATAAGCCTGGAGCCCTCTGTTCCAGGATCTGCTACAGTGTACACAGGAAAGCCCGTAGCTTTTCGGCAACTGCAACACGTCGAGCGCATTCACACGCGGGCGAATACGGGTCGAGCCAGCGCAACTGTGTATACTGTGGAGGAAACGAACTTCATGAGCTTCTCATTTGAACGTAGAAAACGGGCTTTTTGTTTACACATCACCTTGAAGATCTTTATCCAGACTCTTCCGAGGCCACCCATCCAGACTCTTCTCTATTTTTCGTGAATTTGCCGCATTCTGAGATAGACTTCTGCCCTTTTCTCTCGGCGCTAGACCGTCGATGTATGTGGGCATTGCACTCCTTCCAGGCTTTATGAATTTCTGGTTTTCTCCACCGGTTTTGCGGCGCAAGATACCTGAGCACGTGTGCACAAAGGGGCACAAGCGCAGACCGAGGCTTACAGAAAACACGCAGAGTCGATTTCCACAGACAGAAAAACTACTTCGTATATTCCCTCCGCCATGTTCTTAAGCATGTAAGTGTGATGTGCGTTCCGGCTGTTCTGCTCGTGAAGGTTTCTTATTCCCCCTACTCTGCCGTGCAGAGCTCGTCTGCACTTCTATTGATCACACAGAAAAGTATTAATGGAAAACTTGCGCGTGGCTATGCAAGTCTCAATGACATGAGCAGCTCGTGCGCAGCTGCACTACCAGGCACTGCAGTTTCCTTATGTCATCGCTCGAGGCTAACGTTTGTACGTACGTGGTCGCAGGAGGACGTAAGAACAAGCAGACAGCGCCGCTTCTCGGAGAGTGAACGGATGCAATGCCGCGAGAGGGTGAAAAGAATAGTCTTGCCGCACCTTTGCGTGATGCCTCTTGATTCAGAGGCTAGCTATCTGGTGAAATGTTCTCTACGTCAAGCGCGTAAGGGGGGTTGCACTCTGCGGTGATAGCCTGCGTACGTGACTAGCCACTGCAGCATAATATATCAAATGCAAAGCATGAGAGATTTGATGTGGCTACACCACAGACTGTGAGTCGCGAGTAGACATGAAGGAGAAGCGATTCATCCTCTCTAACGACATCTACCCCGACACGTGCACAACTGAGAATAATGCAGCGTCAGTCCTTTTTGCGTGTACCAACCATGACGTAGCAGCTTCCTTTACGTAGTGTAACATCGTGAGTGGACTCAGAAAACAGCTGGATGGGCTTCCGAACAATCAGCTAGTGAGTGGCTGCGTGACTCGTCCCTAACGCAGAAGCTCTGTTTTGTTAAAGAGAGTCTGCAGGTGACCGACGACCCAAGCTGCTGCACCTTCGGCACGAGCTGAGTGTGTGCTTCACACATCTCTAAAAAAGCGGCGCACACTGACGTGAAACAGCCTCCAATGCTCCTCCCGATAGTTCGTTGTGCTCCTTCAAAGTTTCCGACACGCGGGCGGACATGGTGTTTACGCGGTGACAGCAAGTGAGAAGGATGGCGTGAATATTCTAGGTACAGCTGCGGATTTGCCTTTCCTCGCTTTGTTCTAATCTAGCACCCTAGGTTTGCGCCTGTATTTCTGCGAGCTCGAAACATGCAGATTCACCGAGTCCCTTGGCCTTGCCGCTATCATTAAAATTTCCGAAGACAGCTAGAACGTCAAATGGTGTAGGGGAGTGCGACCCACGTCTTCTATGCTTTTTCAGCCGGTGAGTCGTCATTTCCATGGTGATTCTGTACCGCGAGTGGTCCGGTGCGCGTGACATACAACTGAGGAACGGGCGCACAAGTAGGTCTTCAAAACCGTGTTCATCCGCTGTCGAGCGACGACGGGAGATGGTAAGGTACTGGGTCGTAGTTTGCGTCTTATTTTGAAGCTTGTTAGTGCACTCGCACTAGTGCGGGGAGATACGTGTGACATAAACGCCGATGTGGAGGCCTCTTCTAATAAAACGGTAAAGAGCCGCACCACTCCTGTATCCCAGCCGAGTTTACAAGACTCAGGTACGTGTGAATCTCCGACTGTTAACACCCGGCAGACGTCGTCTCTGAGTCTGAAAACCGTTTTCGTGTAGCGGATATGAAGTACATTCTGAATTTGGAACTTCGTTGTCTCTACTTACAAATAAAGGACCAACACCGACCTGTTAGCACTAGCTGGTCAGTAGTTTGTAAAGTTAACGAGATTGTACAGATTTCTAACCCAGCAGGGGGGAGCACGCGTAGGCGCCCCTCTTAGCAGTTTTGCCTTGGTCTCTGGGCTCTTCCAAGACGTGCAAAATCTGTTCGCGTAGCAACGCACCACACCGTATACGGAAAGCTGCACATAGGCACAAAGACGTTTGCTTTTGTCTGAGTTGCATCACCGAGATCAGAATGCCGACATAAATTGCAGAGAGTAAGTGCCCCAGTCTTTGTTTTAGCACCGTACGTCCAAATTCGTTGGTGCGGAAAGAGCTTAGGATCACCTGTCGTGCCATTTCCTCTGTGGGCAGACAGTAAGCCCAAGTGTGCAAATATCAGTAGTGGTCTGCGAGAACTCTGAAGGCTTGATATTTTCACTTATTTGGAGCTGCGACTAAATGAAGTCGGCTGTCCCCTCTAGTTGGTAAGTCTCACTTAGTGAATTTTTCGACGGGAATAAATACTTTCAGAGAGACATGATTCAAAGTGACATTCTCCTCCTACTGCAGCAGTGAACTGGTCGTGCACCTACAGCTGCCATCGGCTACCAGGAGGTAAGCCGCATCACGCGCGTCACACGCTTCGACTGCTTATAGGCTTCTCCGGTCTTTTGCAGTCCTCATACATTTCAGTCTAAGTGTGCCTCAAGCTCAACCCTATCCCTACGCACGGCAACCTGTGCGCGTCCCGCATTAATCCACACGGGCATATACAATTTTGAGCGTAGGTGTGCTCGCGTACACAAAGGTTTCGGTCTGTGTGGATGCATCCGCGGTTTTTACAGTTTACTAACAAAGTCAGATGTATTTCGGAAAAGCTTGTAACGGATGTCCATGGCGTCAACGTGCCGTCCTAATAAACCATCTACCGCCCATCGAGTACTTTTACAAAATTGTTCTCTACACGCCACCGTACAGCCAAAGGTCATGATAGGGGGAAGGCGTGTGATGGTGGATGAGGGCAGAGCATAAGACAAATGTGACGCAGCGCAGCACACTTGTAGCCGGCTGCGATGCACCGTAACATACCTGTGCAGTGAGCACATCGTTCGTGTTGCCTCTCACCCCTGCTTAGGAATGTAGGAAGTTGCGAGCTTCCACGCCTCTTTGGTTTTCATGCGGGCCTTCAACAGGACGTGAGTCATGCTATAAGCAAATGCTTTTCTTAGGTGATCTGCAGTTCAAGTGTGTGTAGGCCAGCCCAGCTTCAGCAAGGTGCTGTTCAATGCTTTAGATTGCGTTAACCGGTGTTTGTCTATCGACGAGCCAGCGAATGCAACTGTGCCGCCAAAGTTTGTTAGAGCTCCGACGGGAGTGCTGAACAAAGGCCTCATATGCAATGCTGCATTCGACCAAAACACGGAGGCCGTCTAACCATATCAAGGTGGCTGTAAGGAACGTTTCCTGCTGCTTTGCCAGCCGGTAAGTTTCTTCGCTGGCCCTGGATACCGGGTAAGTTTGAGAGCGCTGCAAGTTCAGGATGTGCCATGGCTGTGCGCCTGGGAGGTTCTGGGGAGACTACGCAGCGTGTCGCGATTATATCGCCCGATGAGTGTGTCTTTGTGAACCCGTGGTAACGGACATGTGCCGATGATTGTGCGGTCAAGAAATGTAATGAGTGTGGGGAGACTAGCGCTATTCCAACCTCGAGGACCTCCTGGACCCGTTTTCAGTGACAGGTCAACCGGCCTTACACGCGAGTTTGTTTGCGATGATAAAAGCTGGTGAGCACACAAGAACGCCCGACGTGAGTCGTCTGTGCAAGCGAAGGACAGTGTGTTGCGTTTCGTTTTTGGCTGCCGCTGTGAAGGTGCAGGAGTCTCTTAACACCTCTGAAAGGGACCTTCAACGACAAGGTAATAATGTGCCAATTCAGTGCACAGGGATCGGTGGGTCTCACGCATTGCAGCGTGTAAGAGTAATCTTCTTACTGCTACCACTGCGACAAAACAGTTCTCCTACACAGGAGGCTGTGTAGTACGCATGTTGTCCACAAAGCGGCAACACCCTTTCAGTGTGCATTTATACCGCTGCTGTGATCCCTGTCGCATTTATCGATAAAAGAAATACATGCGTTTGTGTTGCTTCTCTACACGGTCCAGCCGTTATCGATGTATTGTCTAATTTATTACTAAGCGGGTGAGCCTTGTGCTCTTTGCTGCTAAACCGTGCTTTAGCATGGCGGTGCGAGATACGCGGAGAAACGTAACTTGGAGTGATTGCTGTGTGTCGTATATTCCGCACAGTTTACTGTACACAGTTGACGCTTCGTTTTGATTTGACTCAGTTTTCTCTCGCTTGTACTCTTCAAAGCTTGTACGTCTTCCTGCGCTACTCCTTTGCACTAAGCGCCAAACGTGTAGATTGGGTGCTGTTGCTGGCATCCACTCACAAAGCGTCTGCAGCACCAAGTCAGGAATCCCTCACCTAAGCTACATGGGGTATTTTCTACGTCTTCGGGGACATCCTGAAATCAGTCAGTAGGCATAAGGGGGCACAATGAGGTCTTCCGTCTACTCGGTGCACTTTTTAGCGGATCCACGCTCAGAGCACGCAAAACACTTCTCTCGTTGCTGCGCGTACTTGTTCTGTTTCAGCTCTCAATCATTCAGTTCTTGAGGATTAAAAACACTACTCTTTTCACCGGACGCTTCTGCCAGCTTCCTGGACGACCCAGTCGTACATCCGGGGTTTGCCGTGAAGCCGTCCCTGTAGAGTGCTCACTGTTGGATTCTTTCAGGTGGTACGTCGCAGTTCTACACTGACAGAGCCTGTACTTATTAGGCAGAGTTTGGAGCTTCGCATCACCTGAGAGCTTCCATTCAATTTCTTTCGATGAAAGATTACTTTCCTCGTCGAAACAAAGATTTAGAGAACGGGGAAACCTGTGCACCCATCGAAGTGACGCTGAGGTGCGAGCAGCTACAAAAAATTGTGATAACAACACAGTCAGCAGTCGCTCCAACTCCAACAAAACTGCAGTCACCCGTAAGGGGGAGGTCACTCCTGGATGCCCTGCTCTACTGGTTCTTCTGTACGGGCTTATACAACAGTCACACCATTACGCAGTGCTGCTGCTACATCTTGTTTTGAAACTTCCAGGGAGAAAAAGAGCGCAGCTAGCTTGCCACGTTATTGCAGGTCAGACGGAAGCAATTTAGAGTAAAAGTCCCATAAGGGGCTGGCTCGTTGCCTTCGTTGGCATTATTGTCAAAGCGGTTACAAGAATTTTGTTCTTGTGTGTCTAACGGTTCTCAGGTTGCGGGTTCGTTATGCCCCCAGTAAAGTTTTCCGCGCTGCGGAAGCACAGGCTGCTTATATGGAGAAAGACTCCGTTACAGCTCGCGTTCAAATACATATATGCGCTTGCAGGTCTCCTTCGATAACAGTTTTTCAGTGTTGCAGAATGTCCACTTCCGGGGGCACCTTCTTGTTGTTGCCTACAGCAGGTGAGAGCGCTTTTCTTCTAACAAGCAGACAAGGTGCTTTGCTATTGTGACGCAAAAAGATCTATTGACGATGAATTCTAGAGGGGTCCTCCATCTTCCATAGAGTATTCTACGTTCTTCTTCGGTGTGCAGTCGGTGTGCAGTCGGGTTGTGTAAGCGAAATAGCACGTCTGATGATTAACATGAAGCCTGCGTCGTCTCTCTGTCTATGGAGACCTAAGCGCACGCTAGGCACGCCAGCGCTTGGTCGACTTTCCACGGAGTGCTCATTCACCATCCGCGTGTGCCATTCAGCTTGTAGGTCAAACAGAGCTGCGATCTACCTTGGAATTACCCGCCAGGTGGCGCATCCGTGTGACTGTGTTAGGAGCAGGCGACGCCGGCACGGGCGGTCAAAACATTCTCATCTGCGGGCTTTTTCGTAGCAATCCACGAGGTGTCTGTATGCACGCAAATCCGCCTTCCTCCTGTCTACGTTCGTGATACGATCATGTGGTGACACCTTTCTAGTTACTTACTTTAAGTGAGCACCTTCGATTAGCCACCCCAAACTTCTTCAGGACGTAAGCTTTATCCAAAATGCGGCCACCGTTAGCACTATTACTCACTCCAACAATTAATCTACGCGTGATGCCACTGCCTGTCGTTCCGAATACTCTCTGTGGTTCAACAGCGATGAGATTTCATGTTATTCTTGCGACGAAAGCTAGTACGCTGACTAAAGGAACCGTGTGCTGCACCGAGAAAAACGATGCACTCGGATGTGCGGCAAAGCTGGTACACGTGAACCGAGAAACTTCATGACTTCCTCCCGAACGTAGGCTGTACGTGACGAACCGCCACATCGTATGACAAGTTAGGCAGCTCGTACCTAGTGTGAACTCTCGCACCTGTATTTAGCAGCGGTCAACAAGGAGACGCCTCAGTTTTATATTCATCACGGTGAATAAACTAGAGAAGCCCGCTGCGACCTTTCAGGGACATTATGACACTTGACCTGTCGTCGTTTTCGTAGTGGCATTCCGCAGGGCAGTCTTTCCCGTACCTCTGCGCGTACGCGTTTTTCCCGTTTTATATCTCGTCTATACCTACGCTTCGGTCCTGAGCCGTTGTCCTTATATCAAATAGGTGGTAGGAATGGAGCAAATCACCTCTTTTCGCTGCAGATGTGATGAAGGTGTCCCGCATTCAACAGTAATCCCCTCGTGTAAGACTCTCATGGTGTACTCATAAGAGGCCTTGTCGTCGTAATGCGAGAAGCTCACGTCTACCCTCAAGACGTGAGCAGTAGGCGTGTAATCCTAATTTTGCCTCCAGTTTCCACTTACAAAACAGCCGGTAAGGTCGCTCATTATTCACGCTCAACACACCGTTAACACTCACACCGCCATCTTTCCATAAACAGAGTAGAAGAACGATACATGCGGTCCATCAGATGTGCAGCAGGCACACGCACCAACGCGACAGAGCGGGCCACGCCACCACAGGATATGTAGCAGGTAGAACGGTTTACGCCGAAATTCCACACGTCACACAGAGACTACGCTGGGAGGCAAAGGCTCCGCTGAGCGCGTGCAGCGCAGGCAACTGCATCTGACACAGTTTCTGAAATATCGTTTCATTGTGTGCTCCACCAGCGGCGGATGCGTAAAGCAGCGCTTTTAGCGTCGGTCTTCAGTCCACTACCTGTACTCCTGCACGGCCTGCTACACGCCTGCATAACTCCATCCAGGTCTTTACAGGAGTCCCTTTTTGAGAAAGTCATCACAATGCGCAAAGCTCTGTACAACTGCGATGCAGCCGGTAGGCGTGTGCATTGCTGCTGGATCATGTACACTGGCTTGGTTGACTGCGTGTACAGGCATCGCGCCTGAGATAGCGGACAGATTGCCAGGGCCCTTGCAGCACAACTTGTAGTGACGAAGCGTCTTTGATGCAGTGCATCCACCGTCCACTATTGCTTAGTATGTAAGTGCTCCAGTGTCGTTTCACGTAGGGTTCCTTCCGCCTGTACCACAAGGGCGTCCCGTTGCAGCAGACAACGCCAGTGTGGCGATGAGTGCCATGCAGCGCTGTACTAAATCCGGCGACACATAGAACAGGAGTTACCCACTCTTTATCTTTTGTCTTATGCTGGTTTTCGGCTTCCACGGAGCAGAAAGTGCGTTCGTCAGCTCTAAGCTGCCGGGAACGAACAACATAAGAGAAGAGACCGAAAGTGTCCGTATGTGGTTCTGACCGTTTGACCAAAGTAGCATTGTAAATTGCGCTTCTCTACCAAAACACAGCTGGTAAGACGTTTGTCCTCAAAATGAAGGAGTCTACCACTATCCCTTATGTGATGCCTGGATTACGCTGGAGTTCAGTTGTTTCCTGAGGACATTCAGATCACGTTTTTGGTGAACGCTGTCGTGGACGCCATATCTACCAGAACGTACGTGCATTACGATACAGTCCTTACTACGATTCGGGAACTATGACACCAAAATACTCATGCGGAAGAATGGTAAGCGGAAGAGCAAGAACATCTGCTTCGACGTTTGGCTCGTTGAAGGTGACTAAATTATGTAAATCACTCAGTGGGTATGTCCAACGTGTTGGATTGTATTTGACAAGTTTCGTCCGGTACAAGACTAATCGGCCAAATAAAAGTCTCTCCATTTTGCCGTCCGCCAGGCCGTCGGCGACGACGTTGACGTCTGCCGCACCGCGGGAGACGACTTTCTGGCTGACTTGCTTTGTTCTCAAGTCTTAGCCATGAGGATGTCGATCTCCGACCAGCGAAAAGTAGGTCTTACAAAGATGCACTGTGTGGGTCGAACAGTTGTCTCGGACGTGTAAAACTTAAGACAACGCACAACACTCGACCTTTGACTGTGCGCTTTTGCAGTGGAAACTGTAGATGACCGTTCCCCGGCACCAGCAAGTAAGCGCGCAAGCGTATACATAAGAATACGAAGACACGCGTGCGAAGCACTAGTCAGTTCACTAAACCATTCGTTGAACCTCTTGTGCTTCCGCGTCGCACTGGTAGCCCTTTGTACTAGTGCCCGCTGGAAGTCGTCTTGGCTCGGCCTTTGTACCGCACCTGAGGCCTTAATCCCGATCAATGCGACGTCCACATGGTAAGGGTCGTCGTCGTTTTGATATTGAGACGTGGAAAGTTCATGAGAGAGCAACGGGAGTGCGCTTACAGGATTCAGAATAAGCTCGTGCCCCAATAAATGGCTTCTAATGAAGAAAGACATCTACACGAGGGTATCTGAAAAGTGCACAGGTGGTAAGCGTCTCCCGGAGAAAACCTCAGGAGTCCTTTTTGCGTTGGTACATTTTGAAACCGTTGACAACTCCAGTCGACACTGATGAAGTGTGGTAGCTTGCGTCGGTCTGCGGTTTCCCGCCGACAACCTGCAGTTGGTGAGCAGACAGCGATGTCTTCCCCATCTGGGACAAAGGCGGTCACAACTTTGAATGATTTTTCCTTCAGCGCACCTTGGCACGTTGCCGTTGTTAGTAAACTTTTGACATTTGGTGAGAGCCTGAAGGCGGCTGGTGCCGTAGTAGCCGTGTAGCGGAAAGCATTGGGGTGCCGACTCGTAGTTGACTTCGTGTTGCAGTACCTTTTGCTGCGAGCTGTTCGTTTTCGGACATTACTGGCACACAGCTCCTAAGAGGAAATGCGTGTCAGCCAGTGAGTGTCTCCCACGGTCAACGGTAGATAACTTGTAATTCGTGAGTGCCATCACCATGCCTCTCTCTGACTGGCAACGAATCCCTTACAATGATGCTGTTGCAAAAGCGAGTGAGCTGAATGTCCAAAGGGGCCTTTGAATTGAACGAAAGAGCCGCGTTCCGACGACCGACGACCTGCATGCACTATCGGCAATATCTCTGCTGTGACTTGTTGTCACTTCTCTCACCATAGATCGTGAGCAAATTTGCGTAATACGATCTATGTCAGTATGCACGCAGGCGCAGACGGTCACCCTCTCTGGTGGAGCTCTGTGTACCACACTCTTTTTGTGAGGCGATACGGCTGCTGATGGCGAAGCTGTGCCTCGCTTGCTTATCTGAGGTCCAGCTGTCAAAAATTTCTGTCACCGCATTTCCAGAACTGTTGCAGTCTCTCCTGTACCCTGCGTCAGTTGAAGTTCAGCATCGACCTCACTCACGTGGGAGAAACCGAAATCGCGCCTTTTTTACATTTCACGGTAACGAGCAGTTGCCATCTGGAGTCAGCCGTTTGTGTGACCATCGTCAGGATCGGTGAGACAGCAACAGAAAGCATTCGGTATTATTGCCTGAAACCCCTTTTTCTAAAGAAGGTGAGGCACCAGCAGTGTTAAGGTCAGCAAACAAGATTGCGCAGCGCTGGTCACGCCAGCGACAAGCGCAATTCCATGGGAACGGCTGCGTCCGACCAAGCTGTAGTATTAGCGTGGTGAAACAGAGGGGGCTGATAACCAGATGCAGGATCTGTAAAATATACTTCTGTAAGGCTCAGAGCAAAGCGATAAAGGAGTCTCATAGGGGAAAACCTGTATCGTGAACACGTCCTACTGTCGTCTTCAAAATAGATGTCACTCCATGGATATTATTGGCGTAACTCACCTCAGGTTCCAGGATGACATGTATGTAGTGCATTAATCGTGACAGAATCGCGCGCAATCTGGGTACAAGTAACGTTTTGGTTTCCTACTTCACAGTTGCTGTGATTCACGGGTTTTTCCGTCACCGATTGCAAGAACATCGCGACTTCCCTCTGAAAATACACAGGTAAAGCCCGGAAGCGCTTCCCAGAGACACAGGGAGTGCAAGATGAAGACGGGAATGAATTAGGAACGAAATTTGATAATATTATGTCTCCGGGAAACAATGAGCAGTTAGACCCGTCGTAGCATACGCACAAGTGTTTACTGCCGCGTACTGAGGGGCTAAAATGTAGCGGTATGTGTTATGCTAAGCAGCAGCCTTTCCAACACTTTAGATAGGACCCTGAAATAGTCGAGCAGTAGTAGACAGCACAAGTGTGATTCAAGCTGTGTTCGCGGTACAGCAGTGTTTTGCAAACTGCCGTGATCCTCGAAAATAAGACGTCGACTCCTCCTGGACCCCCGAATTGAAACAAGATTGAGTGGATTTATTCGAAAGTCATACGGAATAAAGGGGAGGAACTGGACCGTACGGTGAAAGTGTCAAGAGCTGATAATTTTTACCTTCTTCAGCTCACAGGTGTCGTTGCGTTTGGTGTTCAGGGCTACACCCCATGCCATTCTCACCTCCTCACATTGCTTAGCTTCACCAACACAGGAAATACCAGTAAAGCCACATTACTGGTGCTGGAGGTTCCTCCACGTGAATATATTGAACGGCAGAGGCACACGGAGACTGAGCGCCAGCGCTCGTTAAGGACCGTGTGCAGCTCGCTGTATCCGCGAACATGTACAAACAAACCAGTAGAGCCAAGTTGTCTGCTTTGAAGCCATCCCGCTGTTGTGACATCTCCTCGATGTGTATAATTACCGCTTACTCGTCTATGAGTTGCATCTGTAGGAGGTAAGCCGCGTTGTGCATTCCTACTACACGTACGTGCACAAACGAGTGTGGGATGCCACTGCATGCCTGCACAAGTCGCTCGCTCTTCCGTTGCTGCGCGACGACTCCCAAGAAAGCGAGAATTAGCGTCACATTTACCTGTCTTCAGGCATCTTGAAATCTGTTTGCAGCCTGATGGAGGGAAAAAGGAACCAGTTTGTATTCAGCCGACGGGCAAAAAAGGAAGACCTCTTCCACTTTAGGCTTACGTTATCCCTAAAGCTGTCAGGACGTCGTGCCGCCTCCGTCTGCGAAGGATGTGAGTTTATTTAGAAGTGTATCCGGGGTCCGTCGTGGTCTTCTGCAGAGCACCAAGTCCTTTGTGCGCCAATAGCAAACCAACTTCAGAATTAATGTAGTCTCCGCATAGAGTTTGAGTTCAGCGTCGTAATTGCAGTTTTACTTTACTTCACCTTTCTACGTCACTTTCTAGACGTAAAGTCACCTTCCAGACGAATGACTGTACTCTGGTTAGAACAACTCCCTGTTGGCAGTGCTAAACGTTTTGCATGGTTGGATTCTGGACTCGCGGCTGCTCGTTCTCGAGGGTGATTACAATGCATCGAGTCTTCTAGCGGGCAATGCTTGAACTGTCAGCTCGTGAGTTCGCGGCGAACAAATACCGCGCGCACACGGTGCAACAGGTCCAACGGAATGCTACGCAGGGTGCCACCTTCTTCCATATGCACCCGTACACATTTCGGACAGGTACGTCTTGCGTGTGACACAGACTGTAAGAGAGAACGTTGTCCGAAGGGAAGCTTGCCACTGCGGAAACGCGCCATTGACGACGGTACTGCGGGTTTACGGAAAGTCGCACACGGTACCATTTTGTGTCTGCGAAGGACGTAAGGCGTCAACTGGTCTCAACACGTAGCGACCTACCAGCAGGGAAAATACCTGGATTGGTCCTACTAACGATTCGTGTCTGTGTCCTTTTAACGTCCACATCGGTGCACGTGTAAATATAGGCATTCCTCACAACAAAAACTAAGGTGAATAGCTGAATGTGTCTCCACTCTTCTTCAACAAAAGTGGTTACACTGGAATTCACAGCGGACGCATCCGTGCACTAGCTTGTAAGTACTGAGTCAAGGATAACGCCCATGGACTTCACAGCGGCGCCCGTTTAGAAACGCACAGTGCTAGTCGTCACATATGTAGGGCACCCGGCGAAGAGCTACGCGTTCAGCGTTTTTGTATACTTATAAGTCCTGAAGGGGGCGTGAACAGCTATGAAGTGAATATAGCTTGTGGGCTGGACTGTCAGCTCGGTGCACGCAAATCCGTAAAACGCACTTATATTACCTGCATAATTCCAGATTGTAAATCCACTCCCCGCTGCATCACATTTTCGTCACCGTAAATGTTGCACCGCAGGATGACGCATTTGTCCACACTTGGCCGCATGGATATACTCGATTATCTACTGCTCGTCACATCGCACTCGAGGAGGTTCACGGTCCACCAGAAGGGAATCTCTTGTTCATCGCGTAACCTGTGAATGCAAACGTACACTATAGTTTATATCAAAAAGCGCAAACTTGTGAAGCGCATTCCAGGCAGGTCATTAAATGGCGGCTCGGCTGCTGCTGCCGTTCCACGAATAATACTTACACAAGAATGTGAGGCGACCAGACTACCGGATGAGGAATGACGCTGGGATCTGGGCTACCGTACCGTGACTGTGACACTTGACAACGTACGCTGGACACGCACAAATCTTTGTAATGCTACATCTAGCTAGTGAGTGGTGGACAGCCAGTTACCCAACATATGAAGCTCCTGTGCTGCTCATAGCTGTGACTGTGACAGTGAATAATCGGAGCTGACCTGACTGCGTCTGCTGCGTGAAAAGACTGTAGGAATGACTTCGAAAAGTCCTCTGCTTGGCGCGTCGACAATCCTGATCACTCGCGTCTACTCTTTTCTTAAGCTTAAAAAGCAGGTTGTGCCTTCTGTGGTAGACGTGGCGGTGTGTGGTTGTCAAAAGATTGTATCCATCACCAACTTCAGAGCTGACGAGGAGGCTCCCGTGGGAGTTGCAACAGAGCAAAAACTATGGCTTCTTCAAACTCAGTCCGTAAGACCAGCACGCGTTTACACAAGAGTTCCACTGGAAAGGTGCATCATGACAATATTTGTGTTGAACAGGTGCACCATTAACGGTCGCACAAAAGGTTACCGGTCAGCTTGAGTACAGTGTCTTGAACCTTCATCAGGAGATAGCTAGGAAGGAATAGTAGAGAATTGTGGCGCACATTCCAGAGGGCCACACAGCCTTACACATACTTCCATCGGTAGATGCGAGCATCACAGAAAAATCGGAACGTCGATCCTTGAATCCCTTGGAAAAGTTGAATTGCGCTGCACCACAGCAAATTAACAGTGACGTGCTTGGCTTCTAGCTGCACCGAGTGTGCGCATCCCGTTCAAGGCCCGAGAAATTTTGTGAAGTGCACGACGCTTATCGTATCAATAATTACCATCAGAGAGTACGCGAACGCCCCTGCTACAATATGGCGAGCCTCAAAATTATGAAGCCCTGGGTAGATACTTTGCACAACGTGATGCATGAATCGCGGCTTCTCACCACCCCTGTGTTGACTCAGATTGTACGTATATACGGAAGTCCGCCATGTCTCCACTGCAGTGAACTTCACCTGTAGTAATTCTAGCGGAAACACTTTGCTGGTCAATGATCTTCGCTGACGTTCTTTTATTAATGGACAGTATGTAAGCTCCTTTAGCCGAGAATACCGAAAACCGCTAGGCGAAGAAAGTCTTTTTTTCGCATTCTTGCCGACCGGACTTCCCGCGAGTGGTGCGTCTGACAAAGTTAAACAGAGGGAACATCAGAAGTCTCAGGAGTGCTGCAAAATTGAACTACCCGCCACAACATTTCCAGCGCACTGTCCGGCGGGGCGTCGTTGATACCTCCGAAACTACTCGCAAAGATGGTAAGAGAAGAAGCAGGTTTTTTCCCGCGTCTGTTGCATCACACGCTTGCACAAAGGTTGTGTCATCTCGCGTATTCGGATGTGTGTTCAAATTCACATCTGATACCTCGAATGATGCTCCCGTCGAAGAATGGGATAGTCAACCGGGAGGAATGTCTGACGTCCACGGGCTTAGGAAACGCAAGCTTATGGGGGCGACGCGACAAACTCTGCCAGTCTTTCTTCTTTAAACTCAGATGGTACGGAAAAATTCTAAACATCCACAGCAGTTCCACCAGCGGTACTTAACGACAGTCACGGTGTCAAGTATCTGCACCGGTCGCACGTCTATTTACCGCAGATCAGCGACACTGCACCTGTACACCAATGCATACACCAATGCATACACCAATGCATACACTTTAGATATAATACGGTAGTGGGTGCACTATGGATCAGGACATGTTCTTCGTCTGCCAACACAGCTCTCACTTTTCTCTCCGCGACGCTTTGTGTCTGAATGTCCCAGCTACTGAACTGAGTGTATAATCGGCTCCGTCATTTCCTTGCACAGAAGCAGTAGGGTCCACATGGCTGCCATGCAACTAGCTGCCGTCATCCACTTTGAGGAGAAGCGTCGCGCATTTCTCTAAGAGACTGCCACCGCTTGTGAGGTGATGAGAGGAGGTCGCCGAGCTGCCTCGACACGGTAGGGACTAAAGAAGGCTTACGCGTACTTGAGCAGCGGACAGACTGAGGCTGAAGGATGTGCTCGTGGGTCAGTGCAGATATAAACGCCACTGGGAACGCTAAATGCTTCAACGGTTGCTGTTGGGGCCTTGTCTGACGAAGGACGACCCGTGCGTTTGACCGGATGTGTCCTCAGGTAGAAAGAACAACTTATTTGCGGTACCGTGCGCACTTTTCGTTGTGGGGATGAAGGTAGTCTGTGGATTTTTGCCTTGGTGCCGTCAAGAGTCCAACAAAGCGCTTCAACAACGACTTCATAGATACGTGCGTCACGAAGACGATGTGGAATACAGAACGGTCAATGCGCGACGCCGTAAATTGCAATAGATTGAAGGTGAAGGATACAACAGAGCTAGTCCAAAGTTCGAAGCGTCTCCACTGTTTTCAAGGGGAGTGGAAAACAGTGAAGACTGAAGAATGATTTCCTCACTGCATTCACGCCGTACCGCATGCGTGTGTACACGCGTATAAAATCTCCATTTTCGACGTGTACACCCAACATCACGCGCTGAAAATTCGCGCATGAAACGGTGTTTGCATGGCATACTTGTGAATGGCGGGGTTCCCGTGGTTCCACACAGAATTGTCTGCTAGTGAGACAGTGCCGGAAAAAAGGGTCCGCTGTACACCCGCGCTTCTCAACGTATCAGGAAACCATATCGTAGCGAGGCTACAAACGTATCGAGCAGTGCCACCATCAACCTGCATACATTTATTACCTTACAGGAGTACCACATTCAGGTCCTTAGAGGGGACGCACCTATTGTGCGCCAAACACGCAGATCCCTTCAATCCATTGCAACCAAGTCGTCTCCCAGGGTACACAGAGAAAGGCTGGCCTACGAGAGTACGCGTAAGCAATGTCCTGCTATAACACCACGAAAGAATTACAGTTTCGTGTCGCAAAGTCTGCTGCTTCACGACGGGTAGCCAGTGGCCGACGCCGAACCACACGCACACCACAGCTGAAATAACACATGCTACTACGCGTGCGCATCATCAGTGTAGAAATTACAGTGCTTTTTAAAATCTGCCTGCTCACAGACATCGAGGTACTGCTGCGGCACATCGCAGCACGTCGTGCGGATGCAGGTAGCTCTGTCAAACTCCTACGTTCTCTACCACGACCCCTGCGGCCGCGGTCCCCGTTGGATCTCTCAGTATGATACGCGAAAGAACAGAAGTTTGTTCATGGGGTTCTCTCTTTTCTCGCACAAACACTCTTGCCGGGGAGATATCTACCTCCACGACGCCCGCCATGCCAAAAACAAGCGCGCACCGCCTGGCCTGCTTGTGCTTCTCTACCTCTCCAGTTTTTTTATCTAGAGTTGCCACGACTCTGCGCACACTGCACTGACACGTCATAGTGTGAATGTAGGCGACAAGCTGGCGTCCAGGCATCAGCGGCAGTTCTCGTGAAAAAACTACTACCTTGCAGAGGAAAGTGGAAGCCACACGCAGCAGCCCCGTGGAGGAGCACAAGACAGTGCCCACTCCTACTGCTTCGATGCCTGCCGAAGGTGTGCACTTATCGATAGCAGGGGCGGAGGGCGCGTAGGAGAAAACCCCTTTTTCCACAAAATCACCGGACACAGCTTTTCGTTGCCACGCCGTATGAGGAAAGGGCCTTGCAGACGAGCACCACATTGGCAGGACGTGCGCCCACTTTGTCGCCGACGCTCAGAGCGCCTGACGCTATTTTAAAAGAGAAATTCAGCTCTTCCAAGGTCGATGATGAAGACCAAATATCACCCACACAGGCTGAGAAGGGCTCGTTGGTGAGCCGCCGCTGGGTGGCGAGCGTATTAATCTGCGTAGGGGACAAGATACACAAAAGCTACACCTGACCGTCGGTCTTGAAAAAGCGCACCATACAAATCTGAAAAATCAGGACCTTGGATACAAAGGATAAACTGTAAGCCAAGCTCTCTTGGAGACCCCGTGAAAGGACATAGCAAAATTGGAGCCAGTGTTACGAGCACGAACACGACGTGGGTGCCTGCTCACGAAGACAAATGTAAACACTCCACCACGGCGTTTGAACTGATCCATCTAACCCCGCATAACAAGCAAAACATCACCGCAATCGAAACGGACCACAAAACAAGAAAAATGGAGCGGTGGCTAATGTGTGGCGCTCACGACTCGAAGGATCCGCATCGCTACCAGAAAGAAGCCACATCGTGACAGAACGTCAGGCTGACTACAATGCGTAGAGCCCGTGGCTTTGTAGACCTGTTTTCACACGCACCTGCTTCAACTTCATTTAAGTTACCTGAATATTTTCCAAAAGGTCTAACAACGATGGGCCTGTCCACCACGATCGAAGTAACTTCGTTTGTGCCTCCAGCTGTTCCGTATTCCTCACGGATTCTCTCTTCTTCTGTCCATCTGTACTGATATTCTGTCTACTTCCGGAGCGCGACTGAACTTGTTCGCACGTCTCCTCGCTGGCAACATTGACGCCAATGATGGCAGAGACAGGGACAAAATAGATCTGATTCACAGGGCAACCGATTTCCGGTCCGGTCAAGAAAGCTTGTAAGCGCTCCACAATGTCATTGTAGGCCTTCTCGGACCAGTCGAGCGCGTCCAGCTTGTTTACGGCAACTACGAAATGCTAAATGTTCAGTGAACGAGCAATTAAAAGATGTTCTTTCGTCTGCCCTCCAAATCCAGCGTCGAAGTTGACCGCGTCCACCACGAGCAAGGCCGCATCCGCCAAAACTGCTCCTGCGCACACAGGTACAATGCAGCATCCGACAAGTAAAACTTACTCAAGCGTCTGCCGACCGAACCTTCGATGCAGCGTGCTTTCATTTGTGCCGCGAGACGCCATCTAAACCAAGCCGAGCGCCCCGTGTTGAAAGCCTCTTCCACTTGTTGCAATAATCTGCAGTCGAACGGCGACGTTGTACGCACACTTGAAACGTTAGCGTTCCTTTCGTCCACGTGCACCTGATGAAAGCCCACGCGTCTCGACGTCCCCTCTTATTACATCCCTCTCTTAGCGTTTGCCGTTCCTCACTGTAATACGGTATTTGCCAAGTCACACGCACGTTGATGCATACGGACACCATGGCGGCACACACGTCGTTCTGCCGCATGTGTTAGCGGGTGGGTGGAAAGACAGGATTGCTTCTACCCCAGTTTACCTGGCTGAAGCCTTTTTCGGTCCCCCGACGCATCAGTGAGGACAGACGACAATGGAAGTTATAAATGATGCCTCTTTGTTTGTTATGCTACTGGTGGACTTGTCCCAAGTGCACGGACGACCCGCACTCATCCGTCGCCGCACAGAAGTGAAATCAACTTTTTTCAGATTTGCCAAATACAAGGCTTCTTCCTTCGCTTTTTCTTTACCTCCAAGCATATTGCTGACGAGTCGCGGTGTCCAGGAGCATCGA
>KL647331.1:278826-311334 GCA_000727475.1 Sarcocystis neurona
GCAGCGCTTGAAAGAGATAGAGACTGCGTGTCTACCTCTTCCGCACTAGACAGCAAACTTTTTCGGTCACGAGTTGTTCGAACCGAAGGCACACATTTGTTTGTGAATGACGACTGGAGAAGTTTAACTGCTGTCAAATGATCACCACGCACGAATGTCCTCCCGCGTGGCGGCCAGCGCGTATAGAATATCACCTTCAGAATTTACAATATCCGATATGAGTCGAATTCCGTTACGCAGGGGAGTCTCTAGAATACACGTAACGGTGCAAATCTCCACGTCGCCTGCAGCATATATATATATAATAATTTGTATTCATACGTATGTATATACGGACGTATAGTCGCATTGTGTGGTGGTTTTATCTGCCTGCAGCTGGTGCGCTTGCTGAGAGTCTTGCGCTTCATCAGAATTCTGAAGGCGTTTCTTCCGATGCGCGTGCTTGTGGATGGAATGAAGGCTTCCTTTTTCTCCCTTGTCTACGCCATGTGCTTCTTCATTGTCCTTGTCTACGGCTTTGCGGTCTTTTTTACCACCGCATTCGGGACAGTAAGAAAACTGTTTTCCTGTCGCTCCACACTCTGCACAAGTCACACCTAGAACCGTCCACCCCGCCTCGTAGGAATTCGTTACTCAAAATTTCTGACAAGTATTCGCGGGTCTTGCAACAGTCCGTCTCCGCGCCGATGACAGCGTCAGCGAAGGTTCCTGATTACTCGCACGACTTCGTCAACATTTTCACTCTTTATGAAGCACGACCTGCGTAACTGGAACGTCAGTAAGGGGCGAGCCACCGAGAAGAAGCAGTCTCGTACGCAGTACATATCTCTTCTTCGAAACAAATCCTGCTGCGAGTCCTAGACCGACGCAGTCCCGTCAGCGGCGCTGCACGTCTACAGAGAATGTTTTGTAGCTAGGCTCATTCCGAACTTCAAACGTGCACTGCGCTGTTTTTCCTTGTTCTGCAGACGAGAGCGCTTCAGGAATACTGGGGGGATTTGTTTACGTCTATGTATACGTTGTTTTTGATCCTGACAATGACGAGTGAGTCAGACAGGGAGACAGAGGGAAAGGGGCAGTCGCACGGGCCTCTGCGAGGCGTGCGATGTAGCGTGCAGTGGATGCTTGCGAAGCGTAGCGCTGTATATCAACGCACCACACACACACCAGCGGAAAACAAAAGCGGAGAGTGATTAGCATTTTCACCTGCCGGACGCAGCCATGTGCGAAACATTCTCACTGGTGAACAGAGAAACGACGATGTTGCTGTGTTGGTAGCATCGTCACCTACGGTGTGCCTTCTGCGCAGACTGGGACGTGGTCGCCGCCAAAACTGCAGCTTACTACGGGTGGGCGAAGGCGGTTGTCATCCTCTACACAGTCTTTTCCTTCTTCGTCCTTTTCAACGTGGTTACCGGTATGACGCATTAGGGAGAGAAAGGCTAAGAAGAGGAGCTTCCCATTTGAGAGTTTTTCGTTCCACACCGGAAGATAAATGACATGCTTTCGACTAGCGCTTCTTGTTTGTGTTCTTGTGGGGCTTGCCGTACAGTATAGTCTGTCGATTTCTTGCGCCGTCTGTGCAGCCGTGGCTCGTTCCTCACAGCTCGCGTGAAATGTAGTACGACAGTGAAAGAATGCAGTTTGGTGGAGACCTTACGCCGGCTGTCTGTGGTGGAATAAGACTCCCCAAGTGTCAAATGAGTAATGCGCGCGATATCGTACACTCCTGTAGCCATTCACATTTTGAGACTCCTCATGAGAAAAAAAGTGCCTCTGGGTGCGAGGGTGGGCCGGCATCACCACTTTAAAGCTGTCTGGGTTACTGTTGCTAACACCAGCCGTTATCGTGGAGGCATTTTCTTCGGCGGCCAGTCGACTTCAAGGGGAGGCGATGCACTTTGCCATGTTCGACGAGTGTCAGGAGGACGAGAAAACGTTTAGCAAGGCCCTGACGAAAGGCCACCTCCTGAGTGCTGTTTCTGGAATTTCTCTAAACAAGCGACATGTCGTTACCAGGCCTTCGCTTAATGCAGCGTATAATGCTCATCACACGTATCGCGAACCTGCAGAACACGGGGGCAGCGACTTACTTGACAGTACAAAATCCACCCAAGTGGTGGCACCGGCAGCGGCGCCAGAGGTCGGCAAGCAGGAAGGCGGAAATGGAGAAGAAGGCGGGGCGGAAGCCGGCGACGCTGAAGGGCAGCGGGCGGCAGAAGAAGTGTATGATGTTTCGCCGGAGGGGCCGGCTGTTGCTCCAACAAATATACCGACTTGCCGCCGTAACGCTACCTCGTATTGTAGTGACAAAGCCGAGCCGACGAATGCCAAACCGAGGGCACTGAATAAATTTCCGTCCTCGCTTTTTTCTAGTTTTGTACGACCCTCTTCCTCACTTGTCCAGCACAAAGACAGCCGCACGCCGCCCAAACGGCCGCCGCAGAAACGTCTGAGATGTGTCAGAGGCATTTTAGCGACGCAGACTGCCAACGTGCCTGATCGGGCTGAGCGGAAAGATGCAGCAAATGCGATCAAAGAACTTCTTGTTACTCCTCAGCCGCACGAAATACTTCTCTTCCCCACCGCCCCCGCTGTCGAGCAACCCGACGCTGCCGGACCGCAGGCATCCGCGTCCAAAAAAGACCCCTTCTCTCCACCGGATGGGAAAAACGCAAGTGCCATCACTGACGCAACGCCCTCGACGCCGGCTGAGAAGAAAAAACTCCGGCACTCATGCTCCGACGAAGAGCAGCAGTCTGTTTCAAAGGCGTTGGGCGGTATGCATATCTCAGAAGATTTTATCCAGACTTCTGCTATGCGAGACGCTAACGGCTCAACAAAAGAGCCATTTGTTGGCGTTTTGCAAGCCGAAGAAGGCTTCAGCAACAGCCAAGCAGCGGCAATCGGAGAAGAAGTGGATGATTTCGCAATTAGTTGCGGGCGAATCTACGACGAAGGACTTCTACCGGCCTGCTCTCTCAAAACGGTGCCAGAGGCTCCCCAGGGGATGATGCCCTGTATTGATTTACGGCGTTTTTCTCCGTTGCAGGTGCTCGGAACACGAGCGGTTCAGCTGGCCATGCGAGTAAGTGCCTGCGCCACACAATGTCTCGAAGAAGAAACACGTACACACACAGAATCATATATCGTACGACGAAGGTGTGCATTACCTGCGATGAGGCTGCTCAGCGACTGTTCGGTTTTTTTTCTTCAGAAGTGTGGCATTTCCTATATACAAGCCTACGACTGCCTGAATATTCTTCTCCAGAAGGGCTTCCAGGAAGTGACAGGTATGGTTATCTGTCACGTACAGCAGTGAGTCTCACTTGCAGCATACGCTGGTGTACGACTTTACACCCGCGTCCGTGACACAGTTTTCGAGAAAACGGTATCTGTAGATTATATCCCCCAGTAACACGTCAAAGTAAAATCGGTATGGTCCTGTGACGTGTAAGGCAAACGAAGTGCAGCAGTTGTTATTATGGATGCACACTGACGCAACTCTGGAAAGCCTGACACAGCAAGCCGAACAAAAAGAAGCATCTGTCTAGAATAAACGCATCATCGTTCATCACTGCCGACAGTCTGTATATGTAGCAGGCGCTTTTTCCATTGTGCAGTTGCCGACATCAAAAAGTACGGTCCACGCTGAAGGAGCTCGTTGTGTGTACGGATGAGGGGAGGGTGGTGGTATGTGCCGCCGTAACTAGCAGGAAAGTCGGCAGGCTCCCGCGTGCGTTTCCTGCTGAGTACGTGGATTACACACAGAAGCAAATGCTAAAAACTGTCGAATTCAGTCTTTCCAGGGGTGGCTGACGAAGCTTGCCTTTTTTGTGTGCCGGTGAGTCTGCAGTGGCAGGGTTCTTGACTTGCTGCCGACGAGTTGTCGGCCGTCCTACTGCCCGACAGCTTTTTCTTCTAGAACTGGATTTGGACCGGGCTTTTCGTCACTTGAACGAGAAAATGACGCGTCTCCTTTCTCTAGTACAGTTGTTTACTGGCGAGGAAGGTCTTACTGCTTTGCCGTCAACGTTTTCGACCGGCACGACTAAGAGCGGCCTGCTCAGTTAACAGAAAGTCCGTAGGTCTCATAATCGTAACCATAGTCGTGAGACCAAGATCTTGAATGCCTGTTCTGTGTAAGACCGTCTTTACGGAGGAACGCTTATCCTTTATTATCAATCACAACTGTCGCAAAAATTTTGCAGCACTTAACACTATTATTACTCGGAGCCCACTCGGGTACTCGCGTATCTTGAGACATACTCAGGGACTGTGTTGATTGCGAATCGCTTCTTGAGACATACCTATGGATTGTGTTGTATGCGAATCGGTTCCAGCATCTTATGCTTGATGATTGTTCTCGGTTGATTGCAGTCTGCACTACGCAGGTATGGGAACACGCTGGCAGTAGACGCAAGCAAGCACGGGAGTTGTTCGGGCCTCGCAAAAACATGTTACTCACGCCATTGCATGAGCATGACCGTTCGTGGTCTTCGCTGGTGCTAAATCGGTCATTCCACACGTGCGAACGCTCGTGTTGGCTGCCGTGGGACATGATTTCTGATAAAAGTTGTAGGACAGGATTCTCCGGTCGTTTCTTATTGGTATATACATCGTAAGAAGCCGCGCCGGTGTGCAAGACGCGCCGGCGTGCAATCCCCTGGAGCAAACATACTGGCAAGCCTGTAGACGGCTGATACACGGATTAGTGTAAGCGTCTTTGCTTCTGCTGACCGACGGCGTCGTCCTGTTTCTTCCTTTGCGCATGCCCCCCAGGACAGTCAAGCATTATCTGGTTGGCGGCACTGCACGCGTACACACCGCTGTTCAGGACTACCATACTATCGTTGCGCATCCGTGATATATACTGACACGGAACGAGTATCTCTTATGCATGCCGTTATGGATGACCCGTGACTTGCCGTGATGAGTCGCTGTGCTCCCATTACGCGCTCAGCTGCCAACGACTCTCTCAAGGTCGCTGCTGTTGGACGCCTGCCATCGTGTGGTAGCTGCCTTGTTACTAGAAGAGAACCGCTGAACAGCAGGCAGTATGCAGCATTGAGGCTGGAAACATCACAGTAGCACAGAGTTAAGTATGAACGCTCTCTTGGCGGCATTCGTTGCCCATGTTTGTATCGAGAGCGTACCTTAGAAACTTTACTGTAGCGCGTCTTTGTACGCACGGCACCTCCCGCGCTACCCTCGTATGCACGACCACATGATCGGAGCAATGTTGAATACAAAATGCTCTGAGAAAGTCACTGTATGAGAGCCACATGCACAGAAACCCGTCGGGCTGTTGGAGCAGCTGCGAGTGACATTCATGAAGTCGACGGCTGCGCTTTCTGCAGCGCGGCATGCGTACAATGCTTAAAAGGACGTGTATTTGCACAGACACGCACGCAACATAAGCTGATCACCTTGTTGACGACCATGAATCTGTACTGATGGTGCTGGTTCTTTGAGTGCGTGGTACTGGGCGGAAACGAACGGACGATGTAGTCACTGAGATTGTTCGCGGAAAACGTTAAAAGTGCAAAGAAACTCTGCTCCAGCACTACGGCACTTCACCCTCCACGTTCACAACAAAAGATTTACAATGTATCGGAATATTCGATGGGTGGCAACGTCCTAAATGAAAGCCCTGTAGAGATGCAAGTGTTAAAGTGGACGCTGCCACTCCTGCTGTAGCGCGTTAGACCAACAGCTGCATGTGTATACAAATGTATGTGTACACATAGGTATGTATGTACGCAAGTACGTGGATGGGGTTCGGGCTTGGGACAGTAGATAGTTCAACGGCCAGGAATTTTCTGTTGCGCCTCGTGAGCAAGTGTACGGCAATAAGCAGAGCCTACAGTTCTTCCCTGATCGTGATGCCGTCCGGCCACGTTTGCAGCGGAACTTTTACGAGGGTGGGCTTTCACTCGGATCTGGGTACAGACAGTCCGAGCAAGAACGTCAAATTGTTTGCAGTCCACTTGTTTGCCGTTCCCTCGAGAAGACAAGCACTTTATCAACTTAAAACGCAACACTTTCAGCGGTCGTCCCGCTATGTGTCATAGCAAAGAGCACACGGTGCAGGCGTTCGATTCCCCCAGTCGAACCAAAGGCACTACAATTCCAATGCCACACAACCCCATCACCTTTTGTTTTCAAGCGCCTGCCTGTTCACGAGGGCTTGCGTGAAACCGCACTTCCCACATTTTGCGCCCCACCATTGTTTGGTGGAGTGCAGCAGACTGCTCCTGCCTGATCTTGCCGACCCGACTTCGACCCGAGTGGTTTACAAAGAGGAACCTAGACCGCTTTAGGATGCCTGCGACAACGGAGTGGGCGTTTCCATTCCTGAAACACCCAACTGTACGTATGCATTCTGTGCATACTCTACGATGCTCCCAGAGAACATGAGGTGCTTTTGGCGTGTGTATTTCGAGTTGTCTCTGCGGCGGCAAGGTGTCTTCTATTCATCCAGAATTTGGTCGGGCATTTGCCTGTCCACACGTGCATCACTTTTGTTTCACACACTGCACGCCGCACACCACGTTCACACGTCGATTAAGACAAAATATCAAAGTACGCTAGATGCGACAAAATATCAAAGTAAGCTAGATGAGAGCGCAACTCAGAAATTATTTCGCAAGTGTACACGTTCTGGTGTTGTTGCTCGTGCTTGATCCCCTGAAGGGTTCAGCTCAGCGTTTGTGGTTCACTGCCACAAAATCTTGTTGAACTGCCAGAACGTACCCACATAAGTCTTGTACTTGGGAACGCTACCTCATTTTTTTTCGTGGCAGCAGATGACGGCCTGAGCACCTCCACCCCGACGGCTTAACAAGGATTGTGTCGCTCTCGCCGTCGGTTCAGTATATTCAACCTCGTGCGGCGGCTGCCGGTGAGTCAGCAGTACTCCCAAAGCGCTCGCAAGATCAAAGCCGTCTTGTCCCACAAAGCAAAATCACCGTAAATCACAAAATTATCGTAATCACCGGGAGTAGCTGAAAAAGGAGCGGTGGCCTTCCTTTGTATCCTGCTACACGAAGAATTTTCTCGCGCATCGTTGACAATCTTATAAGATTGGTGTCTGCGACCTTGCTTTGCAACGTCAGCTCACGCTAGCACAGGAGAGTTGAAGCTAAGGCACGCCTGCAAAGACACTCAGAGTCGTAGAACGTTCATGATCCGGCAGCGACGTTAACTTCGAACCGTCCGGCAGAAGCCTTGTCGATCTCCAGTTGTTTTCTTTTGGCCTTGCGAAGGCCCGAAATACATGGTTCTTTATCTGCGTAATACCATCACGCAGTGAATCTGCAGCTGGTACCCCGGCCACAAATTTACTACCGTGCTGGAAACCTGGTGGTATCCCACCCTCAAACCCGAAGGTACGGGTTCCTGTCAGCTTCCTTCAGATGGGCGATAGCACTTGTATCTCGTCATCAAATGTGCAAGCCCTCTTCGGCAGTTCCTGCAACCGCCTCTGCGTTGCGGGCGACCGGGAAGTCCACGCCAACCTTGAGATTATTAGCGTCAGGTGTACAGAAGTGTGCGGACTCGAATGGAACGCTTCAACTTGACCGTGTGAGTTCGCGCGTTCTACTCTCACTGGCTAGAAAAACTCCTTGATAGAAGCGGCTGTAATACTATTTCCTTATGTCAACAGCCGTTGTCGCAGTCTTCCGGCAAAATCTGCGTTGCAACTCAGCGTTTGTAAGGGCGCTCCACAAAAAATTAAGCACTTTACTCTCGACTGCTCGTTGCAGTGGTGGGTTGATCCACTTCTCCCTCTGGGCTCTGTGGTAGGTAGACGTGCGCACACACACGCGCGGCCCGACCTGCTGGAGGACACGCTCGAGGCAGGAGCGAGGCGGATGAAGACGGGAAGGCCAACGGCGTGTTTTCTGGCGCACGAGCAGGTGGTGATCCATAAATTTCATGCGAGAGAGATAACTTCAATGGAAGGGGCGCCCAGGTGAGAGGCGCTCGACAGCGGTAGACATCCTCCGACGTCATATGACCCCTGCATTCATAACAAGGGATGGTCTGGCCTGGCGCCGGTGAAGTGCCGTACACGCGTAAACACGTCATGCTCCTTGAGTCGCCTCGAGCACCAAAGCGATTCAGAGCATCGAACCTGTGAAAAGGAGGTACAGTCCACGACAAACGCATACACCGGGGACATAGTTCCGTAAACTTTCCGTCGAGCAGCCGACGCCCTTCATACAAAGAGGCATGGCCCTACAGCCGTGTCGATTCGACGAAGTGGTTGGGAGGAGCTACGCTGCGCAGGTGGTGCTGCCGCCTCAAGCGCTGTGCCGCACACACTTCCGCAGGCGAAACCACCTTGTGTCGCAAGCATCGGGTCACCCACCAGCCAACAGCGGATTCTTCTTCACAGACACTAATACCCATTCGTCTCCACCCTGCCACACGAGTGGACGTTATTGCGTCCAAACGCGTGTGATATTCCTCATCCGGAAAAGGCCACAACGTACACGGCCTTTCCACCGTGTACACGCATCTACGTAACGAATTCTTGCTTGTTCGTGTGCACTTCTATATATGTAAACAGACGGATCCACGGGTAAGAAAAGGATGCAACAAGAACGTTCTTTCGCTCTCCACAAGACGGGACAGCGGAGGACAGAGCACTTGACACATACGCCCTTCTCATATGCTGCACGCGGAACACACTGCTTGGCTCGCAACGCCGCATTAAAACCTCGGTGTCTCCGCTGCTGTGCACTCACCAGGGATGTGAAAGGGCTACCCACGCCGAGCTCAGTCGTTCCTTAAGAAACAATCGTAGCAAACGTTGACACAGATGTTGTGCAAGCGGAGAGTCCGACAGAGGAGATACGTCGAATGGTATACCTTCATGCTTCTCGTGCATTTCCAGAAATACTCTGAGGGACCTGCAGGCCGAAACCATGTCCTTCATTGGAAGCGGCGGGGTGCCCTACACGCACACGCACCTGCAGCAACAAAACATGTGTGCCCTTGTCGTACTTGTTCCCTAGTATAGCTGTGTGGTCCACCGTCACTTTTGTGGAAATATGTAACGTATACACTCGTACTTGCGTACATATACAAAAGATACACGACAAATACTTACGTACGTAGGCCTGGCCAAGTACTGTAGCAGTGTTTCCCACCGGCGGTCTCCGGACGCTCTCAACTTGCATTGCGATATGTGTTGCCTGTACGCACCTGCAATCTTCAGCAGCTGCACACTTGTATGCCGCCGCTGCGTGTGCTAATTTCTGGACACGTTATGCAGTGCGCATACATTGTAACCTGCGTCGCGGCTGAGTCCTGAACACGGAAGGGGATACACCTTACCGTCATCAAAATATAGAGGATGATCCCTACGCTCCAGAGATCTGACTGGGTTGAATAAACGTGGCCACACAATACTTCCGGCGCGAGATAACCGTACGTCCCCACAAGCCGTCTTCTGCCGGCCACGATTTCTCCGTACTCTTCCGTCGGCACCTCCATCATCTTGCATGTGTCGAAGTCAATCAAGACGAGCTCGTAGTCCCGCATTGATTCATGCATGATTTTATCTGCGCGCTTGGCACCGTAGGCCTGATTATACTGTTTTTCCGTAGTTTCCTGTCCAACTCTGGCGCCACGCAGCGAAAAAAGTTTAGTCGCCTCATCGGCGTCACAGGCCCTGCTTCGTCTGCTGCTTCCACTGCTGACGTTGGACGGAGAGGAGGGAATTCCAGGAGTGCGGGCACTGAGAGTTGAAGCCGAGAAATGAGAACAACCTCCCTGAGCAAAGCTTCTCGAAGGGCTGCCGCAACCATGCGTACAAGAGTTGCTGACGCCGGAAGCACGGGCAGCGCACCGATCACTAGAGGCGTACGACGACGACGTCGTGAGCGTAGGCTTGCATGGGCTCTCTGAGTACAAATGGACGGGCGAGGAAATGTTTGATCTATCTGACGAAGACGGTGGAGGCAGTGTTGAAAATGAGCTTGGTAAAAACCTCTCCAAGCAACTCGGTGCACAGCCGTCGGTAAATGGCTCAGCCGTCGTCTGTTTCCGGCGTCTGAATACAAGGTTTTCTGGCTTGATGTCCCTGTACGCAAAGACGTTTAGCGGCACACAGAACGCGGCAAGGAGACCGGTTACGACTTGCGCAGCCGCTGTTCTTTCGTGCCACACTAACAAATGTACGTGTCGAGATCTTACATTTCAACACGTGATGCTGTACACACATTGTGGGGCTACCATCGAAAATATTCAGTGGCCGAGAAAAGGACGAAGTTGTGCCCGACTACACACTCGACGCATCGGCAGCAACAGGCCCAGCACCTCCTAAGCATCCTCGAAGCAAAGCCCGCAAAAAACGTGCCGTTAACAGCAAGCCGACAAAGACGCACCATATGACAACAGCAGCTTCCGCTGTCTCTGGCTGTATGGTACCAGTAACGTCTCTTCGTCGCAGGCGTTACTTGATACTCCACACCACGCATATGTACGTATATATATATATATGTATATATACGTATGTAAATCTAAACAGATGTACACACGACATATATCAAGACGTTGCGGAGTCTTTTAGGCGCGCGCGATGGGTGCCTGCGCCCTCGGCGCCTGCGTCGGGTGCCTGCGCGCCTCTCATTTAATTTCACTGGCGCGCAGTCTTATTTCGGATGGCGGGGCTGGCTCACCTGTGCAGGAGGTTGTGCGAGTGCAGGTGGTGTAGTGCCGTCAAAATCTGGTAGACGATGTACCGACACACGTGCTCTTCAACCACCTTCTTCCTGAGCAGGAAGCCGAAGAGTTCTCCGCCCTCCAGGCGCTCGAAAACGAAATGATAGGAGATCGGATCCTCGTAAACTGCTTCCACCGAAAGAACGTTCGGATGCGGAGGCAGTTTGAGAAGACGCTCACATAGGCGTTGCCACAACCTGCACAAAAAGGAGGTGCCCTCTCACACACTAGAAAACTACGTAACGTGTGAGGGAATTTCTAATTCATCGTCACTCAAACGTAAACAAGACGGCGCCTGGCAAACAAAAAACAATTCAGTATGCACGAGTTTTGTGCTGTTACTCTCTACCACCTTCAGAAACGTGACGAATCCACCTCGCCCCGTGTTCGCCCCGACAAAAACAAGCACTACAGGAATCGTCCCTGTGACTGCTCGCGCACGATAAATATATGACGGCTGCAACCAGCCGTCTTTTCAAACGTCGGAGCCGCTTCTGTCGCTCGTGCCACAATATCTGTTTTCGTAAGCAGCAGAACATCACGCGCCCTGGACCTCACATGACGTGCGCACTGCTGCCACAAGAAGCGATACCACGACTTCGTGGGGCGCCCGTCGCCTGCCGGTGTGCTTCTACGAAAACAAGGTCCTACATAAGAACGTGGTAGACAGGCTATTCAAGCACCAGCGGCGTCGAGGTGCCTTTAACTAACTATCGCTTCTTTAGCAAATCAGAAATGGCGATGTCTCCTGCACAAGCTGCGAGCTCAGCTGCCGAGCATCAGCACGTGCGTTTCTCCATTCGTGCCTGCTGGCAATACTTCACACGTCTGGCCAGGTGCCCGGAAAACGCTGACACGTCATCACTTATCGTAGACCTCCGCAGTTCCCACGGCCCCTCCGTCTCAACAATCGCAGATCGCATCTCTCGGACCCGGCCGACAGGCACGCAGCTTCACTGTGATCGAACCCCTCAAAGGGGATGTTCTGTTTTCGCCGTTCCGCCGTCATACCTGTCACCACCTGCGCTTGTGGGTATTCTGCGTTTCTCGATACTCTTTATAATTTTCACGGGATTTCTTTGGGTACCGACAGGCAAACTGCGTGCCACTGCAAACCTCAAAACTGGGCGGCCACCGCTGCAGAGAGTTTTCTGTAATCGTTCGTGTATCTTTGTCCGCGCCGTATCTGCTGGTGGCGGTGCGTCCCCATTCACGCGAGTGTCAGCAACCCCGTCGTTTCTGCAAGACAGAGGCGAGGATGGACTGGTCTCCACTGCACGTTCCGCGGGTCTTACACGGGACGTAATCACGCTCTCGTCTGTGTCTGTTACACTCTCTGGCGGCAGCATCATACTTGTTCGAGCGCGATTTACTTCGTCCTTGATCATTTTCACGCCTGCATTCTTCGACTCGTTCACTTCTGGCAAGGCGGCTTCTTCCGTATTTCGGCTGCAACTGGCACCGCTGCACGTGATTGTTATAGCTTCTTGTGGACTTTTTCGGATGGTTCCGCACCTACACACCTTTCGGCTGCCCTCGCATTTTTCTGCTTCTTGCGTACTTCCTGGGAAGTGCAGCCGTTTGTGCGGTATCCGCCCTCGCGATTCAGGCTGGCTGCGCTGTTGCTGCTGCAAGCAGACGTCGAGAATCGGTCCAACCAAGTAGTAGTCTTCAAGTCGCTTCCCCGTTGGCAGCTTTTGAATGCCGGGTGCTATGGTACTGCCCTTCAGTTCCTGAACTGCCAGCCCTCTGTGAACAGGGTATCTGACACCTGCTCCTACTGGTTCCCCCTTACCCATAAGAAGGTCTGTTTCAGTGGCTGCCTGTGGCGCTGGTGCGTGTGTTCCCCCGCCGCCTGCGCAGTTGTGTAGACCGGCGCGAGGGGGTAATGTAGTACCGAAGGAATGAGTCAAGGTGCCGATGGGTTGAACACTGGCTGCCTCCTTAGTGATTCGCTCCAGAAGTGGCACTACTGAAGACTCTCCGCACGGAACAGCAGGGGCTCCCGCATTTCGTGATCTGACGTCTGCTCCACTTAGGGCAGGAAGTCGGCCGCACTCTTCTCTCGACAAAGAGACGGACTGGAAAGCGGCAGAATGCAGTGCACTGGAGCTGAAAGACACCGACCCCATCTCTCTGGCAAAAGGTTTCTCAAATGCAAGACCGCTCGTGGCACCGCAGCCATCGTATCTTGAAGAGTGAGCATTCGGCACGTCTGACCAAAAATTCGCATACAAAACAGTGAAGGTTTGTTATATCTGAACTCTTTGTGGCTTCCTATTTACTACGTCACTCTACACGCATTCAGCGCAGCACAAGGTAACGAGTCGCGTTGCACGACTCGAAGTGAACACAAAAAGAGGAGAACGGATGCTAAGACGTGTATCCGAAACTGTGGAAAGGGCAGAAGGCGTTAATTCACATGTTCATACGTGGCCACCCTGAACCGCGAACCTTAGGCGGTGCTGCACTGCAACCTCAACGTCACAGCATCAACTAGCATCCTTCGCAGCTATTCCGTGGCATTTCTCTTGCGCTGATGTGTCTGAGGCAATCACTACATACAATGCAATTTGTGCCGACCCGCCAAACCCCCTTGGAAACTCATCACCTTGCACCGGGCTACTGCAGCTGAGAATGTGTGTGTGGGTTGTTACAGAAGGACAGCCTGTAGCAACATTATTTCTCTCTTCCCACGTCAGGATTTCGTCACAGCTGGACACCGGAGCAAACCTGCCATACCTGTACACGGCGTGCGAGGATACCTTGTAGCAGGGTTGACAGGTGCGCCTCTGCCGCCCGCTGACATGCATGAGGCTTTGCGAGTGGTATCTGCGTAGTCGCCATTGTAACGGTCAGTATGGTCTGAGCCGCGACTTTCAGTACAATTGCTCTTATGTTGCAACGCGACGCAGACGCTGTCATTATTTGCATGTGCCTCTCTCTGAATGTTCTCCATTGAGAGCTTGCTCTCACAGGCAGCGCTGCTGTTGCCAGCGCTGTTCGTCGTCGCACTGATTCCGCATGCGGCGGGAATGCATCGGCGTTCCAGCTTGTCGTCTTTACCGATGATCTCCGACATTGTTCTACTGTTCTGTTTTCTGCACCCGGTCTCCCGGTGGTAGAAGGCTTCCTCTCGCGTTATCGAGCTGCCTTCCTGTACGGTCAAGCCTAGCGGCTCATCCGTTACGGTAGCCGGTTGCCTACGTGAAGGCACCTGCGTCGGTGGTGAAGCCGTGACGAGGGAACCTTCACGCCGGCTGACAACGCCATACAATTCTCGAGTTTCTGGGACTGCACACTCCCCTCCCCCTGTGTCCAATTTGCCTGATAGTCTCATGCTGCGATTTGGCGGCTGCGCTTAGTGGCCCTCACTCTGCGTTCTTACATCCATTCTCGCACAACGATCCATGGGTATAGCGTCCTTCCAAGACCCGAGCCTCCGTCGCGAGTCGCACTGACTCCACCTGGCATACGCTGCGGAAGTGAGGGATGCCCAGACGCGTCACTCCGACGGACACTTGGTGCCTCCGGGGCTCCTGAGCATACAAAATGTTCAATGTTCTACGCAGAAGCCGTGGATGGCACGCTCGAAGAAGAAGAGCTGCTCATGCGACCGTTTACCCTCGGGGCGGGCACCTTGCTGAAGTTGACACAGCTTCACGGAGAGGTCACTGCGCGCGGTGCAGAGCATTAGGGCTCTGCCGTTGTTTCTCGCTTGACAGTGGGAACTAAATATGGCACGCGCTGCAGTGCTCACGTTGTGATGGAACATGCACACGACCGGCTTCCAAACAGACGTGCTGTCTACGAGTTGGTCTTCGTCCTCGATCTTATGAAACGGCGGAATAACTGTCCGTCACTTCCGACCGAAGAGACGGGGTTGTAGAACTCAGCAGCTACACGGTGTTGGCGTGTGTACGACGCACTCAGCGAACAATTTAACATATACCGACGTCCCTATTCCGGTCACCCTAACCTGCAGCCTCCACAAATACTTCGTTGGCATACGCACACCCTACACCGCTGTACCAATTTGCTGCTAAGCCATCGTCAACGCACGTATATGTCGTGCGCGTACGAAGGACAGTGCTCTGCAGTACCTCCACGGAGACGATTGTCAAACATCAGTCACAAACTTTAAATGTCTTCTCTCTCAAATGCAAGTCTATACACAGGTAGAAACAAAGATAGAGCAGCTTCATCTAAGCAGAACATGACGGTTAGGGAGACGCTGGATTGATGTGGGACAAATCTGACGTACTGCTTCCGTCTACGCGGAAGCTTATTAACTGGGCCAGTTCCTCCTTTTCAGCCGCGAACTAGTGACGAACATGAAGATCATTTGCGTCGGTTGTCGATTCCTAGCCTGCGCTTGAAATCCTAGCACTGTCGTTTAGAAACTGCAAGGGACGCCTCGCCCACCGTACTTTGAGACGCCCTCACCCACAAGAGCATACAGGTGTCGGATGCATTACATATGTAACCCTGTGGCCGATCCACAACTGCGCACGAAGCTCGTGCATGTCCACGTCACAACTCCTTCCGTAGAACAGATCGCACTGTAACAACATTAATGTACTTGTGTTCCTGTCCAATCCCTACACGGCCGCTGCGCGCCTTCGACCCAGTTAGAAGCAGCACTTAACAGTAGAATAGAGCACGCACACAAAGATTCACAATTGTTTCAGTCTACGTTCTGGAATGGTGTACCTACTGGCGCGAATGTGGCTCAGTCTGCGGAGGCGAATGGCTGCGTTTTTCGCTTGAGGATGCCAGCGTACACGCATACACAAGCAAGAATCCACGAGAAAATTTCTAGAGATTTAGAACACAGCAATACGGTGACACAAAATGCCAGCAACACGCCCTGTACGCAGGACGTGTACCACCTACTCCCACTTGCATGCGCATTCATTTCATTCTTTGTAACACTCTTCTCCTGATGCACTCTCCGAAACACATGCACTACTCTGTTGAAGACGTCGTCACGGACAGCGATAAACCGCTCAATCTCTACACCCAACTGGATCACCACCTTGCGATCTTGGCATACATGCCGTCCCCTGTACCCGCGTGAGAAACAGGACTTCCCTTATTCGTGGAAGGAATACTACAGCCTATGGTCAGTACCAAGATTGGTGCACCACTCACTGGGCCCGTAACTGCACGCTGCAGACCATCCCGCCACAATCGTAGGAAGCTGTAAAACTTATAGCCGCAGTGGAGAGAACAACAGCCTTGCTTCCATTCCGCCAAAATTTCCAAAGATAGACTTATCCAGTAATAAACCACGTATCAGTCACCGGTGTCGTCACCATCCAAAACACTGTTAATGAGGGATTTTTCGAGCACGTATTTCACCAATCTATGTTGCATGGGCTGTCCCGAAATTGTGATCTGGCTGCCACTTTTAGTACCACCCTTCGGCTGTCGTTAGGAAGTACATCCGTTATGTATATGAAGCCAATAGGTGCACCGGGAACTTTAGGCAGGAACCGCTCCTAGCCTGCAGCAGAGCTCTCCTGGTACTTGTTAAAACGGTGTAGTACGCTCACATCACCGTGCAAAGGAAAACCCTGCCCTGCCTCGGAGGTGGGTAACAAAACCATGGTCAAAGTACCGTCCCAGCAGGTAATGCGCACATTGCGCTTCTGAAACCTCTACGAATGCCCACAGAATTTTCATCTACCTGCCACTTTCAAATAGTCAAAATGATGCATGTCCAAAGTGTGAAGGCGCCAGAAACGCCCTTCACCGTTCAAAATGTGCGGACTCTATATCAACGTGTCACTGCTCGCTCCCCTTCGAGGACGGTTTATGCGCGGCACACGCGTACATGACTAGAACGTGGGCATGAAATGTGTCAAGAGGTGCTGTTGGAGTCCCAGTTTGACCGTTTTTACAGGAAAGAATTAGCAGTGTATAGAGCCTCAGTAGGCCACCCACGCTGCCAGGATCCCGCCATCTCTCGCTAATACAGTGTCCTGGGCAGCGTGTAAGACACCGACAAGAGCAACTATCAGTTCCAGGACGGTCAACCCGTTACGGGCGCTGAAGGACGGTACAGGTAAGTCCGCCCCCTCCTGACGTAAGAGTCTTCTGTGCCACGTCCGCTATGGAGCGGTTGTAATGCTGTACGTTTTCGTGGACAACGAAAGAGGCTTTTCATGTCGACATCCATACCCTTTTCCACGAGGATACACGCGAGAGTAGCCGCTGAATTACACCACTTGAGTTTCTTCGGCTAACAGTTGACGTCCTGAAACGTCCCTTATTTCATCTTTACGTGCAAGAAACCTGACCGCTACGATCTACTGAAGGCACCCTTACGTCCACTCCATCAGTTAGTTACACATTTGAGATTCCGCATCTTACGGTTCGACTCCTCGTTGTATACATACTATACTATGGGCGCGACATGTGAGAACTGGTCCCCGAAAGGAACACTTTTTGCCATTCAATGCGCCCTCCAAAAAGTAGTGGGATATAATGGATCTCTCTAAAAAAAGACTTCTGATATACGGACGGAGACGCACACAGCGTTGCGGACGGCGGCCGACTGAGCTGCCAAAGGCGGAAGGACGACATTTCGAATCCACATAAGGGTGGCGTTGATGCTCACACAGTCCACCTCAGTTCATGCTGCGGAGCACACGCAGGATTCTACGACGCCCCTCGTGGATCCAGATTTGATGAAGGCAGGGTTCCAAAATCAGAGCTGTCTAAGCTGTTGAAAAGCATCAGCACCCCCACACCCCAGTTCCGCTGGGCACAGCGTTGCCAGCTGTGTGCGCGGCCGCCAAACCACCCACCCTTTTGTTGGAAACACCGCACTCTACCACGCAGAACCATCCAACGGCGACAGAAGGTGACTCAGATACTTCTAGCACTCTGTGCTACAAACCACGTTGTACTCAAAATGGTTTCTATATACTTCCAGTTTTGAGAACGACTGAGGGTGTCGGCGGTGCGGCGTCCTGCACGGGTCCTGCCTTTGTACAAAGAAGACGGGGTAGCATATGCCGACAGTCGTCAGCTTTGTGCGCCGAGGTCCTTCTGTTTTCAGTTGTCCACGATAGCGCTACGCCTAGTAATACCGTTTCGTCTCCCCCTGCAATCTCCAGCGCGACGCGCCCCTTCGTTAGATCAGCCTCACGAGCGGCGGCTCCGTTCCCCCTGTACCTGGTGGCGTGCAACTGCAGGGCACGGTGCGGCAAGCCCGCGGTGCTCTCGGCCACCTCCTCAGTGGCTAGACGTTATCTCTATTCCCCTTACAGGCCGGATCGTGCGATGGGATCTTCGCGACTGGCTAGCCGCCCAGTGTTAGGGTGGTGGTACGTGCCGGACCTCGTCGCGCTAGTTGGCTTCAGTTTGTTCGCCGGCGCACCGACCTCCGCTTGCAAGCGCCGCGTGGTGGCTTCGGGATACGGAGCATTTCAGCACTACTTCAGGCGTACACGGAACGAAGCACACCGCAGGTGCTGCCGTCGGAAGCGTGTAGTGCAGAAGTCTAAAACGTTACAAGTGTGTAAGTGGTGTGTGCATATATGGCTACGGACCCCCGAGTCAGCGTGGACTACCCCCTGCAGACGGAAAATACATGTTGGCGTACTGCTGTATTTCCAGGGCTTATGAAGGAGACGTCTTTCTAAGCCATCGTGCAGCTGCGCGTATGCAGGCACGTGAAGAGCCATCGTAAGCCACTCGACCTCTACTTTTGGAAGTCAGAGTGCCGAACTCTTACCAGTGTTTCCACTCAGAACATGCGGAGTCACGTCGTGGTGTTGGTCTCGATGGCGCACGCAGCTGTTGCGGTTCCTGGGATAAGTGTGGCGAACAGTGGAACTCCACCAGCAAGGGCGTACGGAAATGCCGTCATGAAATGTGGCGGCATCATCTTACGGCGCGAACGCCAGCGCCATGACGTCTCCACGAGTGGCCGTAGACCAATCGGAACTGCGTGAACTAGAGGGAGCAGGAATAGTGGTAGTAGTAGTAGGCACTACCTATAAGAGTAGAAAAGGTGACAACATTTCCAAAAGCATTCAGGGAAGAGGGTCGAAATGTTCGATTCCGTGCCGTGGGCCTTTGCAGGTGGGCACACACGTGTGTGTGTGTCTGTGTGTGTCTGTGTGTGTCTGTGTGTGTCTATGTGTGTCTGTGTGTGTCTGTGTGTGTCTATGTGTGTCTGTGTGTGTCTGTGTGTGTCTGTGTGTGTCTGTGTGCAGACGGTCGTCCTCGAAGCCCGGTCCACCGAAGATGCTACGTCGGTAGACCGTGTAGCACAACACGTAAATCAGGTACGTAAAATAAGCGGGCAACCCACAGCCGTGGAGACTGTCCGATGTAAATTTCGCGTCCTTGCCCTTTGAACGACCACTCTCTTGAGGATATAAAGGAGCACTCGAAGCGGCGTCCACTCAAAGAATTTGGTTGTCGCCGGAGAACGTGGCGGCGAGTGTGCGCTTCACTGTCACCTGGAAGCGTATGGACTGCACACTCTGCCACCGAGTGGCTGCGGAATTCGTGGTAGTTGTTGTCTTTCTACAGCATACTGAAATAGTTGCCTACGTACTCTCATGCAGCACTGGCTTACTTTCCACTTCCGGTGTTTGTGGTGTTGGTCACCAGGAAACGCGTGTCAGCAGCGATGGGGACGGGGCAGCACTTCTGCTATGCTGCTTCTTCTCCCGGTCGACCGCCGTACACAACAATGCGTACACCTCTCACGTATCTCAGTAGAGGGGCACTCGTCTTTGTCTTCCGGTGATCTTAGAAAGATATTCGCGCTTCTGCACATTCTTGTAGACTGCCGGTTAGCAATCTAAGTAGATAGCCGGTTAGCAATCTTTGTAGATTGCCGGTTAGCAATCTTTGTAGATTGCCGGTTAGCAATCTAAGGAGACTGCCGGTTAGCAATCTACAAGAATGTACAGAAGCACGAATATCTTTCTAAGATCTCTAGAAGACAAAGACGAGTGCCCCTCTACTGAGATACGTGAGAGGTGTACGCACTTCTGCTAGGCTGCTTCTTCTCCCGGTCGACGGCAATACGGAAGAGAGCGCACACACCTCGCGTATCTCGGTATAGGGGCACTCGTCTTTGTCTTCCGGTGATCTTCGGGAGATATTCGTGCTTCTGTACATTCTTGTAGATTGCCGATTAGCAACCGTTTCGCGTGCACAATAGATGATGCAACCTTCCGCAGATATTTCGCCTAAACATTGCATCAATTCGGATTCTTTGTGACCTTCATGTGTGATTTAGTGGTAGCCTAAGGGTTGGTATTCCGCCCCCGCGTACCGCACAGCCGTTCTACCAGTCTGAAAGGATGAAGACGTCTAGGTTGTATCATGCATGCCTAGCTGCGGATGCGCGGCGTCGCTGTTTCAGTAAGTGGGAATGTCTAGTGTGACATAGGTGAGCGCGAACTACGACAAGCGCAGGACGTTCGCAGCAATCCTTGTGGCGCGAGAGGGCGCAGTCTGTGTTTACGGGATGTGGCGGCGGCAGTACGCTTCCCTGCGGCCATCAAGGACATTTTTAACAAAGAAGATGCAAGCAGAGCATACACACAGTTACACGACCCGTTTATATTGAAGCGATGTAATTAACACTCCAGAGCCGTGTGCGCAAGCTTATTAACTGTAAAATTGTTGCTCTCTCTACACTTGTCTGCATAGAGGGAAGGTCCACGCTTTTGACAGGGCGAGCGTGGCCCGGGCTTCTCGCTTCGAGCCAGGAGGCACGAGACGCGTGAATAAACCGGCAGAATGCATTAAACGATGCAACGCAGCCGGATGTGACCATGTGATCCTTGGTGCCCTTAGTCGACTAGAAGAAAACAGTATCAGCGTCCCTTCTGGACAAAGCTCGGCGGTGGGCGTGTCACCTGCGTACCGCTGAATAGCAGGACACCGTATTTGGCGAAAGAGTTGCAGATTGTTTCACTTCACTGTGGAGATAGCGCATATATCGTAAAGAAGTATTTCTAACGACGTAACAGCAGGTTCATTACAGCAAGCTAACGGACGGTGTTTGATGCTAGTGTCGAAGGTGGCGCATGCCAATTGTAAGACGAGGAAGAGACTACAGCTCTTGCACATCTGTTGGCCCAAGGAGGAGCGCTGTGTGCATTACGCACACAGTGATAGTGATGTTCTATCACTGGGGAGATAGTGCATATATCGTAAAGAAGTATTTCTAACGACGTAACAGCAGGTTCATTACAGCAAGCTAACGGACGGTGTTTGATGCTAGTGTCGAAGGTGGCGCATGCCAATTGTAAGACGAGGAAGAGACTACAGCTCTTGCACATCTGTTGGCCCAAGGAGGAGCGCTGTGTGCATTACGTTGGACTTGCCCCTTGACGCATGCAGGGGCGTACAACTGGGTGAGTCAGTTGAGGACGAATTCTTGGAAAGCGACTTTATGTGTTCACGAGGGAGCTGCGACTACTGGTACGGCGACAATGGAATATTACACCTGCACTGGTTGTGACGAGTAACATCGTGCGGCTAATGGTATTCTCCTCGTTAATGCTTTTCAGGGCGCAAACTCCCATTATTAGCGGTTTTGACTTTGCAGAACGATTGATGAATCCAGTCGTAGCGAGACGCGGTTCATCGAGGTGGTGATGTTGCTTTCTTCAAATAAATGCGAGTAATGGCTTCAGTGTGCAACTGGAAAATCTGATCTGGCAAACGGGGTACAAGCACACTTGAACGAGGAGGTGGCACACTGTGTTCTCAACGTATGACGGTGTGCCAGCATTCAGACGTACACTTGTGTACACGCATAAACGACTACTTGAGAGTTACACCCGCGATACCTACGGAGGCATATGTACACACACATCCAACGCACAAACGCACTTTTGGTACTCCGTACTGTTGCAAGGCAGCAACTAATCCTAGGTCATTCAATGTTGTCTTGAAGTGCTCGGCACTTGCAAAATTGACTCGAACCGAAGCGGCACTTCGCAGTGTCATGTCCCTCAGTTCGACGGTAGGGCGTGAAAAGCGGACAGTGCTCAAAACCGTGGGACAGATCTCGAATTGTGAGTAGCTTTCTCGCCAAGTGGGATCACTGCGAAGGCACCTGAAGGCACCAAGAAGAGATCCAAATGCAGGAAAATGATGACTGGCATGGAGGCGTTGCGAAACGGACAAGGGTGCCACAGGAGGTCTCTCCCAAGTGACTGGTACAGAGCAGAAGGATCAAAAAGGCTGAGAGCTGGGAAGCCCCCCGCTCAGATCCAAGAACTGCTCTCGTAGTGCACGGGGAGACACGTTAGTGTAGATATGTCGGTCTGAAAGGAAGTTAAGATACCATACGTCGACGTCGACCGGTGAACGGACGTGATCGCATGACCGTGTAGAACGGTAGACTGGGTGCTAATGTCTCAATTCAGACATAATTCGCGGACAACGTGATGCGTGAACGTCTACGACAGTAAATATATTTCTTCACAGGTGCTGGACTTTTGTCGCGCCAAAATGTCGAACCTTCTCTGAACAGATGTTCATTAATCGTGCAGTACTGCCAATGGTGCAACAAGGACAAAAATTTACCTTTTTAGCGACACAGCCAAAAGTCCTCATCCACACATGTGTTCCGCCACACGTTGAACTGCAGAATCACTCCACATATGTCCGCGGTGACACCGGCAGTGGTTCTCCTTCCTTCCGTCGTCGTTGGGCTTGGGTTTACTACTGAAGAACAGACAAACAGCGCTGCTACATTTCTGTGTACCGTTCACACAACCGCACTACCGCCCGTTTAGCATCCTTGCAACCTTTTCTTTTCGTGTTCTTGTAGAAAGGAAGTGGACGCTGCGAGGAAACGCAGCACATTGAAACGAATACAGTAGAAATTGGGAAAAGGACAAGAGATAGGCTACACCAAGTGTATGCACGCGACGTGGAGAATAGTTGGAAATTCCGAAGAAACTGGAAACGCTTGCAGTAAAAAGCCGCTGGTTTCAAATTGTTTTTGAATGCGGGATCGTATTTCCTGATGATGTACCACGTTAGCGAGACCTGTATGCTTCCTTCGGATCCGCTTCAGCTGGGCGTAGCTGTAAGTTTTCCCGCGATTATAAAAATGGGCTAAGTGCCCTCTCCTAAATGCACGGCGGCTTGCGATGCTTGGATGGAAAGTGCAGCGGTCGTGATAGTAACACTAAAGAAGCATATGTGAGAAGGGTAGACGAGAAACGAACATCACTCAACGGCTCGGCTCGTACGCAGTCGTGATTCCCGAATCCTCACGTAACGTAGAATTACATGTTTAGCTGGAGCTGCCATTGCTCACAAAGCCGAATAACATACTCCTTCTTGACACAGTTTTTGTGAAGTCAGACAGGATGTTCGTTTATCATTTGTGAACTTCTCAATTGTGTAGCTCACCATTCTCACGCGATGTACCGCACAAAAATCTGTCTCAAGTGTCTCTAAAGAGGCTCTGGAAACTTCTAGTTATGCGTACACTGTAAACTAGCTTGTTGGGAGCACACATGGAGGTCCAGTGGAGACTACATGAACTAGCCGAGCTCGTCCCCACTACTGCAGTGGTTCTGCATATATACCCGCCATTCTGGGTATTCTGGTCTTCCCCACTGGCATCTCGGACGCACCACGTACTCGTCCCACTAGAAAAAGAAGCGAATGAGAACCACACGGGGACAGCGAATAACGTCATTACTGTCTGCGTGGCGGTGGTTCTCTGCCTTACGCTGCTTGTTGAGGCAAGTCTGCATGTTCCATAGAACTGGACGGCATTTCTGAAGTTCGTGCTTTTGACAGGTTGTGCATGAAATGACGGTGGAGAGGTTGGGGACACAGGTTCTACATCACGCCTTGGCCATTTTGCACTCTGTCAGTAAGGAAATGACCATCCTTGGGTTCATCGCATTGCTACTATCCAGCTTTACCCCGTGTGGCTGGATGATGCGAATGACGCGCTCGTGGGGCATAGCAAGCTACAGAGAATTGGCATTAACGAGCTGAAAGAAAGAGGTCAAAACCCGTACGCCGCGCCCACGACTCTATCTGAACTCTTCGAAGAAGTACACCTTACAATTTTTTTTCTCATGGTACGCTTCTTCGCCGTTGTTGGTGCTCATCTTGTACTCACACTGCGTCGGACGGCCAAATGGAGAAGGTAAGCTTGTACGAATTTCCCACATCGTCTTCAGCATCGACAGCTACCCATAGTTTCGAATGTGGTTGTATTCAGGTATGACTCTATGCCCGTCGACGATCTGCAGCGCCTAGCTCGGGAGGGGCGTGCTTCGGATGATCAGTTGAAGTACTGGTACCTGCGTTACCGTTTTCTCAGCCTTGCTCATTCTCTTCTTCCCCGTGCGGACGCTGCCTGTTCCTTCTGTGAATACATGTCAGAAAGGTTGACGGCCGTTGAACAGGAGCTTGTGCAAATTCCCATAACGATGTGGGTGTTTCTTTTGCTTCTCGCTCTACTCGCACGCCTCGTTCTCGGATTCAGCAGCGTGCACATACTAATATTCCTCACATCCTTGCCTTTAAGATTGTTCATATGCTCGTTTGTTCTCTGCTCCACTATGTCAGCTATGCTGCAGTAGTGTACGCCTCCTGCGCCCTTGATAGCGCGACACATTGTCCAGGTGACACGCCCTGGGTACCATGAAGCAATGCCAGCCGCTCCATTGGGCATGCCACCGCCAGTGAAAAAACACACGGGGTTTTGCGCTCCACATCACGGAGAACATGCGTGCAATCCTCAAGAAGCAATGCTTTCCCTGGGGAAAGGCGGCACGCGCGTACTTCAAGCCAGCATCCGAATTCTTGTGTTCGTTCATGTCGGCGCCATTGCGTGCTTGGCGAAGCTCCTGTGGTCTGCTGGTCGACAGGGCACGTTGGCACAGATACACCCGATATGGAGCGGGGCTACGACTAGTGTTTTTTTGTTGTGTTTGCTGGTTGCAAATCCCAGCATGTATCCTGCCATCGCGGCCACGTATGCCTCGCTTACTAGCGTCGGTTATTGTGCGCAGCAAGAAGCAATTCAGCGTAGGGCGGGAAAACAGCGGAGAAAGAAGATGGCCCGGGACTACCAAACTGCCGGCTTCCTCCAGCACAAAGCGAATGTTCCCGCAACCACGCAGAGGGGGTACAATTTTCCACAGGACATTTTTCGAGCCAAAGCAGCCTACGAGGCCTTACCGCGCAGCGTGCAGAAGGGATTCCAGAGTCTGTTTCATGCTTTTTCAGGAATGGCAGAAGAGACACTGCGTATCTCTCGTTCGAGTCTGCGCTTGATGGCAGAGGTGTTCACGTTAGAAGAGCGGACTCCAGATTGTAGACCGATTATAGGCGCGGGGAAACCGTTCGACCGCCGTTTGCATGTAACACTGGACTACAGTGTCTGTCGAGCAGACGACTGGGTGACAGCAATGAACACTGAACAGCAGAAGTACCTGCTATACCCAGAGTTCGTCACAGTGAGCATACGGTTTACGTCACCAGACGACAGCAAATACATGCAGAGTGCGTTTATTGTGCTCAACACTGAATGCGAAGCTGATGCTCTACGTATTACGAGACGCTACTGCCGAACTAGAGAGCCAACCTACGGCTGAAACACGGCTAAAGCAAGTTTATGGAGGCTGATGGCCTTCGATTCGAAAACTGTAGTGGACTGAGGCACGGAACAGGAGTTGTTTTTCTAGTCGGACACAGATGACGGTTTCGTTGCAACGGTAAACGTTTTACAAAGGGCACTGTAAATGGCTGCCAACTTCAAGTTGTTGCACTTCTTGCGCGTCTGAGCACACGAGGAACTTGTACAACAAGTGGAGTGTATCCGCCCACCAGCCTCTGTAGAAGAAGCCAAGGAACTGATGACCAAAATGGCAGGGGGCCGATTTGGAGAACTTGTAAGGCCCGACCAATTATTTAGTTGGTCGCAGGATTCAAATCAACAAGCGTCCATTTTATATCCCCACAGTATGTCGGGAGGAACTCTCGAAATCTGTTGTCGCCAGTATATTGAGAATGTGGATGTTACTATAGCAGTTCAGCCGAGCTGGGTAGTTGCTGGGACATGCATATCTGCGCGTGCCCTTGTGTGCAAGAGTCCCACATTTGTACGCAGACGCCTAGGGACGTCGACAAGCTACTAAAGGGGCGTAATGCCAGTCTCGAAAGTGCGTGGTACTGCTTATAATTTGCAACACCGTATGCAACCCACCGAAGCCTTCGCCAGGAAGCTTACACGTTGTGTGTGTTTCCACAGCGATTGCTTCGTAGTTAGCCTACCAGCTTTCGAGGCGAACGCGTTGTGATCCTTGTACAGGCACAAGAGGGTGTCCTCAAAATGACTTTTTATCTTCACTAGAACTAGATAATTTCTTACGTACACAGGAGTCGATTTGTCACGAGCTTTCGTGCCCCTACCGTCAGCACTGTCCCTTGGCGGCCTTGCGAAGTGGACATCGCCAGGTGTGTACAGCAAGTTGCGTTCAAGTGGCTACTCTTCAGGACTCTGAGAACGTACCTATACACAGATATACATATATTTCCGGTTCCGCTGCTGAAACTCGTCTCGGAAGCGATAGTAGGGAGCACAGAGCGAATGCACGTTAACGTAAAAATACACCTTTGGTATGGTTGTACTGCGTATTTCTTCAATACTCTTAACGGATGAGAGGGTACGTCATGCAAACAGTACTGTTGGCGCGAATTCCACCGTATGGTTGTCCTGAGAAAAAGCTCCAGTGTAAATCCACCTGGACGTAATGAAGAGAATATGTGATTTGAGGAGCCTAAAAGGCAGCAGAGCTGTGCTTTCGGTGGAGCTGCACGAGCTTGGGTTCCACGGAAACATTTGAGGCCGGAGCAGCAGCTTGGTGTAGAGTCACTCCGTTGGGAGCATCAGGAGTTGCAGAAACTGGGGTGAAAGCAGTGTTGTCGCTGGTGTGGCTCAAAGGCGAGTGACGCGCTCAATTTTACAGATATGCATATATACATATATACATACATACTATCTTGTGTACGCATTCGTACGCGGAACTAGTTGTAAATAAATATAGCTGCACCGTGAACGACATGCGAGCATAAAAGTAAGTTTCACAGTACGATGCTTCGTGATATCCCACAGTTACGTGTGGTAGCTGGTCAAAACACACGTGGGTAGGTAGTATCGAGACAATGGTTCTTGGCTTCGGTCACATTGTTGTGGACAACGCGAAGGCGCTGCATCTCTTAACGTTCCGCTAATACCAGCAGTGTGCACTGAACGGCTTTCCCTCAAGCGTGGCGGTCGACGGGACCCACACACTTGTCGCCTCAACAACAGCTGCGGCGTCGCTCAGCGGCGAGTGCGGAGTCGCAGATGACACTCCACAGCAAAATTGTTCTCGTCCTCTACTCGTTGGAAATCGTAAAATCGAAAACTTAAACGCACAAACCGAGGCAACAGACACAGACACAGACACGCACAACCACACACACACCCACACAGAGACACACACACGCACAGACGCCCACATACAAAAAGAAAAAAAGAACAGGCACCAATGCACGTATCACTCGTGGGACGAGGCGCAATGGATTCGAATCGCAGTGAATGGATCCCACAATTAGAAATAAGGGTCTCCAGAATGCTCCGAATAATCCCGGCCGTAGGAGCACGAACGGAGGCAACGCACGCCCGAAGGTATACACGCCCGAAACGCCTCAGCGAAGGTATTCTTCACAGAAGGATTGCAGCCGACTTCTCTCCCATGAACACTGCTTGCCGGTTGGCGACTACACTCGGCGGGGACGAGGTCAGTTCGTGTGTATCCAACGAAGTGAACATGACGTAGAAGCGCCCCCTGGATGGCAGTCTGGCCCGAGTAAATACTGAACTGGACGAGTTGTCCGCGTCCAGGTCGAGTTTCACTTTTCCTCTGCCACAGAAGCAACGGCTTCGTCTGGTCCGGGCCAACACAAAGGACGCATGGTAAAAAAGCTGCATACGCCTGTGTTCGCGTCTCCGGGAGAGCGTGGAACTAGCCGCGTATTCAACTACCTGATACTTTATCTAGTTCTACTCTTCTCTTAACAAAGACACACCCTGACGATGCCGCACGCTGTCCGTGCCTACTGGCAGCTGTGGCTGTTCACTATCTCGTCGTGCTCGCTCACAGTTCAACGCGACATTTATATGATTAAGAGTGCTGCGTGTATGCTTGCGGCTTCCTTGTCAGAAAAACAGGGCGACTTACATACAAGCGTTTACAAACAAGACGAAAAGTGAACTCTGTTCGATGACTTCTGAAGCAAACGTGCAAGCAAATTTGGCCAGAGGACTTGGCTCGGTTCTTTTGTACGAAGTGTTCCTGATGCAGTACCAGATGTTTTTTTTTGTGAGTCGCCTGGCTCTGTCACCTTAGCATACTGCTGAAGTGCCAGCAAGGTGGTGTTCTTAGCAGGTGGCCTGCCTAAGGATTTGCAAAACCTGGGGGAATTGGCCTGCAACACCACTTCTGTTCTTCCTAATGGACATCCTGCTGCTTCCACCTGGTATGAAAACTCCGCTCTTTCGTCTGTGCAGGTATTAGGTTTGTCAAATTCTGAGGTACCGGCACCGAATCCTAGATCCACCTCTCCTTAAAACCCAGGTATGGTATCTGCACTTTTTTCTTCTGAACGGTGTTCGTGACAACGTATCTGTTCCCGTGGAACAAAGAAGCGACAAAAGTCATATGCATCACAGTACCTCCTCTAGTCACCTTGTTTCCGTAGACCTTGACGCCGGGGGTCCACCCTTTTTGTCTGTCCACCGTCGTCTGCAAGGGCATTGTTGTGTGAATCGCGTAGATCTCACGACTAAGACAAATGTGTCCTTCATGCGATTCGTCTTATTTGGATGACTGTTTTTTCAAGTACACGTAGGAAACTCCACTTTTGTACCGAGAATGCTTCAACAGAGCAATCGTCTGTATCGGCTCGTATCGACGTCTCCGCTACCCTGTGACGGCCTGGGATTCATTCCGGTGTAAACAACCTCTACAGTGTACCTTCAAATGCTAGCTTGAGGTGCCGCTTAAGTGCTTCGGGCAGTGGTCGTTTGGGTAACCCCCTGAGGGCGTCTGCTTGAAAGGCGTTACTGATGAGGTCACGCACGCGCCGAGCAGCCACCCATCGTAGAGAGGGGACTTCTGCTTGTCGGGCGCGATTCCAGCTGACTCCAGCCGCTGCGGTATCTTTCGCATATCGTCTTTCAACAAACGACTTGACGAGTTTACTGTTGTAGCACATCAAACTTCCGTACCATTGGGCAAAATGGACTTCATCTTCTGTGTGGCCTAGAATTCTCCAGCTGTACCCTGCACTCAACCAACTGCGAGCGAACGGCGTGGCCGTCGACGACTCTCTCCGAACGTTCATGCGTCCATAAATGGTTGACCAGTGTGTTTTGGGCACCGGTCTAAGGGGATTTTCCCAGTGTTCCCACAGTCGCGCCGTGGTGGTTCCACTTCTCCATTGGTCTGCAATCTTGTGCGGGTCGACTGCTGATGGTAGCAGAACAGAAGCGATAGCACTGATCGCTCGAGGGTCGTCCTCCGCCAGTATACCAACTTCGAGCCCCCATTCCCTCTCTCATCTGAGGCAAGAAACCACTTGCTGTCGTCGATGCCGAGGCACGAAGACATCTAGAGCGAGAGACGCCAACACGTACAAAAATGTTATTGAAACTGTTCTGTCCGAAGTGTACAGCATGCCGGGACCTACTGAGCGTTTGGACACAACTCGGCATGGGTGCTTCTACGCAGCGCTCATTCGGGCATATAGGCAACAACGCACCTCTACGCGAAAGTCATCTTCCATACATTTGATGAAGATCACCCGGACACGACGCTGAACCCTACGTATGGGCTTGAAAGCGGTCATGGTGTTCTCTACGTGTCGTACAGTAGCACCGCACCCGCCTGGCCTGGTTCATCCATACAGACATAAGTATTCAAATGTGCATGCCCTCAGGCAGGTATTAGTTTTTCACTCTTAATAGCGTCCAAAGCTGCACTGTAGGTGGCAGTTCATCTAGACGGCATTGCCCTTCACAACATTTGCCTCGCAACAAAGCCTGTTACAGGTGAAATGCACCTTACCCGGCAGGGCACTTTTTAGCCGGTCACCTGAGGTCTTCATGTTTTCAGAAATGAGGACAAGAAGGCGTGCATACTGAGCCCAAAGTAGTGAGAGGTCTGGTCGCAGGTGTTGACGATGCAGCGCTGCACGATCATACCATGTGAATATCAGTGGGAGGTATGGTCGCAGATGCTGACGACGCGCGGCTGCACGATCACACGATGTGAATATTATCGTTGACAAGATGAGTGAAACAACTAGTACGACAATACATCGACTGAATTTATGCATGAAGTATAATTCACCGCACCTGGCAGGTAACAAAGAACGTTCAGCCCACCTAGCATGATACCTACAGATGCAGATGCAGACGCTTGCAACAGGACTAGCGACGTGATTTCGAAACCCACTCTCCAGTCCACAAATCCTGTCACCTAAGCTGAACATTTCAAATATCGCACATACACTGGTTCGCGTATTCACAAATATATGTATGAAGCTCACGGGGAAGAACACAAAGAGCACCAAGGTGTCGAGTGACTCGAAGATAGTGTAATGTGTGATTAACAAGCGCGTGAATGCAGTAGGTGGTTGTCCATGCACCGACAAGTCAAATCTCCGTATTGGACTTACCCCTAGATAAACAAAAGCGTGCTTCAACAACTGTTATATATGTCCTTGATGATGACTTCGAAGCTCCGGATATCTCCTACTTACGCGGTACGGCGGGAAACACCCAATTTGACGTCCGTGTGTCGGAATAAAGTTGTTAATTATCCCTTCTTACCTACGCCACTCTCCTTGTCAGGCTCTGGCAAAACACAGCGAGATAGAAGCATTCACCAGAGGCCCTTTGTGAAGCGCTGCGGGTGCCCAGGGCGTCGACAGCGCTGTGAGCGACTCTCTACGTCCACAACTACATGTTCACGCAAGTCAGTATTTACACACACATTTTAACCGACGACCCCCAGCAGCTCCACCCAGTAGACTGTTTCTCAGCCTATATACTGCTGTGTATACTAAACTGTTCTTACTCGTGTGTGCTGCTCTCCTCTGTTCATTCTACGCTGTCAGTACATTGCGTTGCATAACAGAGCTTGTAGGCTTCGGCTGCTTTCCACCGGACCGTACTTGCAGCTGAGTGTTCTTTCGTACGCGTTTTCCGTACTGGTAGCTTAGTTCAAAATACCGACGCTGTCTACCAGTGGAAGACTGGAAATCAAGCGCTGTCCGTAGAGGGTCCGTTAGAAATTTAGTTCGAACAGCTACACCCGTAAATTGCAACAGTCACGTAAGCTGCACGCAATTCATTCACGCGGGGGCAGCAGGGAAGGTGCACGGCAGCGTACCGTCCAATTCTTCTGCAATGCGCCAAAGACGACCTAGTCGCCAAAAGACAAACATAGTAGCTGCCAGTCCAGCTGCGCATGCCCAGGAACTCGGCCACCTCTGGACGCGGCGTCTGTTCCTCGTGCTCCTCTTGTGTGAGATTCTACTTTTCGTCAGCGAACGCCACGGAGGGCAGGATTGCCGGTTAAACATCCTGACCACGCACAGGGGTCAGACCAGATTTCGTGTGTCTGGCTAGTCGCGGAGGGCGGGTTTCCCCCATACTTCATGGACACTCTCGTGCAGCTGCAAGTCGTGGAAGTCGTCTGCGTATAGGGGACACGATACAGGCATGATGTTACAAGTGGTGACATACACACCTGTTTACATATCAGTGTGTGCTCCTGCAGCAAAGGAATGACAGTAGTATTGCGCATTCATATAAAGCGTATAGCTTAACGGTGGTGCTGGCTCTGTGTTTGCTACAGTTTCCCAAGTGTACGCTGCCGCGAGTCTCGTCGGACATCCATCACTGAATTCGAGGAGTCCTTGCTATAAATGACTCTTTCCCGGTCAGGGTAACTGCACAGTTGTACCACATGTACATCGGCTAGAGCATTTCCCTCGCATAACTCAAAGTCTCCCACCGCACTTGGACAACAGCCGCACTCTCATCTGCGCCTTTCTAGGCCACTTGAATTGCCTGCACGTCCAAGCGCGGTCAGCCACCAGTCTGCCGTCTCACTCGTCAAGCAATGCGCGAATACACTTAGTTTACGTACTGTGCACGTACGGTTGTAGTTGGCGGGTGTAAAAGTTCAGTCGCAAACCAGAGAAGACATTCCGGAAATTGCCGTGGTGAAATGCTGCAGAACGTTGCACCATAACACCGTGGTGCTGCGCGACGGCAGGCGTGAAGAGGAAACAGGTATAAGTGAAAGCGCCGCCTGTCCATCAGTGAATGTTGGACCAACGTACCTAGAATCTGAGATTCCTTCGTTGATTGCTCTCCCCAGAAAAAGCACTTTCCACTATTACAGGGTTCACTGGCGTCCGCTGCCACGCTTGCGCCTCCTCGAGAACGCCTTCGGACGTCTGCTTGCAGTGCGGTGCAGTAAGAGACAGGTGACCCTGCTATATGTGAACGCTCGACATCGAGGCCGAAAGCATTGTCTACAACTCCGGACAATTTCTTCTGGCTGTTTGTAGGCTGGAGGACTAAACTGTGTTCACCAGTATCTTATGTGTAGCTGTAGCGGGCTCGGCCGTCGGGCGTATGTCATTGCTACACTTTGTTTCAAAGATATTGGAGGTTCGCGG
>KL647331.1:311971-331475 GCA_000727475.1 Sarcocystis neurona
AGGAAGGCACAACCGCGTCCGTTCACGCTTCATGTTCAAATAACTCGCCGTCCATTTGGTTGGTCATTTCAAGAGACACGAAAATCAGCAAGCTCCTCCGCTGCAGGACACGAACAACCATCCGAAATAAGAAGACCTGCCGCAAAAGTACCGGCTTGAAGAGCTGTACGTGCAGCTGCCTTACCAAAGTCTGGCGATTCTTTCTGTGTTAGTGTCGCGCAGGTTCCTGGAGAAGGAAGGCCCACTCTGGCAGTCGAACAGCACAAGTGCGGGACATTCCGAGTGTACAACGTCCTGGAGCTTGATTTTTTTTCTTTCTCACGAAAGTGACATACCTTTGCTCTGCCGTCGTTTCGACGAGACTGATGCGGCACCTCGGGGCGCCGTGTCTCTTGCTCTCCCTGCGTGAGATTCTACTTACCGTCGATGAACGCCACGGAGAACAAGACTGAGGAAATCACTCTCTTAGTATACGTAGAATTTATTGTGCAGTGCATCGCATTATATGCAAGCGTGTACGATAGATTCGATGTGCGGAATCTACAGTCGTGAACCACGAAGATAAGACAGCCAGTAGTCCTTCCGGATTTCGCAGATGGAGCCTTTGATGCTCGCGCGTGGTAGGAAAATGATGCGTGTGCATCCGGAACTGTTCAGATGATGCGAACAGTGGATTGTACGACCGCGTGTCCGCAGTGCCACAAAACATACGCACTGGATGACTTGAAATGCCGGTGTAAATTCAGCAATACCTTAGCTCTGCTCTACTCCGTGGCAGCGTCGTTCCTGCGATCCTGCGTTTGTTTTTCGTCTTCGGGCCTGCTTTCGCGTGGCCGAAGTCAACTGACCTACACAAAATCTTCCCTGACGAGGTTGGCGGCCGGCGTCACTCCTGGTGAAAGCAGCGACTGCGACGACCAGGCTTCTCCAATTCTGCCATCGTACGCACGCAACCGCAACCGCGGCAGATCTCCCCCCGATCTGACAAGGCGCCCACGTATTCAGATTGTACCCTCTCACAATCAAGAGTTGCCGCCGGCTCACAACTTCGTTGTTCGAGTCATCTAATGCCGTGCCAGGTTTCTTGTGTGTAAACTGAAGATGTTGCTGTAACTTCTCGCGGGCTTCACTGTCTAATCTTCGACTTCTGACGCACCTGAGATACAGGGGGAAGCAATACATTGTTGTTCTCTATATTAGCCAGAAACCGTCGAATACATTAGATAGGTGTGGTTGATGTGACAGGCTATTTTTCGCGGAGCTGCTTTCGAGTTCGTGTCAACGACAATTTACTCGACGACTACTAAAAATGATGCGCGATCTTGTCTAAGGAGGTGCTGCCCCGGTCCTGCATCATCCATGAAGATGCAGAGGGCTGTGTAGTAGGCGTCTAGGTGGGAGATTATGGAACTCCATCGGAAAGCGGCAGCGAGACTGGAGCGTTCCTCCTCGCGTGAAAGTCTTTCAGGGGCCGGAGGTTTGCACTTTTGTTTGTCAAAGCTGCAAGCTCCGACTTGTAGCCGCAGGGTGGCTAACAGTGCTGCATGTTTCGATGAATGAACTGTACCACGGGGCACATTGCTGATGTATGTCGTCCTACTCGTGAGTGAAGAAATCCATCGAGCTCAGTACAGGATGCAGCAGGGTAGTATCGCGCATCACTTTGTACACGGCGTGATACAGCCTGCACTGAGAAGGCGTCGGCGGTCCACATCTCCACAGCTCTTCGGCGTTTTCGCGTAGATATATGTGCCTAGCTGCATCAGAGAGTTTGAACCAAGTACTGAATTGCGCGGCAGATCATGTGGATGATAGGCTGCGCAGGCAATGCTGGATGTAAACGGTGAAGATCCAACGCAGAGCGCCGCCGCCGAGTGCACAGCATATCCTTGTCCGCCTGCGTGTGAACCGTGGACGGGTTGTGGCACGTAAATATTCGTGAAGTCCTGAATAGTTTGACGCCGCTTTCGCGAGTCGACGAGGTCTGCCTTTACAGCGGAGCAGCATACCAGAAGAGACTACTGTGAGGTCACAAGGACGTCAAGGCGAAGTATTCGTTCATAGTGCTGTTGTCGACACAACAAAGAAGCACCGGTGGAGACGAAGAGACGACGAACGCATGTAGGGTCTTCATTTCCGTAGCTGTGTGGGAGAGCTTGTGGGGATGTGACGAACACGACGACGAACGCAGTTGGGCTGTGTTACAAGTTGGCTTTCCCTCAAGTGTGTTTCTTCATACCTGGACTGAGGGGGATCGTTGAAACAAATATGATTCTCAGGGCAAGATTGTGATGTATAATATGATTCGCTGTCTGTTTCGACATTAACGTGACAAGAAGACAGATTTGCGTGCCTTGTGAGGCACACACCTTGACCCATTCTGACGGCGCGCTATGCTACATAGAAACGTACGTCTGTCAGCCACTTCCCCGGCTGCAAGCACCAATGCTGACAACGACAGACGAACTCAGCTACTGGAGAGGGAACTAACCAGATGCACTCTGTGTTTCCGCCTTGGACGTGGCGTGCTAGTCAAGAAACAAGCTGATAGAAAAGTGGCATTTTCCACCGACAAACCTGTTCAACCATATATCCATATAAATGTGAGGAAGCGCGAGCGGTACTGCAGTGGATTTTACACTTTCATGGTTCTGCGCGTCTCCTAGCACCCTTGATAGCTGTCAGGTGGATCGTGGCCGAAGTGTTGTTTGTGTATAGGAGAAGAACAAGCCGTGTGTCCAGCGCGGTGTGTGACATTGTCGGTTCTTTTTGGGCCTTTGTCTCTCTTAATCTCCTACAAGGTTACCAGCCCGATACAACCAATCGTGCTGACGGCCCGTCTCCGGACCGAGAAGTCAGCCCCTCCGTGCTGTGGGCAGAACCCATACAAGGGAAATATATACTTTGGGTAGTCGACGGCTCAAATACGCGGCATGTGGTTTCACTTGTAACACAGAAAGGGCGACGTGTAAAACGGTCGTTCATTCCTGCACCCATACACAATTGTGGAAGTAGGACGATTAGAGGTTCGTGCTCTTGCAAGGCGGTCACCTGGAAACAGAGTCACAGGTGACCTGGTCTAACACATTAGACGAATGCGTATATGCGAATGCCCCTTCCAGGGCACTCTCCTCTCCCGCAAACTAATACTCCCAGGGTTTCTTTTCAAACTCAGAAAAGCAAGTCGCAGACCGGCCTTGGATGTTTTGCGATCTGGAATTGTTCTCAGAAGTCTCATCAGCATTTCGTTTCCCCCTTTCTCACCTGAGGCATGACGTTTCGGACACGCCGCAGCGTACAGACCAACTGCTGGCATTCGCTTCCCACACCGCATAGTGCCCGGGGGTAGCATAATGCTGTGTGGTTTCTCTCTACTTGATACAGAAAAATGCTACACTTTCAGAGAGCTCTGGCTACGAGTCACCGTCTACTGTACTGATTAGTTGAATCTTTCCTACGTGGAATCCTTGTTTTCGTGAAACGTGCGAATGACCACTTTTCAAGATGCGCACCTCGTTTGGATTTTATGCAGGTGAACATGAGCCAGACGAAAACTGCAATATTTTCGTGGGAGTGAGATGCAATGTCTTGATGGAAACACCTCAAGGAGAATGTACGAAGACCGATAGGTAATTCAGTCGGGTGAGACGTCTATGAGGCAGGAGATGGCATCAATTAGCAGCTCTTCAGTGACACAAAATTCTGCGTGATTCCGCTCTCCACTACGAGCTACCTTTGCGTTACTGACGTGTGGTCACCACACACGCGAAATCAGATGAACTTTCACCGGGGAGAGTAGGTGATCAACCTTCTCGCGCCTAGAGTCACAGTGGCTTACCGTCTAAACGTGCGATCACAGCACAATGCTTCGACTGCAGATCTACAGCGTGTACACGTACCGCCTCATCACTGGCAATGCCTCGCTACACTCAGCTTAGTCTTGTCGTCTACTTGCCTAATACACTGTACTGCTTTGTGTACCGTGTAAATCCTGCAGAGAAAAGATCATGCGGCGTCAGAATCGTCAACCAGCAACTAGCTGCGCTGCACTAGCAAGAAGGGAGTAAACGTTAAAAAGACAGACTGCCCGTTCGCAGAGCGAAAAAAGCGATCTTAGGAAGAGCGCTCCTTTCATGGCTCGGCGGCCCGCGACCGGTATTTCTGCTGCCACGTTGTTGCTGTCCCTGCTGGTGTTCCTGCTGCTTTTCCTGCACTGGAGTCCCTGTTACAGCTGGTCTTTCTGCTATCAGAACTACCGCTTCTTTACTGCGGTTGCTGCTGTTGTTCCTGCTGCCTCTGTGCTGCTCGCCGCAGCAGTCTGCGGTGCTTGCTTCCAGGCGTTGCCGTGTTATTCGTTGCTGACGTGCTGTCGAACACTGTTTTGCTGTTTGCTGCAGCTGCCGGTCTTCCTGCTGCCGGCTGTTGCTTGCCGCTGTGCCTTCACGCATGTGCCATGGTGTCGTGGTTTTTATGCTGCGGAAATCTCAACGTGGGAAGCAGCTGCGTGCCGTCGGTGAGATTGAAGCTTTGCGAGCGTTGGGTAGGAAGCCCACGTGTAGGCGCAGAGGGACCCCTCGGCGTTCTAAAGTGTGCAAGTGTCTGCACACCTGTGTCCGCAAAAGTTCGCCTCATCCCCTCCATCATTTACGTTCTCTGGTCGGTAATTTTCTGGAAGTGTATATATATAATTGTATTTACGTCTCTCTTTTGCCTGTGTTTGGCTCGATGTTTCCAGGTTGCGTAAACGGAGAGGTGGCGACAGGAATGTTCATTGCTCTACAGAGACATATAGACACATATTCACTGCATGTCCTCCTCTCATGTCCCTGTGACTGCCCGAGCGCGACGTATACATGGCGACTGCAGGCACCCGTCTTCTCAAACACCGTACACGCATCTGTCACTCGTGTCACAACCTTTTTTGCGTAAGTAGTAGAAAATCACGCGCCCTGGACCTCGGACGACGTGCGCAGTGCTCCCGCAAGAAACAATCTCCCGACTTCATGGGGCGCCTGTCGCCTGTCGGTGAGCGGTGAGAATACAAAGTCCTATTTTGAAACGCGGCCCACAGGTTCCTAAAGCAACAGCGACGTCGAGGTGTCTTCAACTACCTATTCGTTCTTCAGCAAATCAGAGGTGGGGATGTCTCCTGCACAAGCTGCGAGCTCAGCTGGCGGGCATTAACACGTTCGTTTCTACAGTCGTGCCTGCTGGCAACACGTCACACGCCTAACCAGGTGCCCGGAAAACGCTGACACGCCATCACTTATCGCACATGTCCGCAGTTCCCACGACCCCTCCGTCTCAACAATCGTAGATCGCATCTCTCGGACCCGGCCAGCAGGCACTCGGCTTCACCGTGATCGAAACCCTCAACGGCGATGCTCTGTTTTCGCCGTTCCGCCGTCATACCTGTCTCCACCTGCGCTTGTCGGGATTCTGCGTTTCTCTATACTCTTTATAATTTTAACGGCATTTCCATGGATACCGACAGGCAAAGTGCGTGCCATCTTTTCCTTTCCCCCTGCAATCTGCAGCGCGACGCGTCCCTTCCTTTGATCAACCTCACGAGCGGCGGCTCCGTTCCCGCTCTACCAGGAGGCTTGCAACTGCACAGCCGTGTGCGGCAAGCCCCTGGTGCTGTTGGCCACCTCCCTTGTGGCTACACTTTTTCTCTATTCCACTTATACGCGGGATCGTGTCTGGCTAGCCGTGCAGTGTGAGGGTGGTGGCGTATGCCTCACCTCGTTGCGCTGGTTGGCTTCAGTCTGTTCCAGGGCGCACCAGATCCAGCTTACAAGCGCTGCGCGGTGGCCTCGGGAAACTGAGCATTTCAGCACAATTTCGGGTGAACACCGAGCGAAGCACACCGCGCACGCTGCCGTCGGGAGCGTGCAATGCAGAAGTCTAAAATGCTGTACGTGTGTTTAAGTGTGGTGTGTGGATAAGTGGCCGTGGACACCCGAGGCAACGGCGACCGCCCCCCGCAGACGGAAAACACACGTTGACGCACTGTTGTTTTTTCAACGCGAATGTAGGAGACGTTTTTCTAAACCATCCTGCAGCTGTGCGTATCCAGGCGGGTTGACATCCATCGTAAAGCCACTCGACTTCTACTTCTGGAAGTCAAGGTGCCGTTGTCTTGCCAGTTTTCCCATTCAAAACGTGTGGTGTCATGTCCTCCAGTTGTTCATCGAGCCGCACGCAGCTGTTACACTTCCTGTTGTGAGTGAAAGAGAGTGGCGGAACTCCACCAGCAGGGGCGTACGAAAATGACGTGTGATGAACTGCAGTGGCATCATCTTGGGGCGCGAACGCCAGCTCCATGACGTGTCTACCAATAGCTGGTGACGACTCGGCAGTGCGTGTACTAGCTACAGCAGCAGTAGCAGTGGAAGGCACTATTTATTGATAGCAGTAGAAGAACTGATAATGTTTTCAAAGATAGACACGGGATAGCGTGTACGGGTTCGATGCCGAGCCGTGGGCCTTTGCAAGTAGGCACACACGTGTTGTTGCAAACGGTCGTCCTCGGAGCGGGCACACGGCATATGCCACGAATGTAGGCTGTGTAGCACACCACGTGAATCAGGTACGTAAAATGACCAGACAACTAACAGCTCTAAGAAAAAGTGTATATATACCATCTGGAGATCGATGTCATTTCCGCACCCTTGCTCCTGAAACGGCCACTGTCCTGTAAATATGGAGGAACGCTTGAACCGACGTCTACTCGCAGGATTTGGTTTTCGCCGGAGAACGTGGCGACGAGTGTGCACTTCACTGGCACCTGAAAGCGTACGGACTGCATGCTCTGCCAACGAGCGGGTGCGGAATTTATGGTAGTTGCTGTCTCCATACAGCGTACTGAGATAATTGCTTACGTAATGTCATGCAGCAGTGGCCTACTTCCACAATACGGAAAAAAGCATACACATCACGTATCCCAGTGGAGAGGCAGTCTCCTTCGTCTTTCGGTCCATCTGAAAAAGATTTTTGTGCGTCTGTACATCTTTGTGCAGGCTGCCGCTTAGTAACCGCTTGGCACGCACAGAATATGATGCAACATTCTACAGGTATTTCGTTTAGGAATTTTGCTAATTTAGATTCTTTATGACCTCCATGTGTGGTTCAGTCGTAGCCTGAGCGCTGGCATTCTGCCCCGTGTACCGCACAGCCGGTCTCCCAGTCAAAAAGGATGAAGGCGTTTAGGTAAAATCGTGCGTGCCAAGCTTCAGACGCACAATATCGCGGCTTCAGTAAGTCAGCGTGTCTACTTTGACACAGGTAAGCGCGAGCTACGACAAGCGCAAGACGTTCGCAGCAGTCCTTGCAGCACCAGGTCCTGCAGTCTGAGCTTAAGGATGTAACGGTAGCACTACGCTTTAGTGCGGCCATACAGGACATTCAATAAGGAAGAAGGAGGCAGAGGTTACGTACAGTTAGACCAGTCATCATTATTGGGGCGGTGTAATTCACACTGCGGAGACGTGTGCACAAGTTTAAAGGATTTAGTGGACATGCTCCCTCTACACATGTCTGCATAGCGGAAAGGTCCAGGTTTTTGGTAGGGACGTGTGTTGCCCTGCCGTGTCCGTTCGGGGCAGGAGGCACGGGACGCGTGAATAAACCGACGGAATGCATTACATGAAGCAACCCAACCGGACGTGACTACGTCGTCCTTCGTGCCCGTAGTAGACTAGAAGAAAACAGTATCAGCGTCCCTTCTGGACAAAGCTCGGGGATGGATGTGTCATCTGCGTACCGCTGAATAGCAGTATGCCGCATTTGCCGAAGCGTTGCAGATTGTTTCACTTCACTATAGAGACAGTGCATATCTCGTAACGACGTACTTCCAACGACGTAACAGCATCCCCGTTACATCACGCTAACGTACGCTGGTCGATACTAGTGGTGTCTTACGCCAGGTGTAACATGGGGAAGAGGTCAAAGTTCTTCCACAGCTTTCGCTCAAGGAGGAGCGCTGTGTGTATAAAGTTGGAAAAGCCCCTTGACGCACGCAAGGACGTACAATTAGCTGAAGTAGTTGAGAATTAATTCTTGGAAAGTGATGTTGTGTGTTCACAAGGAATTCGCGGCCACCGGTACGGCGGCAACGGAACATCACACCTGCACTTGTTGTGATAAGTAACATTGTGTGGATGGTGATATTTTCTTGCTTAGTACTTTTCAATGCGCCAGCTTCCACTATTGTAGAGCGGTTTTGATCTTGCAGAACGAATGATGAATCCACTCGAGACGCGTTTTATCGAGGTGACGATGTTGTTCCCTGTAGAGAAACGCAAGTAATACCAGAGCCTCTGGTGTGCAACCGAAAAATGCGGTCTGGCAAACATGGTAAAAGCGCACGTAAACGATGCGAGTGACACATTGTTTTCTCAACATACGACGGCATGCCAGCATTAAGACGTACACCCTGTATACGCATAAACGACGACCTTGAGACCTACACGCATGACTCCTATACAGGCGTACATACACACACATCTGACGCACAAACGCATTTTTTGGGACTCTGTACTGTCGGAGGCCAGCAACTAACGCTGGGTCACTCAATGTTGTCTTGAGGTGCTCGGCACTTGCAAAACTGACTGGGAACGAAGCGACACTTCGTAATGTCATGTCCGTCAGCTGCACAGTAGAGCGTGAAAAGCGGAGAATGATCAAAACTGCCGGACAGATCTCGAATTCTGAGTAGCTTTCTCTCCAAGTGACGGAATCTGAATGCACCAAGAAGACATCGGAATGTAGAAAAGTGATGACTGGCGTGCAGGCTTTACGAAACGGACAAGGATGCCACAGGAGGTCCCTCCCAAGTAACTGGTACAGAGCAGAACGATCAAAGAGGCTGAGAGCTGACAAGCTCCTGACTCAGATCGAAGAACTGCAATTCGTTGGCTCTCGTAGTGCACGAGCAGACAAGTTAGTGTAGAGATGTCGGTCTGAAAGGAACTTAAGATATCATACATCGTGGTCGATCGTTGAACGGAAGTGATCTCATGACTGTGTAGAACAGTAGACTAGATGCTACAGCCTCGTTTCAGACACTTTTCACGCACTACGTGATGCGTGATCATGTACTTCAGTAAGTGTATCTACTCACAGATGCTGCACCTTTACTGCGCCAAAATGTTGAAGCTTTGCTGAACAGACGCTCATTGATCGTGCAGTAACGCCACTCTTGCGACAAGGACAGAAATTTACCTTTTAGCGGCACAGGCAAAAGTCCTCACCCTCACGTGTGTTCTGCCACATGTTGAACTCGAGAATCGCCCAAAATTTGTTCGCTTTGACATCCGCAGTGGTCCTCTTTCCTTTCGTCGTCATTGCGCTTATGTTTACTGTCGAAGAGCAGAAAAACAGCTCTACTACTTTTCTGTATCTCGTCCACTCAACCGAACTGCGGTTCGTTCAGCATGCTTGCACCCTTCTTGGCGTCCTTTTGTAAAAACAGCGTATCATTCCCCAAGATTCGAAACGAAGTGGACGTTGTGTCAGGCGATGCGACACATTGAAACGAACACGATAGTCATTGGGGAAAGGACAACAGATAGGCTACATCAGGTCTATGTACGCGACGTTGAGAACAGTCGGAATTTCAGGAAAAGAGACATGCAGCAAAAAAGTCGCCGGCTCCGAATAGTTGTTGTATGATTGAGCATCTTTCCCGATGACGTAATAACTTAGCGAGACCTATAGGCTTCCTCGGGATCTGTTTCAGCAGGGTGTAGTTCTAGTTCTCCTGCTAAAAATTGCCTAACTGCCCTCTCCTAGCTGCATGGCGGCTTGCGATGCTTGGATGGGGAGTACAGTGGCCGTCATAGTAACACTGAAGAAGCATATGTAAGAAAGGTAGACAAGAAACGAACATCACTCAACGCCTCGTACGCAATGGTGACTCCCGAATCCTCACGTAACTTAAAATTACATGTTTAGCTGGAGCTGCCATTGCTCACAAAGCCGAATAACATACTCCTTCTTGACACAGTTTTTGTGAAGTCAGACAGGATGTTCGTTTATCATTTGTGAACTTCTCAATTGTGTAGCTCACCATTCTCACGCGATGTACCGCACAAAAATCTGTCTCAAGTGTCTCTAAAGAGGCTCTGGAAACTTCTAGTAATGCTTACACGGTAAACTAGCTTGTTGGGAGCACACGTGGAGGTCCAGTGGAGACTACATGAACTAGCCGAGCTCGTCCCCACTACTGCAGCGGTTCTGCATATATACCCGCCATTCTGGGTATTCTGGTCTTCCCCACTGGCATCTCGGACGCACCACGTACTCGTCCCACTAGAAAAAGAAGCGAATGAGAACCACACGGGGACAGCGGATAACGTCATTACTGTCTGCGTGGCGGTGGTTCTCTGCCTTACGCTGCTTGTTGAAGCAAGTCTGCATGTTCCATAGAACTGGACGGCATTTCTGAAGTTCGTGCTTTTGACAGGTTGTGCATGAAATGACGGTGGAGAGGTTGGGGACACAGGTTCTACATCACGCCTTGGCCATTTTGCACTCTGTCAGTAAGGAAATGACCATCCTTGGGTTCATCGCATTGCTACTATCCAGCTTTACCCCGTGTGGCTGGATGATGCGAATGACGCGCTCGTGGGGCATAGCAAGCTACAGAGAATTGGCATTAACGAGCTGAAAGAAGAAGGCCAAAACCCCTACGCCGCGCCCACTACTCTATCTGAACTCTTCGAGGAAGCGCACCTTACAATTTTTTTTCTCATGGTAGGCTTCTTCGCCGTTGTTGGTGCTCTTCCTCTACTGACGCTGCGTCGGACGACCAAATGGGGAAGGTAAGCTTGCACGAATTTTCCACGTCGTCTCCAGCATCGACAGCTGCCCATAGTTTCGAATGTGGTTGTACTCAGGTATGACTCTATGCCCGTCGACGATCTGCAGCGCCTAGTTCGGGAGGGGCGTGCTTCGGATGATCAGTTGAAGTACTGGTACCTGCGTTACCGTTTTCTCAACCCTCCTCATCCTCTTCTTCCCCGTGCGGACGCAGCCTGTTCCTTCTGTGAATATATGTCAGAAAGGTTGACGGCCGTTGTACAGGAGCTTGTGCAAATTCCCATAACGACGTGGGTATTTCTTTTGCTTCTGGCGCTACTCGCACGCCCAGTTCTCGGATTCGACAGCGTGCAGAAACTAATATTCTTCAGTTTCTTGTCTTTAATGTTGCTCTTGTGCACAGTTGTCCTCTGCTCCACTATGTCAGCCATGCTGCAGCAGCTTACGCCTCCTGCGCACTTGATAGCACGACACATTGTCCAGGTGACACGCCCTGGATACCGTGAAGCAATACCTGCCGCTCCACTGGACACGCAGCCGCCAGTGAGAAAACATACGGGGTTTTGCGCTCTATTTCAAGAAAGACATGCATCCAACTCTCAAGATGCAATGTTTCCCCTGGGGAAAAGCGGCCCCCGCGTGCTTCAAGTCTGCATCCGAATTCTTGTATTTGTCCACGTCGTTGCGATTGCGTGCTTGACGAAGCTCCTGTGGTCTGCTGGTTGGCAGGGCACTTTGGCGCACATACACACATTTTGGAGTGGGGCTATGGTTAGTGCTGTACTGTTGTGTTTGCTGATTGCAGATCTCTGTATATATCCTGCCATCACGAGCACATATGCCTCGCTTACTAGTGTCGGTTATTTTGCGGAGCAAGAAGCAATTCAGCGTCGGGGGGAAAACAGCGGAGAAAGAAGATGGCGCGCGACTACCAAATTGCGGTTTTCCTCCAGCACAAAGCGAATGTTTTCGCAACCACGCAGACGGGGGACAATTTTCAACAGGACATTTTTCGGGCCAAACCAGCCTACGAGGCCTTACCGGGCAGCGTGCAAAAGGGATTTCACGATCTGTTTCATGCTTTTTCCGAACTGACAGGAGAGACACCGTGTATCTCTCGTTCGAGACTGCGCCTGTTGGCAGAGGTGTTCAAATTAGAAGAGCGGACTCCAGATTGTAGACGGAAAATAGGTACGGGGAAACCGTTCCACCGCCGTTTGCATGCAACCGTGAACTACAGCGTTTGTCGCGCAGACCACTGGGTGAGAGTAATGGAAAAACCCATAGACAAAAGTCCTTGATATACCCAGAATTTGTCACGGTGAGCATACGGGCTATGTCAGCAAACGACAGCAAATAAAAGCAGAGTGGTCAACAATGAATGCGAAGCTGATGCTCTACATATTACGAAACGCTGCGGCCGAACTAGGGAGCCAAACTACGGCTGAAACACGGAAAAAGGCAAGTTTATGGAGACTGATCGTCTTCGTTTCAAAAACTGTAGTGGATTGAGGCACGGAACAGGAGTTGTTCTTCGCGTTGAACACAGATGGAGATGGCTTCGTTACAACGGTACACGTTTTACAAAGGGCACTGTAAATGGCTACCAACTTCAAGTTGTTGCAATCCTTGCGCGTCTGAGTACAGGAGGAGGTTGTACAACAGCTAGAGGGTATCCGCCCACCAGTCTCTGTTGAAGAAGCCAAGGAACTGATGGCCAAAGTGGCAGGGGGCCGATTTGGAGAACTTGTAATGCCCGAACAATTGTTTCGCTGGTTGCAGGATTTAATTCAACAAGCGTCCATATTATACCCCTACGGTTTGCCGGGAGAAAAACATGAAATCTGATATCGCCAGTATACTGAGAATGTGGATGTGACTGTAGCAGTGTAGCATGGGTCGCCAGTTGCTGGTGTACGCATACCTATACGTGCCGTTGTGTGCAAGGGTCCCATACTTGTACGCAGACACCTAGGGACGTCAACAAGCTACAAAGGGGGCACAGCGCCAGTCTCGAAAGGGCCTGGTACGGTGTATAATTTGCAGCAACGTACGCAAGCCTGCAAAACCGTCACCTGAAAGCTTGCATCTTGCCTGTGTTTCCACGGCGGTTGCTTTTTGTAAGCCTATCGGCTTTTGCGGCGTGCACGTTGTGATCTTTGTACGACATTGATACGAAGTGTCCTTAGAATGACTATTCTCCTCACTAAACCAAGATATTCTCTTACGTACGCAGGATTTAATGTATCACGAGCCTCCGTCCGCCTACCGCCAGCACTGTCACTTGCGAGGTGAACATCGCCACGTGTGTACAGCAAGCTGCATTCAAGTGGCTACTCTTCACGACTCTGAGAACATACCTCCACATAGACATATGTATATCTTATGATCATTTTTGCTGCTAATAATTGTTTGGGAATAGAGAGTGCGGAAGGTAGGGCGAATACTTGTAATCGTAAAAATACATCTTTGTAGTAGTTATACTGCATATTTCTTCAATACGTTTAACGGACGAGGGGTCCGTCTTGCAAACAGTACTGTTAGCGCAAATTCCACTGTTAAACTGTTTCGAAAGTGTGCTCCGGTGAAGAGCTACCTGGATCTAATGAAGAGAATAGACGATTTCAGGAGCCTATAAGGCAGCAGGAACGTGCTTTCAGCGGAGCTGCACGAACTTGTGTTACAGTGAAACTCTTAAAGCCGGAGCAGTAGCGTCGCGTAGAGATACTCCCTTGGGAGCACTGGGAGTTGCAGAGACTAGACTGAAAGCACTGTTAGGGCTGGTGTGGCTCTAAGGCCAGCGACGCGCTCAATTTCACATGTATGCATGTATACAAACATATATACATATACACATACTTTCTTGTCTATGTATATGTACGAGGAAATAGTTGTAAATAAGTGTTGCACCGTGAACTGCATGCGGCATGACAATAAAGTTAAGAAAAGACGTTTCGTAAGAACAAACACTTGCATGTGGCATATGGCCAAAACACGCGTGGATAGGTAGAATCGACTCAGTGGTCCGTCAGCTCGGTCACCCTGTTGTGGACAAAGTGAAGGCGCTGCATCTCTTAACGTTTCGCTAATACCGGCAGTGTCTACTGAACGGCTTTCCCTCAAGCGTGGCGGTCGACGAGATCCACACGCTTGTCGCCTCAATTACAGCTGCAGGACTGCGGAGTCGCACATGGCACTCCGCAGCAAAACTATTCTCGTTCTCTACTCCTTGGAAATCGTAAAATCAAAAACTTGAACGTAGGCATGTGGATTAGTAATGCCGTGTCCCCATACGCCACTTCAGCATATGTGTGTGTGTGTGTACTCAGATGAAGCTGTTGTGCAGTAGCTCCTATCGAGACATAGACACAAACACAGACACAGAGACGCAGATACACAGACACAGACACACAGACACAGACACAGACACACACACACACACAAGAAGAAAAAAAACGAGCACGAATGCGCATACCACCACTGAGACGAGGTGCAGTGCACTCGAAAAACAGTGAATGGATCCTATCATTAGAAATGAGGATCTACATGATGTCTTGAATAATCCAGGCCAGAGAAGCATGGACTGAACGAACGCACGCCCGAAAAAGGTATACACGCCCGAAACACCTTACCGAGGATCTTCTCAAAGGCATTGCGACAGACATTTTCACTGTAAACACCACTCGCCGGTTGGCGACTACACCAGGCGGGAACATGGGCGGACCGTATGTGCAACCAACGAAGGGAACATGATGTAGAAGGCCCCCGTGGAGGGCAGTCTGGCCCGAGTAAATACTGAACTGGACGAGTTGTCCGCGTCCAGGTCGAGTTTCACTTTTCCTCTGCCACAGAAGCAACGGCTTCGTCTGGTCCGGGCCAACACAAAGGACGCATGGTAAAAAAGCTGCTTACGCCTGTGTTCGCGTCTCCGGGAGGGCGTGGAACTAGCCGCGTATTCAACTACCTGATACTTTATCTAGTTCTGCTCTTCTCTTAACAAAGACACACCCTGACGATGCCGCACGCTGTCCGTGCCTACTGGCAGCTGTGGCTGTTCAATATCTCGTCGTGCTCGCTCACAGTTCAACGCGACATTTATATGGTTAAGAGTGCTGCGTGTGTGCTTGCGGCTTCCTTGTCAGAAAAACAGGGCGACTTACATACAAGCGTTTACAAACAAGACGAAAAGTGAACTCTGTTCGATGACTTCTGAAGCAAACGTGCAAGCAAATTTGGCCAGAGGATTTGGCTCGGTTCTTTTGTACGAAGTGTTCCTGATGCAGTACCAGATGTTTAATTTTTTTGTGAGGTCGCCCGGCTCTGTCACCTTAGCATACTGCTGAAGTGCCAGCAAGGTGGTGTTCTTAGCAGGTGGCCTGCCTAAGGATTTGCAAAACCTGGGGGAATTGGCCTGCAACACCACTTCTGTTCTTCCTAGTGGACATCCTGCTGCTTCCACCTGGTATGAAAACTCCGCTCTTTCGTCTGTGCAGCTATTTGTTTTGTCAAATGCTGAGGTACCAGCACTGGATAACCGAATTCTACATCCACCGCTCCGTAAAACCCAGGTATGGTATCTGCACTTTCTTCTTCTGAGCGGTGTTCGTGACAACGTATCTGTTCCTGTGCAACAAAGAAGCGACAAAAGTCATATGCATCACAGTACCTCCTCTAGTCACCTTGTTTCCGTGGACCTTGACGCCGGAGGTCCACCCTTTTTGTCTGTCCATCATCGCCTGCAAGGACATTGTTGTATGAATCGCGTAGACCTCACGACTAAGACAAATGTGTCCTTCATTCGATACGTCTTAATTTGGATGACTGTTTCTTCAAGTACACGTAGGAAACTCCATTTTCGTACCGAGAATGCTTCAACAGAGGAATCGTGCGTATCGGTTCGTACCAACGTCTCCACTACCCTGTGACGGCCAGGGATTCGTTCCGGTGTAAACAACCTCTACAGTGTACCTTCAAATGCTAGCTTGAGGTGCCGCTTAAGGACTTCGGGCAGTGGTCGTTTCGGTAACCCCCTGAGGGCGTCTGCTTTAAAGGCATCATGGATGAGATCACGCACGCGCCGAGCAGCCATCCACTGCAGAGGGGGAACGTTTGATTGTCCGGCACGATCCCAGCTGACTCCAGCCAGTGCGCTATCTCTCGCGTATCGTTTTGCAGCGTACAACCTGGCGAGTCTACCGTTGTCCCACATCACAGCTTCGTGCCACTTGGCAAAACGGACTTCGTCTTCCGTGTGGCCTAGAATTCTCCAGCTGTACCCTGCCGTCAACCAACTGCGAGCGATCGGCGTGGCCGTCGACGACTCTCTCCGAACTTTCATGCGTCCATAAATGGTTGACCAGTGTGTTCTGGGCACCGGTCTAAGGGGATTTTCCCAGTGCTCCCAGAGTCGAGCCGTAGTAGTTCCGCTTCTCCACTCGTCTGCAATCTTGTGCAAATCGACTGCTGACGGTAGCAGAACAGAAGAAATAGCATTGGTCGCGAGGGTAGTCCTCAGCCAGTACATCAACTTCGCGCCCCAATTCTCGCTCTTCCCTGAGGCGAAAAACCACTTCCTGCTGTGGATGCCGAGACACGAAGACATCTGGAGCGAGAGATGAGAACTGGCACACAAATACAATTGAAACTGTATAGTCCAAAGTGTACAGCATGCCGGGACCCACTGAGCGTTTGGACACAACTCGGCATGGGTGCTTCTACGCAGCGCTCATTCGGGCATATAGGCAACAACGCACCTCTACGCGAAAGTCATCTTCCACATATTTGACGAAGATCACCCCAACACGATGCTGAACCCTAGGTATGGACTTGAAAGCGGTCATGGTGTTCCCTCTACGTGTCGTACAGTAGCACCGCACCCGCCTGGCCTGGTTCATCCATACAGACATAAGTATTCAAATGTGCATGCCCTCAGGCAGGTATTAGTTTTTCACTCTTAATAGCGTCCAAAGCTGCACTGTAGGTGGCAGTTCATCTAGACGGCATTGCCCTTCACAACATTTGCCTCGCAACAAAGCCGGTTACACGTGCAATGCACCTTACCAGGCAGGCACTTTTTAGCCCGTAACCTGAGTTGTTCATGTTTTCAGAAATGAGGACAAGAAGGCGTGCATCCAGCGCCCAAAGTAGTGAGAGGCGTGGTCGCACATGTTGACGATGCAGGGCTGCACGATCAGACGATGTGAATATTATCGTTGACAAAATGAGTGAAACAACTAGGACGACAATACATCGACTGAATTGATGCATGAAGTGTGATTCATCGCACCTGACAGGTAACAGAGAACGTTCAGCCCACCTAGCATGATACCTACAGATGCAGATGCAGACGGTTGCAACAGGACTAGAGACGTGATTTCGAAACCCACTCTCCAGTCCACAAATCCTGTCACCTAAGCTGAACATTTCAAATATCGCACATACACTGGTTCGCGTATTCACAAATATATGTATGAAGCTCACGGGGAAGAACTAAAAGAGCACCAAGGTGTCGAGTGACTCGAAGATAGTCTAATGTGTGATTAATAAGCGCGTGAATGCAGTAGGTGGTTGTCCATGCACCGACAAGTCAAATCTCCGTATTGGACTTACCCCTAGGTGAACAAAAGCGTGCTTCAACAACTGTTATATATGTCCTTGATGCTGACTTCGAAGCTCCGGATACCTCCTACTTACGCGGTACGGCGGGAAACACCCAATTTGACGTCCGTGTGTCGGAACAAAGTTGTTAATTATCCCTTCTTACCTACGCCGCTCTCCTTGCCAGGCTCTGGCAAAACGCAGCGAAATAGAAGTATTCACCAGAGGCCCTTTGTGAAGCGCTGCGGGTGCCCAGGGCGTCGACAGCGCTGTGAGCGACTCTCTACGTCCACAACTACATGTTCACGCAAGTCAGTATTTACACACACATTTTAACCGACGACCCCCAGCAGCTCCACCCAGTAGACTGTTTCTCAGCCTATACACTGCTGTGTATACTAAACTGTTCTTACTCGTGTGTGCTGCTCTCGACTGTTCATTCTACGCTGTCAGTACATTGCGTTGCATAACAAAGCTTGTAGGCTTCGGCTGCTTTCCACCGGACCGTACTTGCAGCTGAGTGTACTTTCGTACGCGTTTTCCGTACTGGTAGCTTAGTTCAAAATACCGACGCTGTCTACCAGTGGAAGACTGGAAATCAAGCGCTGTCCGTAGAGGGCCCGTTAGAAATTTAGTTCGAGCAGCTACACCCGTAAATTGCAACAGTCACGTAAGCTGCACGCAATTCATTCACGCGGGGGCAGCAGGGAAGGTGCACCGCAACGTACCCTCCAATTCTTTTGCAATGCGCCAAAGACGAACGAGTCGCCAGAAGACAAACATAGTAGCTGCCAGTCCAGCTGCCCATGACCAGGAGCTCGGCCACCTCCGAACGCTGCGTCTGTTCCTCGTGCTCATCTTGTGTTCGATTCTATTTCTCGTCGGCGAACGCCACGGAGGGCAGGGCTGCCGGTTAAATGTCTTGACCATGCACAGGGTCAGACTAAATTTCGCTTGTCTGGATAGTTGCGGAGTTCGGGTCTCCTTGTACTTCATGGACACTCTTGTATAGATGCCAATCGTAGATGTCGTCTGGGTATAGGGGACAGCATTCAGGTACGATGTTACAAGTCGTGACATACACACTTGTTTACACATCAATGTGTGCTTCTGCAGCAAAAGAATAACAGTATTCTTGTGCGCGCATATAAACGTGTAGCTTAATGGCGTTGCTGGCCCTGTGTCTGCTGCAGTCCTCGTAGCTTAATGGCGATGCTGGCTCTGTGTCTGCTACAGTCCTCGAAGCGTACGCAGGCGCAGGCCGCGTCGCACATCCATCATAATACTTATGGAGTCCGTCCTGCTAGTAATTTTTTCCACTTAAGCGGTGACTGCACAGTTTTAGCACATTCCACCCACCAGAGCATTTTCCTCGCATAATCCGAAGTCGCCCACCGCATTTGGACAACATCCGCTGTCTCACCTGCGCCTTTCTGGTCCACTTGAATTGGCTGCACGTCCAAGCGCCGTCAGCCACGAATCAACGGCAAAGCAGCCGTCTCACCCGTCAAGCAATGGGCGTATACACTAAGTTTACGTACTGTGCACGTATGGTTGTTGTTGGCCGGTGCGTAGGTCCAGCCGCGAACCACAGACGACCTCCCCGAAATCGCAATGCTGTAGTGCTGCAGAACGCTGGACACTATCACTGCACCATAACACCGCGGCAGCACGCGTGAAGAGCAAACAGGCATACGTGAAAGCTCCGCCTGTACGTAACTGAATGTTGGAACCACGTACCTGGGATCCGAGACTCCCTCGTTTATTGCCCTGCTCAGGAAAAAGCACTTTCCACTATTACAGGGTTCACTGGCGTCCGCTGCCACGCTTGCGCCTCCTCGAGAACGCCTTCGGACGTCTGCTTGCAGTGTGGTGCAGTAAGAGACAGGTGACCCTGTTATATGCGAACGCTCGACATCGAGGCCGAAAGCATTGTCTACAACTCCGGACAACTTTTTCTGGGTGTTTGTAGGCTGGAGGACTAAACCGCGTTCACCAGTATCTTATGTGTAGCTGTAGCGGGCTCGGCCGTCGGGCGTATGTCATTGCTACACTTTGTTTCAAAGATGTGGGAGGTTCGCTG
>KL647331.1:337906-348423 GCA_000727475.1 Sarcocystis neurona
CATATTATTATATATATATATATATATATATATATGCACGTACCTAAAAGTTACATAAAGGTACTTTACATACGGATACACGTATATGCGTCTGGGTAGAGACACGTTCAGAGGAAGTGCGGAGAAAGCTGCGCTGGAAAGATCTGCGTTTTTTCACAGGTGCACACCCGTGTCCGCAAACGTTCTCCTCACCCCCCCATCCTTTACGTTCTCTGGTCGCGGTAATTTTCTGGAAGTGTATATATATATATACGTATACATGCATATATTTGTATTTGTGTCTCTCTTATGTCTGGGTGTAACTCGAAGCTTCCGGGTTGCGTAAACGGGTAGACGGCGTCAGGAATGTTCATTTCCTTACAGAGACATATAGACACATATTTATTGCACGTCTTCTCTAAAGCCGACACGTGTCGATATCGACAAGCCCGTCTTGGCTCTGTACGTCATGGCAGGGGGTTCGCACAAAACTAAGAGAAAGCTCACGGAAGCGGCTGCAGTTTGCAGAGACTTGCCGATTTTTCGGTTTCTCGGTTTCTGCAGCGGCTTCCTGTAAAGCAAGGATGATTCCGCTGTTGAGAACGTGTCTCGCGTCTTATCGCAGCCATTTCTCATGTTCCGCACACGTTGCTGTTGAGTAAAGTGCAACAGGGTAGTCACAGTCGTCTCGCCAATACGGCGTGGGGATAAATTCCCATCATTTAATTCGTCCTGTCGCCACTGCATTTTGCTAGTCCACCTACTTCGTCCTGTCGCCAGGCTTCTCTATTGCAGCTCTCATGCGTGCTAATACCTTGTGATCGAATTTTCCGTGGAACTTCCCACGCAAAAACAGGGCAGCACAACTCCCTCTTTCACACAGGCGCATCTCTATCTCTTTACATACACACTCTTTCGTCTCGCTCTCTCTCACACACACAAACATTCTATATACATACATGATGTATACACGTGCACACGTACACACGTTGCACATATATAAATATACATATATATATATATATATATATATATGAACATACGTATATATACATATGTACATGTCTATAAATAGTAGTTTCTGCATACAATTATACATATATATACAAGCATATAGTGTATAATCACATATGAGCCACACCATTAGTTCTTCTCGCTTCCGTCGTAGATGTAGCTGTGCTACACTTACTTTTACTACTTTCTACTACTACTACTACTATTATGCTTGAGTCCTCCGTTGTAAATAGACACAGAAATATATATATATATGTGATGGCTACAAAAGCATTCCAGTATTAACCCCCGTGGTTGCCATGTCAGAGGCAGATTCCATCAACGCAGAGTTGCGTGCTGCCTTCTCCTCTACACGTATTTCTTGATGCTGCTTCTCCTACGAATCCCACCAGCGCAGTCTTCAGCGAGTTGCTCTTTCACGTGCGCGATAAAATACAAGAGAGACGCTTTCCATATGCCACTTCCCTTCCTTTAAGAAGAAATAAATATATATGTAAAGATGGATTATCGACACACATACACACATACACATATATATGCGTAGACTGTATAGGTGATCATAGAAGGGACAGAGACTTGTACTGGACAACACTATACCGAGAGAATGGCCATACAATGTGTGGATGTTCACGTATATATATACACAGGTAGATACGTATATATATGTGTGTGTGCAGCAGACACACAGGCGTAGACAAGGTATGGGTGAGGAAATGACTATTGTGTATGTGTATACACCCAGCTACAGATGATGACTTTTACATGCAAATATATGCACACATGCAGGAAAAAAGGGACACAGAGAGAAGAGATAGAAGAAAGAGATAGACACATACACGTGTAGAGAGCAACTCTCTACGAGTGTCTGCGCACATAAACGTATGAATCAGGCTGTCCTACATATACATATATATGTGTATATACCTATGTGTATGTAGAGAGAGGGTGAGACGGAGACACAGAGATTGACCACTGATTCTACGTGTATATACGCGTAGGGAGCTCGTGTCTATATGTCATCAAGAAATTAACAAACATATATATGTATATACATAAGGATCAACAAACATATACATGAAGACATGTATATATGTATGTAGGTCGACACACATATATATGTAGACGTATAAATATATGTATAGGAATAGATAGACATAGACGTAGTTGCGAAGTGGTTCGCTTCTTGGCCCTGGGAACGCAAGAAAGAATACTTTTTTTTCGCTTGCCTTATTGATAGGCCTTCTATGTACTGCTGACTCTACACCTGAATATCTATATACACATATGCATACACACACACATATATAGTTCTCCGATGCAGATTCTCCCATACACTTCTTTTTACAGTAGGATCGACACAGACATACGTATATACACGTATATTTTTATGTGTCTATCTACCTATCAATCTATGGATCTACCTATACATTTATATATACATATATGTGCGGAACTTCCTTCGAATAAAATGTCCACGTGCAAACTGAGTCTACATGTTATCGCACTTTTACGAGATCCACATACATACGTATATACAAATCTATGCCTACACACATATATATATATATGTCCGTCTACCAACCTTTTCCTCAGTCTCTCTGCCTATGTGTAGCGCTTCCCAACAAATCCGTGCAGTACGTTCCGACGGACACTCGGTATGTTGCTGTCTTGATAATATGGCCCTATATAGGTGGATAGACAAATCCTCTGTCTTTTCCATTTAGAGACGAATATTTACACTTCGATACGGTATGCACACATACACATATATACACCTACTTTCACAGAGGCGTACGATAAGCAGGTCGCCTCTCTCTCTGTCTCTCTACATATATATAGAACTTCTTTTCGAAGAGAGGTATTTTGTATAGATGTGTGGATGAGTACATTTTAATGGAAGGAAAAGGCAGTGGAATAGAGCTCGATATACGTATGACAGCCATACACACACACACACACACGCAAACAGACATAGAGAGGCAGGAAGTCTCTTCCTCGTTCAATCCTCTTCGAATCGCTTTACACAGAGAAGTAAACAGATGCTGAAGATAGTCAAACAGATCAAAAAAGTACTTCTTCAACCTAAATATCTACACATCACACTCATTTCTGCATGCCGCACGTACACCTACATTTATATACATTCCTATATCTATACGAATATACATATATACACACACATATATATGTACGTAAACAGTCGTCTCATTCGACCGCACATATATATGTATTCATAATCACATATATGCATGTTTGTATATCTATCCATATGTCCATCTCTCTCTATATAGAGGGAGACGTATTCACGTTGTATATCACGCAGACATGAATAAAGTAAATGAACTGGTAAGAGCCGATCTACACATACATATATATATACGTGTATGTACGAGTGTATACGTGCATATATGTATATGTGTATATACACGACAGGAGGTATATATTGAAGTACTCACATTTTTTATAGTTGAGAGTATTTGTTTAGCAGGTTTTCTCTCTTTTTTTCTGTCTGCATCTCTCTTCCTTCTGTGTCTCTGTCTCAGGGAAAATACGAGAAATTAGATGAATCCATCGGCTTCCTCTTCGTCGTGTTGCAGCAACAGCAGCGGGTCGACCTCCGTCTCCTTCAACCAGACGCAGTTCCACCCACACACACACACACACACATACACAAAAGCACATATATACAAATATACGTGAATATACACTCCAAGCAATACATATATATGCGGAAATATACATATGTATACTCACATCGACACACACATATATATACCTATATTCACATACTCACATACATATATATGTAGGCGCCTTTTGTGTACTGGTGGATAGGAACACATACATACATGAATGCGTATGAGAATATATATACATATATATACATCCGTGAGAAAAGGAAAACACATCCATATAGAGAGATGTATGTACATTATTCGGTATACATAAACTCGTGTATACCTATTAACACATACGTCCACACATGACTCTTTCGACTGAATAAATCTCCCTCTCTCTCCACGTATAGATGGACAGAGAGGAAGGAATAGGAGAGGGTATCCACATATGGAGACAAGAGAATATAGGTGGACGAAGAAAGTCGAAGAGACCAGGGAAGACGAATATATGAAGGAGAACACATATGCGTGTGTATGTATGCGGGTGGAAAGTCGCCAAGGTGTTTCTTGTACTTCCACAGTTCTCTATTACTTTCCCGTGTCCCCCTATCATCTGAGCAGCAGAGACACACAGAGAGACAGGAAGAAGGAGACAGACAGATGGACATACAAAAGAGAGACAGGAAGGCAGTGAGAGACAGACAGATAGGGAGACAAATTAACAGAGAGATACACGGTGGAAGATTAATATACACACGTAGAGAGGAGGATCGACTGCACATATACAGAGATATGATATAGGTAGGGAGATCAAGAGACATACAAGTAGAGAGACAGGAAGTTCGAGGAGAAGATTGACACGCACGTAGAAGAGAGAGTGGGAGACACAGGAAGAGACAGGAAGAGAAAGCGAGGGAAAAGGCGATAAAGGCAGACATTTATATGCAGGGGGAGACAGGAAGGGAGACAAAAAGGGAGACAGGAAGGGAGACAGGAAGGGAGATGGAGACACAGATAGAGAGAGAGAGACAGAGAGACAGAGACAGAGGGGGACATGGAGAGGAACAGAAGAAAAGAGAGACGGGAAGAGAGACAGAAAGAAAGGCGGTGGAGACACATATATAGAGGGAGATATTTACACATAGGGAGAGACAGAGAGACACGGAGACAGGTGGAGAGACAGAAAGATGAAGGGAGACAGAGGTGGGTACAGAGACGGGTATAGACATAAATAGTTTCAGATAAAATCAAAACATGTATAGATAGAGATTATTGGAAATAGAAAGACAGATAGAGAGATACAGATAGAGAGAAAAAAAAAGAGATAGAGGTATACACAGATAGAGATACATATATAGAGAGAGACACATAGACAGCCGGGGAGAGAAAAAGACAGGGAAACAGATACAGATAGATATATACATATATATATGTAGAGAGACAGACAGACAGGAACAGAGAGAGAGAGATAGAGACAAAGAGAGATAGAGATACAGATATCTATATATAGAAATATATATATAGAGAGAGAGATATAGACAGGTAGAGAGAAAGAAAGACAGAGAAAGAGATAGAGATAGACACATACGTATACATATATATAGAGAGAGATATACATATATATACATATATATATATGTAGAGAGGGAGAGAGACAGACAGGTAGGGAGAGAGAAAGACAAAGAGAGAGAGACAGAGATAGAGACGAAGAGAGATACAAATATACATATATATATAAGTAGATATATATAGAGAGAGATAGACAGGTAGAGAGAGAGAAAAACAAAGAGAGATAGGTATATAGATATGTGTATATATGTAGATGTATCCAAATAGAGAGAGAAACTCAGAGGAAGAGATAGAGAGAGAGGTACAGAGAGACAGGGAGACAGAGAGAAGGAAACAGAGACGGAGACACATATAAAAAGAGACAGACAGCAAGAGAGAGAGACAGGGAGACAGGGATATATATAGAGGGAGGCATATACAGGTATAGAGACAGGGAGACAGGGATATATATATAGGTATAGAGACAGGAAGTCGGAGAGAAGGAGACACAGATATATAGATGTATGTATGTGTAGGAGAGATATAGACCGGTAGAGAGACAGGGATGGAGAAAGACATGGAGACGAATAGGGAGACAGAGATGGAAAGAGGGGGGCGAAAGGAGACAGCAAGAAAAGAGGGAGACACGGAGACAGATAGAGAGAGACAGACAGAAGAATAAAAAGAGAGAGACATAGAGATTGAGACACGTAGAGAGGGAGACACGTAGAGAGGGAGACACGTAGAGAGGGAGACACGTAGAAAGGGAGACACGTACAGAGGGAGACACGTAGAGAGGGAGACGTGTATAGAGCAGGAGACATCGGTGTAGGTATAGACAGAGAGACAGGAGAAGGCAGAGATAGAGACAGCAGAGAAAGAGAAAGACAGAAAGCGAAATAGATAGAGGAGAGAGACGGAGAAAAGAAAGATATTTTGGAGAATCCTGGGACGAAGATAAAGAAGCGAATCTACGCGTCTCTCTGTCTCTGTGTGTGTCTGTAGGGGGGTGTGTGTGGGGGGGTGTGCATGCGTTTCGAAGGGCGAGGAAGGGGGAGGAAAACCAACGAGGAGGAGAAGGAGGGGAAAAGAGAGAGACACGTCTTTTTGATACGCAGACCCGGTGTGTTTTCCTCCTGCGCGCGGCTATTTTACCCCCCAAAATACATGTACATATGCATGCACGTATATAGAGAGACAGAGACAGGTGTGGGGAGAGACAGGAAGATGAAGGGAGACAGGGAGATATATATGGAGAAGGAGAAGGAGGGACATACAGAAATATATTTAAGTAGGCACGTAGATACTCACGTGAACAATACACATATACCTCTATGCATACATACTCACTAATATAGACTCAAACACACACATATGTATATATATGTAAAGAGGCGAGCAGGAATAGGCCCTCCGACCTTGACGTCCGTACATTCCCCTCTATATACATACGTACGGGTGGGGGGATTGAAGTAAATTTATGAAAGCGCGGGCAAAAACCAAGAGAGAGAACGGCGGATAAAGAGGATCGGAAGGGACGGAGAAGAAAAGAGAGCAGCAGCAAAACTGCGGAATGGCCGTCCGCAGAATTCTTCGGCGAGTGACACTCCCCCCCTGCGTGCCCAGGACGGACATCAAAAGAAAGACAGAGAGATGAAAGAAGGGGGGCAGAAGAAGGGGAGGAGACACAAAACGAGGAGAGACGAGACGGGGAGAGACGAGGCGGGAGGAGACGAGACGGGAAGAGAAGAGAGGAAGGGAAGAGAGGAAGGCAAGAGAAGAGAGGAAGGCAAGAGAAGGGGGAAATCGAAGGTCTTCCTTTAAAGCGGGCTGCCACTTAATATCAGTGTTGTATATATGCTCCACTATATATATATGTATATGTCTATGTATATATGCATATATATGTATATGTATATGTCTCTCTCTCTCTATATGTATATGTATGTATACGTAGGCAATGAAGAGAGAGAAGGTAGATAGAAGACATCATCGTCCACATTTAACCAACGTATTATAAATGTGTGGACACCTCCTACCCAAAACTTATACACACATTCATATACATATATATATATACAGCTGCACATATACATGAAGACTGTCATTTATAGGTGTGTATAATTATATATATAGAGAGAGTGCATGGAGAGACAGAAGAGTGGTAGATAGATAGATACACGTATATAGATATACCAGTACAGAAAGAGTTGCACGTACACACATAGATGTACATATATGTGTTGGTGAAGATATATTGGGTATGGGTATGGATGAAGAACTGCATGTGTACACAGATACATGGATGGAGACACGCACACATATATATGTACATCTCTAGACAGAGAGTGATAGATATGAAGAGACACGAGAGCACCAAAGAAGAGAGATATTTACATATGAGAAACGTGGCGCATGCATATACATCCATACTAATATGTCCCTCCCCCCCCCCCCCTACCGTTGGCACACCTCCACACAGATACATTTGCATGTATACCTCTCTACATATGTGTGTGTGTATATATAAAGGATAGAGTATAGGCAGATATATTCGTGTGTGTTGCAGGAAGGGAGAGATTCTCGAAGACCCGAAATTGGGCGGCGTCTCCTACAAAAGAAGGCCACAAAAAGAGTCCACGCCTGTCTCTCCGTGTGTGTGCGAGACACGGAGACACGGAGACAGGGCGAGGAAGGGAGACAGGGCGAAGAAGGGAGACAGGGCGAGGAAGGGAGACAGCAACAGCGGGAAGAGAAGAAACTCCGCAGTTCGATACTTCGGCAGTCATTTCTCTTTTTTGCTGGGCAGGGATATTATATGGAGACGGGAGTCCAATGCAAAGCCGCGATATTCAACCCCGACTCACCATCCCTTTCCCCCCTATGTACCTCCACACATATATATGTGTGTGGAAATGGAGACACACACACACACACATATAGAGAGAGCAACATAGATATATATGCAGAGAGAGACATACTCGTACTATTGTCTACGGTCCTCCATTCATCCGCATGCGTATGAATATAGGCGTGTGATATTGGAGACTATCTATGTGCGTATTGGCCCTTTTCACTGACACATATAATACGGGGAGAGTTTATACGTCTATCATACGAGAATATCTCTCTACGAGTATATACACGGCCCTGTATAGATGTATGAATATGAATATGGCTGTATAGAAGCCTCAGACAACGAAATTGCTGCAGCAGGCAATTTGTGTGGATTTGCTTCTGTGTGTGTGTGTGTGTATGTGTGTGTGGAGGAGGGAGAAGTCTGCGCATGCCATGCAGAAACCGCCAAGCAGCATTTCTTCCGTCTCGTCTCCTTCGCCCTCCGCTGTCTCGTCTCCCTCTCCTCTTCTTCTACCCCTCCACAGAAGTTGTCCACCAACATACTCCTCCCCAAAACTCAATAAAACGTATGTGATTCTTCATAAAACGGAACTTCTATACATATGTGTATATACGTACATATACATGCATACATATATACGCATATATATGACTACGTGTACATGTATATGTATATACGTATATGTATGTATGTATATGTCCATATACATATGCATACATATACACGTATGTATACATGGACACACACATGTATTTGTGTATGGTGGAGTATATATACGACACTGATATTAAGTAGCAGCCCGCTTTCAAGGAAGATGTTCGATCTTCCCGTGCTCTTCCCTTTCTCTCTTCTCTCTTCTCGCCCCCTCCCTCCCGCCCTTTTTTCTCTTATACATATATATGTACGCATATGTACACGTACATATATTTGTATATACATATACACACATATATATATGTATATGTGTGTACATATGTGCAATCTCTTTATATATGTGTGTGTGTGAGTACGTCTCGTTGTGTCCATTTCTCTCCTTCTCTTCTTCTCTCCCTCTCTCGCTGTCTGTCTCCCTGTCTCCGTGTCCCTCTCTGTGTCTCCGTCTCCGTGTGTGTATCAGCGATAAAAAAGAAGACGAGACGAAGAAAACGAGGCAAAGGAGACGAGACGAAGAAGAAGGAGAGGGGAGGGACATTTGTGAAGGTGGGGAGAAGTGACGTGGATCGGCGTCTGGTGGGCCGCAGACGCCGGGAGACGGTCACTGACGCGCATGCAGATATACGGCGATACGTCTGCCACGGGAAGAAGAAGAAGTGTGAGGAGTGCTGCCGTGCTGCCTTCAGGAAGGAGATGCACGCGCCATCGAAATCGGCGACATTTGCAGGTGTTCGACTCCACCCACTCGATCTCTTCTCGTGGAGACGTGCGCGTTGCGAGGGGAGAAGAGGAACAGAAACGGACAGAAAAGACGGGAAGGCGGAGGAAAGCGAGAGACAGCAGCAGCAGGGAGGACGAGGAGACGGCTCGGAGACAACATTACAGGAGACGGGAGAAGAAAAAGAAGGCGCAGACGAGGACAAGAGAAGAAGAGAAGAAGAAAAGATATATCCTACGTTTGAAAGGGCCATGCCCGTTTGATGCCGGTGCCGTCGCCTGCCCCCCACAAACAGCAGCAGAACAGCAACAGCAGTAAGACGGACTGCAACACGACCTTCAGCAGCAACAGCAGCCGCAGAAGCGGCAAGAACAGACGCAGTTAAGAGCAACAACACGAGCAACAGCAAGCGGTAGCAGCGACAGCAGCACTAGCAGAAGCAACAGCAGCAGCAACGGGAGCAACAGCACCAACACCAGCAGCAGAAGCAGCAGCAGAGGCACCAACAGCAACAGCAGCAGCAGGAGTGACAGCATAGAGGTTGCGCTGGCAGCAGCAGGAGGAATTTGAGTTGCGGCGGGTGAAGACAACACAGCAGCTGCAGTGGAGAAGGAAGACGTGTGACAGCAGGAAAAACGCGCTTCAGCAGTTGCAGCAAAGAAGACTGCAGAAGAAGAAGAAGCAGCAGCAAATCTATCATACGCAGGCGCCCAGTCTCGTAGCAGCACCCACGTAGATGTGCAAGCTGCAGCAGCAGCAGCAACGGGTCTCAGGAATACTACGTCGAGAGACAGGAGCAGCGGCGGCTGAGAAGAGCAGCAGCAGCAAGAAAAATAGAACCACAGAAAAAGAACAGCAGCAGCAGATGCTTCAGGGCGAGAGAAAAGCAACAGCAACAGCAGCAGAAAAACGAGAGGCGGAAGGCAGAGCCGCGCATCCTCATGCACGCAGGGGAAAAGCAGCAGCTCCACGAGCCTGAGCAGCAGCAAAAGCAGAAAAATGAAGGGAAGCGCAGCAGAAGAGTACAAGCAAGACCAGCAGCAGCAGCAAGAGATCGAGGCAGGGACAGGCAGGGAGCGGGAGGAGGGGCAGCAGCGTGATAGCGAACAAGCAACGGCAGCAGCAA
>KL647331.1:376627-401912 GCA_000727475.1 Sarcocystis neurona
CATATATATATATATGTAGGGAGAGACAGATAGATAGGTAAGCATTGGTGGACAGATGAATATATATATATAGATAGATATATTGATAAGTACTGGTGGACAGAGGCCTGTACACATGCATATATATATGTATATATGTATATATAGGTAGAGATAAAGGTTGGTGGACAGAGGAATGTATATATGTATATATTGGTGGCCAGAGGCAATGGCGATGTCCATCGAGACGTCTACGGAAGTTGAATAGGAGAAGCAGAGACATGCGAAATGCAGGGAGACAGCGAGACGGAGACGGGACGGGGGCGGAGACGGGGAGACACACGCATCATCGAGCAGCAGGTTTGGGGGAAGTTGCTCTTCGAATATGAGAAGACTCCAGGGAAGAAAAAGTCTGCGCGTCTCTTGCAGAAATTAGTCAAAATAATACCCAACATATATGTACACAAACATATATAAGGGCACGTATATATGCATGCAAGGCAGGCACACCTATATAGGTGTGCATGCATGCAACAGAAAAGTGGCAGCACTTCGATATCTGCAGCACGCGCACCTCTCCGACGGATGACGTCCTCCACACTGCACCGCCTTCCCATTTCCGATTCCAGCAATCTTCTCCATCCACACAAGTCTATATATATGGATGGATAGAGAGAGATATAAAAACACTATATATCTCTATGTTTACTCTCTATGTTTACCCTATATATATGTGTGAATGCGTTCACCCAACTCACACCTCCTTATATATATACGTATGTATGCCTATACATACGTCGATGCCTCTATAATGTATGTACATGTATAGATACGTTAGGATGTCTGGCCATACCCAATAATATGTCCATTTTTTTCCATATACATATATGTATGTATATGTTTTGATCAATGCAGCAGACAGGTTCATGTATGTGAATATCTGCCTATATTTGGTCGATATAAAGACATATATATACATACATGTCTGTACATGCGTTGCATGCATACACGCATATCTATATGTGGTGTGTACGCGTAGAAGTATATGTATATAGGCATGCATATATTCGCTTATTCCATATGTACCCATATATAGATGTATGAATGTATGTGTCTGCCTCTATCTGCCTCTATTTATCCCATGTATAGTACATTATATATATATATATATGTGTAGATATATGTATGGGCATAAATGTGGGCAATAGACATATATGGACAGACACGAATAGAGGTAGACATAGACCAAATAGAGTTAGACACATACAGATAGATACACAGATGCAGATAGATGTAGATGAAGGTAGACACAGGTAGACATATATAGACACAATACGATCAAGAGACGAACCTTGAGAATATAGGGGGACTCGAGCAGATGTTTGATATTGGCACTTTCGTCGGAGATATTCACTTTGAGAAGGTCGACCAGGAGCGTCGCCCCCGAAGAAAACGAACACTGCAGCAGACTCAATTTCCCGAACCGCCCGAGCCTCACACCTTCGCAGTCAACAGCAACGATATCTGCCCGCATTTCCTTCCTCCACATTTCTTCGCCCTCTCCTTCTCCCGTCCATTCCTTCTTCCTTTCCTTCTCAATCTTCCTGCTGCTGCCAGTGCTGCAGGGGACCACCCCAGTGTCGTTGCTGTTGCTGTTGCTGCTGCGGGGGTCTCGAAGGTCGTTTCTGCTGCTGCTGTACGTTGGTGGCAAGCCGCTGGACCTCCTGCTCTTTGCTCCACACGTTGGCGCCTGCTGCTGTTGCTGCTCTTGCAGCGTCTGTGTCTCGTGTGCTGTTGCTGCTGCTGTTGCTGCTGCTGCAATAGCTTCGTTCGTCAGAGATATGATTAAGTAGGACGTGAGAGGAGACGGTGGCAGCAGCACTGCAGAGGAATGGGCAGCAGCAGAAAAAGACGAAGAAGGAGAGGAAGAAGAAGGAGGAGGAAGAACGTGGGAAAGGCAGGGACGCAACTGCTGCGATAAAAGAGCGGCGCAGCGGCTGCTGCTGTGGACCAAGAAAACGCGCCTCGTGGGAAGTCCACCTGCTGCAGGAGCCGACGGAGAAGACGACGCAACTGCAGCAGTACTCGCAGCAGATGCAGCAAGAGGAGAGGACGGAGGCGGGACAGAAGGCGCAGCAGCAGTGATAGGCGCAGCAGCAGTGATAACAGCAGCAGAAGCCCGACACGGGTGCCGAGAAGCAACAGCAGCAGCAGCGGAAGAAGAAGACGGGAGGGCAACACCAGAAGACGAGGCGGAAGAAGCAGCAGAAGAGGACGCAGCAGCAGCAGCGGAAAGGGACGCAGGAGCAGCAGCAGAAGGCGCCACAGCAGCAGCAGAAGGCGACACAGGACCAGCAGCAGAAGGCGGCGCAGCAGCAGCAGCAGAAGGCGACGCAGTAGCAGCAGCAGAAGGCACCGCCGCAGCAGCAGCAGCAGGCGACGCAGGAGCAGCAGCAGAGGAAGACGAAGACGGGGAGGCCGCAGCAGAGGACGAGGCGAAGGAAGCAGCAGCAGTGCGAGAGAGAAGAGGAGGTGCTGCCGGTGCTGCGGCTGCAGCCCTCGCAGCCCGAGGAGGACGAAGAGAAGAAGCAGCAGCAGGAGATACGAGGAACGCGGAAGCGGGAAGAGAGGATTTCACGGAGAAGATAGAGGGGTAGTACGAAAGACTCGAAAACGGAACTCCACAAGAAGAAGGAAAAGAGGTGGAAGCGACAGAAGAAGGGACCGAATATCGAGAAAACGAACAGGGCCGGCGCGACGGTCGGGGTGGGGAAGGGGCTGCAGCGGAGAGACGAGAAGAGAAGTGAACTCGCAGGGCAGCAGCTTCAGCAGCACACGGCCACCGCCGTCTCCTCGGAAATGCAGGAGAACAGCGACAGGCAGAAAAAGAAGAAGGGGAGAAGGTCTCCACCGACGAACGCATGCGACCAAAAAGAAGAGACATTTGGCCTTAACAGCAAATACGGGGGGAAAACGTGGGAGACGCAGAGAAGGGGAGCAAGTGGGGGGAGACGCAGAAGACGGAAACGAAGAGAAGACGAAAAAACGAGAAGGGCAGCACACAGAGGGGGCCCGCAGCTCTTCCCCGAGCCACCACCACCACCAGGCCCGCTGCAGCCGTTCCTCGCCGCCGACGAGGCAGCAAAAGAAAAGAGGAGACATGCGACTCTCCCACACATCCGTGGCAGAGGGACACGACCCAAGATGAAGCTTCCGACTTTCTTGAGAAGAAGAGCCTCGCCGAGCGACATGGAGAGCATGCGAGGGTCACCTGAGCAGCAGCAGGAGCCTCGGGACAGCACACAGGAGAACAGAAGAAGCGAAGGGACCCTACGGCTGCTGCTGCTGTTGCTGCTGCTGCTTTAAGAAGAAGCCTCGGGACAGCACACAGGAGAACAGAAGAAGCGAAGGGACCCTACGGCTGCTGCTGCTGCCGTTGCTGCTGTTGCTGCTCTACATAAACGAGTACCTCTAGCGCTCTTCTGGCTTTCTCTTTGTGTGAGAGGCGCATAGCAGCAGTCTTTCTCTGCCTCTCCTGCTGAAAGGGGTGCTTTCTTCGAGGTGAAGACACGCATTGCAGAGTCCTCCCCGCTCTGTTTCTCCCTCTCTATTCCCAGGGTGCTCATAACCCAACGCCAGTCTTCTTCTCCACATATACGTCTTCCTCATGGACTTCAAAGGGAAAACGGAACATACGTCCATCCACACACTGTATGGACATGCATCGTCCTGCATGTGGACAGACGCTTTATATATATATATATATATGTGCATGCAAAAGAGATAGAGAGAGACACACACATACATACACAAACACGGGGAGAGACGTATGTTTCTCTGTACTATTTGTAGAGACACATACATACAGAGATAGAGTTTGTGAGGAATATATATATATACATCTAGATAGAAGATTTTACACATATATATATATATATATGCGAATAAGTGGACAGAGAGATAAACGAGAGAAAGAGATAGAGAGAGACAGGGGCACATATATGTAAGTATGTGCCCAGGTAGAAAGGTATATATATATATATATATATATATGTCTGGTTAGGTAGAGAGATATATACAAAGATAGCCACAGATATAGATAGAGATATGGATGGGCATAGATAGGGGTAGATATTCAGGCAGTCTATCGTACATGCATACAGTGTTGTGTTTGTGTACATATATATACATATATTTGTGGACAGAGCGCGAGCGAGAGTGAGTTAGTGAGACGGACTTTTGTGTAATTGTTTTTTTGTTTGGAGAGGTTAGTGGATCCGAGAAAAACATCTTTCTTCAGTGTATCGTACATGCATACAGTTTTGTGTGTGTACATATATATACATACAAATGTGTGGACATAGCGAGATCGAGAGAAAGAGTGAGTGAGAAGGACTTTTTTGTGATTGTTTTCTTGTTTGGAGAGGTTAGTGGATCCGAGAAAACATGTTTCTTCAGTGAGTGCGGATAAACTTCTTCGGGGTCGTTTTTTAGGGAAGGACGGGAGAGCCTTCTTCCCCTTGCGGTCGACAAAGTGCCACTCACGCACACCCGGGCGGGGATACTGACATATGCGTATACACAAGCAGATCTTTCTTAGTGGAATGCGAAAGACAGGACGACATTTTTGACATCTTCCGTTGTGTTGGATTCTCTGGTTTGTGTGCTCGGAAGAGAACAAAAAACGCACTTCCTGCATCGTCGCTGTGTAATTGGAGAGAAAGGCGGCTTTTTGCACGTATCTGCTTTCTACTACGCGCCACAACGGATATGATGGGTATTGACCTCCTGACAAGCGAGTTTTTGATGACGTCACATAAGTTACACATGTACGTGCGTTTAGAGAGAAAAGCATTTCTCCCTGGTTTCTGGCCTGGCACACACTTTAGATTTCTCTACCACGCATCTTCGCGTTCTTCTCTGAAGTGTGTGGACGATCGAAAAAGAAAATCCCTCTCTCTCTATTTCTCTCTTTCTCTTTCACTCTCTGTATCTCTCTGTGTCCCCACTGGTTTCTGAAACGCTGAGTAGTAAGCGTTTATGCCCCGAGTCCACATCTCTGGCATTCTCTCACTTTTACTACGTTGTCGCGCAGAGTAATTTTACCTGAAAAAACGCGAATCTCTGTTGAGGAGAACAGGCATGAAGCAAACCTTCTGTTCAGATACCCCAAGAAGAAAAAGGCAGCATGAACGCTGATTTTTATCAGTCTTTCTCCACACTTGTGTGCACGCCGTAAGACGGACCTCCTGATGCTCCTGCTCCACAAAAACCGATAAAAGTCAACTTTCTACCTGTTCACGTACGGAAGGTGTTGGTGGTTTGTGTAGGTTCATGAAAAATGGTTCACTGAGGCACAGCACACCGCAACGCGTAGAAAAATTGCGTCCGTGCCGCAGAAGTGAGGAAGCGGGTGATTTCCCCTATTTCTTCCCGGCTAGCAGATACGAAGTTTTCTCGCGTTTCTTCTTTCCGCCGGTTTTTCTTTGTGTGTGAGGCTTCTTGTTACGTCAAGACCGTGTCTACTACAAACAACAGACGGGAAACGGCGAGGAGAATTTCTTGAGTGTCACCAGAGATACAGTGCCGCGGAAAGGGAGTCGGCACGGGCGCTGAGAGTGGCGACGTATTCTCCTGCATTTCACCACGGTAAAATGTCCGCCCCCCATCCTCACATCGGTCTCTTCCGCAGAGAAATCTTCCTTTCCCCGGCGTTGGGTGCGTGTGTGTCTGTGTGTGGGGGTCAGTCTGTGCCCATGTTGTGACGGGCGGTGGCAGTGAGAGAGCCAAAAAGAAGTGTCAGGTCATCCTCTTCCGTACTTTGTCCGTCGGAAGGCATGCAGCGGGTCAGAAACATAGTTTTAACGAAGCTCCTGCCAATGTTGGCACACAGTGAAGACACTTTCCTCTCCACAGGCGCAAGAAAATCCGCAGGCAGTTCGGACGCATTTTTTTTTTTACTGCGCATGCCGCAGAGGCGGAAAATTTGCGGCCGGCGTGAAAAGAGAGCGGAGGAAAACACTCCTTCATATGTAAGAATACGTCTGTGTAAGCAAGTAACACTCTTTCTAGCACCTCTTATTAGTGATATCTATGTGAAAATGACTGAAGATAGAGCAACGGATACAGGGAGACATGCATACGTGCACACACAGGCAATATAGACACGCATGTATGTGCGTAGGTCCAACACCGCTCTACAGTTGAAATTTCCGTATGTTGACGTCTGTGTCACATCCAACTAGTAAAATGCTCAAGCAAACAATTCGTCTTGTTTACTTATCTGCATAGATATAGATAGACAGATACGTAGGTGGATAACTTGATATATCCGCTTGGAGCTATCGTGTGTGGCCACGTGTGTCGGTGATGAGTTTGTGTGTTTACCAGCTAAACATCACCCACAGCATACCGCCCCGCGGTTAATCACATATACACACACATATACATATGGTTCTCTCAAGGATGTGGGGATGTACGCATATGCCTCCTCGGGTACACGTCTGTAGATAGTGTGAACAATAGCAGCCGGTACCAACCTATTACCCACGCACGTTACCACATACGTTATCCCTAAGAAAGTCTGCCTATCTCTTTATTTACGTATATATGCAAATTCTTGGAGCGACGTATACCATATATTAAAACTGCACTCATTGAATGCTAAGCAGACGCCAACATCAAACAATTTCACCGGTACAGCGCTCTTTGTCCTACGGGTGCACGCGGGTCCTGCGACATGCCAAGCGAACCCTTTTTCACTATAAATTTGGCCGTAAGTCGTATCATTAGCTTTACACTCCTCCATACATCACGCGTGTGCACGTAATCGTGCAACCAGATGCTTCCCCGTAGGCACGCATTTGTCTACATGTTCACACTGTAAATCGCGGGAAGGGAAAAGGAACTCGTTTAAGTTCTTGATCCTCCACTTTCCGAATCACGGGGAGGAACGAAATGCATTTTGGCTTTTGACCCTCCACTTTGGAATTCCGATGTGTATTTCAGCGGAATATGTATGCCCGTAACTCTTTTGCAGCGTCACTGCGACTCTTCAGCACCAGTCACGCTACTTCTGTGATGTGACGGCCAGTCGATACACATGCCGGCCATACGCATGCATTTAACACCTGCACAGGGTAATTACTTTATACGTGCGTGTAAAAACGTATAAATATGCTTGGTGGTGTCCTCCGGAGTCCTTGCTCTTCGTTTGACAGACACCGACATGTTTAAATGTACCTATCACGTCACACGTGGGATTGCACGTAGTATGGCAACCTGTCTGAGTTCTTAATCAATTTTTAATGTCAGCCAATCTGAATGTGTCAGTACACCTGCGCCTACCTGTAGATACGTGTCCCACACCAGTTGCACCTGTTTTTTGCGCCACCATGCAGACGAACGTGAATCACCGTGGACAACCGTCTGCTCTTCGAACCTTCACTTGTACGCGTGCCCGATTTTTTGCAGCATCATTTTCGTGTGCACATATATATATATATGTATGTCAAAATAGGTATGCATTCCAGACGGGGTCCACGTTCCTCAGAAAGTATGCGTATTCCTGTGTCTAGAATATGAGCGCGCAGCTATGCGTCTTCGTGTACAGGGTGCGCCAGGACATTCTCCACATAGGATATACGAAGGGTATGGTCAAATGGCAACCGAAATCCCTGTTCGGCTATGTAGTTGACAAGTACGCATATATGTGTATACCTCAGGCCGGTGAAGGTGAATGCCTTGAATGCAACTCCACGCTTTTTGAGCTGCACGTGCCATACTTGGACGAGAAATGCGTACGTAGAGTTGTACGTTCGCGCAAGTGTAGATGTCATTTTCGTGCGCCAGAAGGTGTGGCTGTCTCTGGTTTAAAGAGTTTCAAGCACTCTTCAGGAAGATAGATTTACATTTGGAAAGAGACCTACGGGAAGGCGTTCGCAAGCCTACAGGTTCTTGTGTACACACGCGTATCTACACATCTAAATGGCACGGAAAACCATACGCATTACAAACAAGCACACAAATGAGCGTGCGGCAGCGCCACCACACAATTGATTACATTCAGCACTACATCTGTGCACACAGATTGAAAATACACCTAATTTTTGACAGAAGCCATTTCAAAGCATCGCAAGAACGATGAAAGACGTGTCCATGTACATGCACGGACGCACGTGATCAAACAGACACAGATGCTCACGTCTATTGTACGCGGTGACTCACAAGCGCCTAAGCGTGCTCCACATACGTGTGTATATGCAAAACTAAACAAATGTACAAAGACTGTCTTGACGAAAAGACATGCATCTGTTCTTTACGCTTCCGCCACGCAGCTATCGCACACGCACACGTCTTCCCTGAAAATGCAAGCATATTTGGGGACGTGGAGATTTGCGCCAGACACATACAAATCTGCATGATGATAAATGGTATGGGAATGGTAATGCACATATGCAGGTTTACACATACAAAAATATGTGTAGTGGGTGCGTATATTTGAGGACGTGCACCTCCGCTCGTAAATACATACGCACCTCTACTTGTACCACGGAAGCATGGCGCATCTGGTTGTGTGGTTGTCTTCCTCTCTCACTCAGTATATACTCACGCGTGTCCACGCACTGGGACATTAATATTTGTCTATATGGAAATACATATAGACACATCTACTACGTAAGGCATTCCGGGGAGATCTACCGACGGAAAGGAAGTGTGGGTCACACGAGGGTAGTCTCGTAATTCTCCGATGGTACTGACGAGAAAAGGAGGCCGGAAGCTTGCAGCATACGTAGATATACTGAAAATCTTTTGACAGTATGATTTCTTGATAGATCTGTGAGTCCATCGAGAAACCTGTGCGATGCCATTTCTGTGCGTGGTGGTGTCAACGCATGAATAATCTTGCTGATACAGGTTCTCTTTGGCGAAGGCAGGAACACGTCGAGGGATATAACAATTCCAAAAAGCTTTTCTAAATACATATTTCTCAGAAAATGCGTGCGGCACAAGGTCTGAGAGTACGCACGTTTTAGTCGATCTACAAGTGATGGCATTTTCTGTTGAATTCTAGCTTCCTCGGACAGTTGGAATTTCACACATCCCAGACAAAGCCACTCTACGTAAAGGCCCGCGATTCGCCGCGGAAAACCTGCAGAACAATGTCTTGCAAATTCCGGACAAATTCCGGACTAATAGTGTATGGTAAGCAAAGACCTTTCCCCCGTCGAGAAAGCATTGCTCTACAATCAGAGAAGTGAGTTCCGCGATAAAGAAAATGGGCTCCCTAGACAGCACAAAGCCACTGTCGAACGGCAGAAATCCACACTCGTCGCATGACACGCTTTATCACAAACATAACAATCCCCATCTCCGTAAATTACTGGGTTGTTCCGCGAGTTGCAAGAGCGCCAATTTAGGTTTTTTGAAAGGCGGTACCTGCTGCTACGTCCGTGGACCATTCCCTGCTAATACGTAAATTCGGCACCTGTTCTTCAAAACCTACACAGTTCTGTAACGTGGAGGTGAAGCAGACCATTCTGCGCCTCGCAGATCTGCTTTGCTCGGATATTTCAAGGATACATCTTTTCTTCGTTAACACTCGCTATTCCAGTGACAGTATCCACAAATCAGGTAGGTGATGAAATTGTCTGCTTCACCTCCAACTGGAATTGGCTTAGTGCGTTTTGCTGTAAGGTGCAGGTGTTTCGATCTGCTAACACTAAACCCGTCACCTGGTGCTTCTCCCTTCTTAAGAATCGACTTGCTACACTTCCCAGCAACAAGGTAGTGCACAGTGCAAGCATTCCTACGCAGACCGGTGGACTAAATGGCACGCCCCCTACAAGGATTTTACACACAGTTATGGGATTCACAGAACGACTGGCTCCTTAGTGGTCACTCGAGTCTCTGTCAGATTTGCACTTAACTCAGGAAGATAACTCTGCCCTTCTTTGTGGCTGAGAACAGGGAATGCCCAGATCACACTCCCCTTGAACATCAGCAACAGTCCTAGCAGTCTTATTATGAAAGTCTGACACTTGAAAATAATGTTGCCCATTTGGCTGCTGCACTCCGGAACTCGGATGTGACATTATTGGTGCGCTTTTTCTCGGCAGCATTACACAAACCGTGCTACACACGCATCTCCTTGGTTAAGGACCCTTACCATGGAGAGCCTGAAACGGATAAATACGCAGACAGTCCGTTCGACCATCGCTGACACGCCGCTTTTGGAACACACCGGAGTTTTACTAACAGGAAAAGACAGCACCGCGCGTCCCCTGTGATTACACACCGACAGGTTTTCCGTCCCAGCGGTTCGTCACTAGCCGCTGCACATTCACCGCAGTGTGTTGCCCCCAAAATTGGAGGAACTTCGACTTATACCCAGAAAAAGGTAATCATCACTGAAGAGTGAATATAAATCGACCTATCTGATGCAAGCATTCCGCGAGGTTACACTCCGTCTACCCTTGGGATGGCGTTGTGTTTAAGGATCAGCGCTACGTTAGAACTATGGCTTGTCTTTTAAAGCAAAGAAACGAAAAATCGGCAAAACACCATAGACAGATTTTCTGTTGAAGAGGCGTTCGTGGCGCATCCAGTTCAGCACTGCGGCAAGGGCCGGACGAAGGCAGAGGACCGTAGACAAACCCGAGTATCCCCCCGTCATGACAGTGTCACGTGCTAGATGCTGACAAATGCAGCCTTCCTCGTCTTTTCCGTTGTGTCTACCGTCTGTTTCGGACAGGAAACAAATCAGTGCATTTTTTTTTCGTACATTTTGACCTTTCACTTCCTGCGAGAAGAAAGCTCGATACACCCACAACATCGGTTTGCCATCTACACGCGTGACCGGAGCTTGCTAGCAGGCCCGCACACCGACCCCAAGCGTTTCTGCCCACACGGCGACTACAGGGGAAAGGATGCTGCGAAAATATGAACTGCCGCAGTTATGTTAGTAGACATAAGAAAAGACAAAAACTGCTTGCGATGTGGAAGTGTTGCCCCACCAGCGACGGCGTACTCGTGGAGAAACGCCGTTATCGTGCCCCGTCAGAAACGTCGTATTTCTCTCAACTTTTTTGATTTAAATATATGTCAAGCTGTGCACACATCATAGGGTGCTCTTTTCTGCACTTCACTTCCACGTGTGTAGTGTGCCTTTTCGATCCCGCTGCGTCACACTCCATGCTCTTAGTTTCCACACATACGTACCTGTGGCTGACAAGTGGATCGGCAGACCATTCTCTAGGCCCAGATAAGAAACTGCTGTGAAATAAGAGGTTCGGGCTGGCGGAATTCCCAAGAAACCCGCGTGCACACGCGTGCCCACGCGTGTGCCCACGCGTGTCTACTACTACTGATGCACGCATGCAGGCCGATGAACAGACAAACCTTCGTCACAGTCATAGAGTGGAGTACGTGTGCATACACCTGAACTGGTGCACGTGTATCTTGCGTGAATACATTTTACATTGCAAGTACCTTGCGTGAATACATTGTAAATTAGAGGTAGACACCGTGTACGCCGCGTGCGCGGTGGCAGAGGGACGTGAAAAGGTGTTGGTAGATGTGCGGAAAAAGTCCCAAATAATGTATATATTATTTGTCTGCCTATATAACATTGCGTGCAATGTACACATTCACTTATATATGTATGCATAACATATATAGTATTTGTATGTCTATATAGAAGTGTGTGCAGTGTACATATTCAAATATATATGTATGCATAAATATGTCTGTGGTCACGTGTATACATGCCTTGTCTAACAGTGTGCTCCTTAGGTATTCGTGCGCCGACGTATACACAGGAGAAAACGCCGGCTCATATGGAGATGTCATGCACGTGGACGGTGTACGCTCGCCGCCTTTGTGACGAGGATATAACACAACGGTGTGGAGTGTGTGACACTCTTTGCAGGGAAGGACGGAAGACGCGTATGGTCAGGTTGTTCTCACCTGCGAAATATTTATTTGTGATACGCATCGGTCGGGAACGTTCCACCACACACATACGGACTGAGTGGATAGACACGGTAGTCTGACACGGCATTCCACTCTACTAATACCTAAGTGTAGAGTCTTTTTGAAGGAATCCTCGGCTACAATTGCTGCATGTACACATATGTGTACGCGTATAGGTATATTTGTTACCCAGCGACATGTTAGGGTACAAACATATCCCGTGGACGAAAAGGACTGCGTGCGGACCTACGGGTTTGCCCAAAGAGATAGCGAGAAAGCAATACGTCACTTGGAGCATCCTATGGTCAAAAAAATTAACTCATGTATTTACGCGTAGAAATGTATGTCCACGTAGACATGCCTACATAAATGGGCGCGCACCGCCAGTGCAAGCACAAACAAAGTACATCATTTCTCCCGTTCTGTGCTGCTGCGATCGCGTGCACGTAAATAGCATGAACTCCTGTAGTGGACAGGGGAAGGAAGGCAAATTACGTGTGCCCACGTCTGCCGCAAAATATGCGACGAATCGCTTTGGAGGCGGGAGAAGCAGACGCATGTAAAATTGAGCAAATTCTAAACTAGGTCCTGCAAGAAGGCACTCGAACACGACGACCGGAGCGGCGCGATCTCAGCCACTTACTTCCACGGAAGAACAAGTTTTTGCACACGTAAGAACAGAGACAGAATCCGATCTATACAACTACCTCTAAGTTCACGAATACTCAAGGTGAGTGGCGACCTTGAATTACTTTGTCTGTACAGAAGCGCTAATGTCTCAACATGCGGCTCCTCGATTGACACACAGTAATTCGTGTTTTACCAGACCGACCTCTACTCTTGCATTTGTAGATTCAAGTTTAGTATATAAATCTACGGTCTAATACAAACGAAAGAAAGGACCACTGCACACGTATTCGCCCTGGAGTTCCTGGCTGCACGCTTCTCTGCTTTGCGGAGAACACCACCACGTGATAGTCGTTGAAGATAATGTAGACGCAAGAGTGACAAATCCGCAGCAGAAGCATCTTCCCTCCACGAGAAAAAAAGTAGTGCTGCCTCCATATATTTCTATATATGCCTGTTACTCTCCACGTGGGTGCACACTTCTCTATTGGAATGAAGAAGCTCTTGCGATTAGAGTTTGAGACGCCGTGCTTTTGAAGAGCAGCATGTAGGCACACGTGCTGAGAATGAGAAATACCTCCTAGAACCGAAAGAAGAGAGACATTGATGCGCCTTTCTCTTACTTCGAAGAACTATTTGTGGAACCAAAACAAGAGCGACATGTGCATCATTCTTTTACTTCGAACGTTACTTCCTACAAGTAGAGAAGAGCAACATTTTCTCGTAGGCATTGATGTACAAGCATGTCCGCGACTGTCACCGAACGGCAAGGAAGAAGATTTTTCGTGACCTTAAGAGAGAGTAGTTGCGTGCCTACATTATAATATCGGTGCATATCTATGACTGACTAACTGCTGCCCACATGTGACACCTTATGGCGCCCTGAGCGCTGCAGTGTTTTGCTCTCAAAAAGAGGCACTATAATGTCCTTGTCTGGAAGTTTTACTGAATGTGAGTTAGAAATACAAGCACCGCCTGTATAGACAGATATGTTTCGTCAGAAGCAGAAGAAGATGAAGCGGTAGCCCTTCCTCTGATGATGGAGCTGTTTCTGCACATCACCTTTATGCGCGTTTGACCACAGTCTCGCACCACCAGACGAGAAAAGCCTGCCGCTGTGTCTTTCTCTTTGTTAAACCCTTCCCGTCTGCACCACTTTCTTCCGTCTGCCTGCATTTCTCTGTCTTTCATTCAAATTGCTCTCGATCGACAAACAAGCCATGACACCAACGCAACAGAGAAGCAATTCTTACTGTGTGTCCACACACAATCATCTGAAGTTGCCTACTACACACTGAGGCACACATACGTACATATAAACAAATGTATAAATATACATACTTTTACTTCTGTATCACATACATATATATGTACATACATATATATATATTAACGTACGAGTAAACCTTCAACAAATATATCCATATGCGCAAGTCCATAGGGGCGCGTGTGGGTGATGGTGTACTGGAAGAAGCGACATGTTCTACTACGTATACTACTTTTGTCATACGGAGTTCTGCAACTTGGCACGACTCTATCCTCTGTTTCGTCTGTCTCTGCAGCTTCCGAGACCCCCCGGTCTACGGAACTTTTTGTTGCTGCTTGCCTTTTTTCGAGAGAGCAGCAGCCACACGTGTTGCTGCACTCGTCTCTGTGAGCACTGCACCAGTGCGTCCCCTGGTCGAGCCTCTCGCCGCCCAACGTGAGGATTCGAACAGTGGAAGCAGCAACTTCTTCACTTCATCTTTTGCAGACAAAAGTGGCAGCAGCAGCGAACTGCACGTCACTTCTTCAGGTCGGTGTGCACCAGTGTCGCCGCACACCACCGGCAACGCGAGGCAGGGTCCCTCACATCTCTGTGTTACAGCAGCAGCAAAAAATACTGGCTTCCGCTAATATATATACCCTGGCTTTCTTCCCAGCAGCAGCAGCAACTCGCAAAACCCCGCAGGGTCGCAGCAGCAAAGCCGAACTTCTCGTCTGTGTGTGTGTGTGTGTGTGTCAGGCAGCCCAGCGGCAGCAGCGGCAGCGCCAAATGGTGAGATGCTGGCCTCCTTGGCGCTTCACGGGAAGTTGCAGCAGTAGCAGCGCCCTTCGGAGAAGCCTTTGCAGAACCGCAGCAAATCACGTGTTTCTTTATTTTCCACCTTCATGCCAGTCCCCCCAGCGGCAAGGGTGCGAGTGTTCCTACATTTCCCGTTTCAGCAAAAGCACCGTCGGCAACAGGCATCTGTCTACAAATACATACAGACACATAAATATACAAGTAAGTGCGTGCGTGTGTGTGTGGCTGTGTATGTGTATAAATGAATATATGTATATATAATCTTGTGTACTGGCTCGCATAGGGCTACTTAGACACGTTACAATATTTATTCGGTGGGCCAGTCGTAGAAAAGTCGAGTCCAGCAACACAATTGAGATGTAGCAGCAGCGGCAGCAAACGAGATCTCTCTTGAACCGATCGAAAGAGAGACAGATAACAAGAAGGAAGAAAAAGGAAAGACGGTCTCCCTCCGCAATGTTCAGGTGTATACATCTATATTTCAACCTGACGTGCTTCTGGTGCACCACGACTACCTGCTGCTGTTCCCTCTCTCTCTTCCACCCGTCTCTCTCTCCTCGGCTGCTGCTGCTGGCGTCTGAACCTCTCGCCGTTTGTGCTGCTGCTGCTGTCTGCTGCTGCTGTTCTCTGCTGCTGCTGCTGGTGCTTCGGGCTGCTGCTGGTGTTGGTCCGGGTTCTGCGAAAGTCGTTGCTACTTCGTTTTACCGCGTTTTGCGGACCGACAAAACGCCCGCCCACGTGTTCGTAGGGCTTTTTCGTTCTCCCTCTCTTTCTTTCTGTCTTGTCTCCCGCGCACCGCAGCAGCAGCACCGGCGCTTGTTGAGTTGCAAGGACAAAAGTATGGTGTTATGTTACGGTCTCCTGCCCTTTTTTCTGCAGATTTAGTCGACTGCGCGCCCGCGTGCGCGCTCGAGTCCCTTTCCTTTTGCAGCTGTTCGCCTCAATTTCTTTCGATATGAATGTGTGGGAGCGGTGTATGTCGTGCGGCTCTTCACACACGGGTACTTCCGAGGGTTGACACCTACACGTGTGTGTGTATCCACGGCAAGGAGAGCCACGCAGAAAAAGCAATGTTCTCCCTATTCATGTACATATCAGAGTTTCCTCTCCATACACGTATGTACTCGAACACAAATGTGGGTGCATCAGCAGCAGACGAACACCTATAGGTGTGCGTGTCCAGTGGAGTAGATATTCTCCGAGCTCCACATGTATACATGAATACACAGGGGAGACGAAGGAGAAGGTACACGCAGCTCGAAAATGTCTCATACTGCATCCATTCGTACATAGAGTAATATACACATATATACATGTATGCATATATATATATATATATATATGCATATATGTACGTCCACGCAAATAAATATTTATACATGCATGTCTATATACGCACGCACAGATATGTGTACGTAATAGACATGTACAGACAACTACATACACCTACACAAACATGTATACACACATTCGTACACACCTCAATGTACACGTATATAAATCAATACACCTTGACGTCCACATAAATAAAAAATCTCATATGTAATATATACATATATATATATACATATATATACAGACACGCAGACAGATAGACACACAACCACACACACAGACACATGCATATATCTATATATATTATAAACCGGTATATTTCCTTTGCCTGATGGCTTTCCGTAGGGACAGCACGTGACCGAATATCCGCCGTTGTTACGCGTCTCCTTGCAGTGCCGCAGCAGCAGCAGGAGGGGAAGGAGGAGGCGCCCGGACGGCGAAGACGTGCCACTTCTCTACGGCAGTAATTAACATCAGACATCGCTCTCCCAGTAGCGAGTCGTCCCTGCACCCACCAATATTTCAACCGAATAAACAGAAGATGCACACATATATTCGCGCCATAAAATATATACATATATGCATATATATATAGAGAAATACACATACACACACACACACAGACAGACGGAGACACGACAGCTGGTCGTCTCCAATTGCAACTCCCTTGCGTAAACCCGGCCCTATACATGTATAGTACATTATACATATATATATACACATTGTTATATAGTATTAGCTCATATATATATATGCAGGCGCGGGTGTGGACCTCTGCGCATGGAGAGAAATATAGGGAGAACGGGGGAGAGGGACGTGTGCGCATGCAGTCGCATGCAGATCTCCACGCGTAAAAACCGAGACGGCTTCGCGCGGGGCGCCGAAAGAGGAGAGGACGAAGAGAGACAGACAGAAAGCGATCGAGGAGACGAGACAGGGAGACGGGATGAAAAACAGCACGAAAAGCAGAGAGACACACATGCAGAGTCCCGTCCAGACACACCCCCCTACATACGCGTCTGCACACAGAGAGAGGAGACGGAGACATAACAAAGGCAGCAAAAGGACGGAGACGCAGACGCACGCATCACGAGGAAGGGGGAGACGCCAGCAGATCAGCTGCACAGAGACGAGTCAGGGAGCGATAGGGAGACGCGCTCTCTGCAGAGAAGAAGACGCAGACACGCCTGGAGAAATTCTTGCAGTGACACACCACTGCGACGGCGAAGCAAAAGAGAAGAACGAAAAAAGGAGACGTATGTGTCGGAGGAGTTCGTCTCGCAGTTTCAAAAAGAGAAGGAAACCATACATATATATATAGATGAGTATATGTATGTATATGTGTCCCCTACACACACACGTGCTTCACGGCAAGATAGAGGGAGACACCGACGGGAAGCGAGCGACAAAGGAGAGACCAACGGGAGGGAGAAGGCCGAGTATACGACGAATAAATAAAAGAAAAAGAAGAATAGGGAGAAAAAGCATTGCTGACCTCGGAGTGAGGACTTTGATGTATTGCTTCGTGTGACCGACGGTATGGGGACTTCGATCGGACGTTGTCGAAAACCAGACCTGCCAACAGCAAAAAAACAACCCCACACAAAGTCTCTCTCTCTGTGTGTCTCGTCTCCTCCTTCTCTTCAGAAACCTATTTGTCTCCTTTGACCATTATACATATATGCATGTGTATGCAAGGACTCACGCATGTGCATGCATACACACATATATGTATGTCCATATAGGGGTGTGTGTACATAAATATATGCATGTATAGGTAGACGCACGTATATGTATATAGAACGCATGCATGTATATAGAAGAGGACACACACATATACGCAAAGACAGGAAGAGGAAGAAATTCTCACCCACTGCGTGGTGTGTAGAAGCCAATCGTAGCAGCGATAACTTTCGAACAGCGCGGAGACGGCGCGACTGCGACTCTTCACGACGGAGGACGGGAGCTGCTTCATCGCTGCAGCCGGTGTTCCTGGCCGAGGATAAAACTGAGATATATTGACCACCTGCCAAAGAGTCAGCAACGGAGGAGGCCAACGGAGAAAGACGACAATGAATTCTTCTTTTCAAATTCTTCTCTTCCTGCACTTGTCTCCATTCACACAAAATCTCCACATACATACCCATACATACCTATCCACGTACACGTATACATCTACATATACGTAGTAGGTAGACACATACGTGTACACATCCTCATCTACACATATACACACCTACACATTCACATCCACGAAGCGAGGCATGCAGGGGGGCAGAAACGGGCGCCAAAAGAGCTGCAGAGGGAGACGGAGACGGAAGCACCGGGACAGGTTGAGAGACACGCACAGGGAGACACGGAGACACAGAAGAGACGGGGAGAGAGGAGGAGACGAGACAGGGGCACGGGAGGAGACAGAGGAAAACACCCCCCCCCCCACCCCCCACACACCCCCCACATACCCCCCCCACATACCCCGCAGCTACACAGAGAGACGGCAGCAAGTCGTGCGAAAGGAAGCGCGAAGAGGACGGGTGGATTTACCGGGAAGCGGAATTTCTGCAGAAGGGCCAGCGTCTGGCGATGGTCCTCTTCGTCTTCGCCAGGAAATCCGCAGATGATGTCCGTGGCGATGGTCATGCGAGGGAAGTGCCGCAGCAGCGTCTCCACGACGAACGCGAACTGCTCCACCGTGTACTCGCGATTCTGCAGAAAAGGGAGACGCGCACGAGGAGGGGAGAGACGCGAAGCAGCTGTTGTTAAGAGACACACGAAGCAGGGGTGGCCTGCTGCAGACGAAGAAGGGGGGCACAACGCCGAGGGGCCCCCTTGAAGAGGAGACGAACAAATGCCTGGGAAACGGGCACGGAGACGGGGGGTCCACACAGAGAGACGGAGAGACGAGACAGCAGCGGGCACGCGCCCTACACGTGCGCCGCCTGTCTCCCGCGAAACGGGCAGCTGTCTCCTCCCGCCTCGCCTTCTCTGCTGGCTGCGAGTTGCTGCTGCTGCCATGTGCCGCGACCCTCCCCCGGAGACCCCGCAGAAATGCCCCTCGCCCTCGCAACACCCCCGCAACCAACCAACACGAAGAGGAGCAGCAGGACGCACTGCTGCAGATTCTCTACAGAGCGCCGCATGCAAAAGGGCCCCACACAGAGACACGGAGACACACACACCGAGACACGCATGCGCCACACATTCATACAGAGGGACCCACAGAAACAACTGCGTATAGAGAGACGGAGACGGAGACACGGAGAGACGCGAGTAGATGCATGTAAAGAGAAAGCGCGCAAGATATAGATATACACAAGGAGACAAATAGACACGAAGAAAGACATGTACGAATACTCACATATGTATGTAGAGACGCAGGAAATATCGATATATGCATGAGAATGGGACGCGTTACTATACATACACATATATGTATGTATGGAGACGGGTAGATACAAGGAGATGGTCACACACGTCTATACGTACGTGTACACAGAAATAGATAGACAGGACGACTTCCACGTATACGTCTCCACGCACATGCATGCGTGTATGCGTATAGAGGCGTCTCACTCTCTCCGGACACGTACATATACGAATATACAGACGTATACGTCTACTACATATAATGGCTGTGCCGCAGTGCTGGTAGGGGACTTCCCGCCGTGGTGCTGGTGGAGACGACGGCAGCACAAATGAGTCAGAAATTCAGAGAAGAAGAAAGTGGAAATTCACCCGCGTGCATGTGGACGTCTCCACTCTCGTGTGTCTGTGTGTGTGTGTAGATATGCGCCCCATGTGCATGCAGTTTTTTTTGGCCACAGAGACAGAGACAGACGAGGGTGACGAACGACCGATGCATCCCCCTGCCCGTCTGCCTTTCCGCGAAGAAGTGTCGTCTGCGTTGCCGATGCTTTCCTTTCTGTCTCTCTGTGTCTCCTGCGTCTCATTACCATCGCCAGGAGTATTTTGTTGCTGCCCGACTGCACGGGAAGATGCAGAAACTCGAAGACATGCGGATGAGCGAAGACGTCCAACGCACGCGACAGCTGCTGCAGCAGAAACGGCGGGTTCGCCATGCCAACGCGCAGCATCACCCGCGGATCTCCTCCTGCTCCTCCTCTCGCAGCAGCAGCAGCGGAGAGACACAGAGATGAGGAAGGCCGAGAAGGGAGAAGCGGAGGCGCCGCCGGAGGCGGACAAGAAGAGAGGCGAGTTTTAGCTGCAGCAGAAGCAGCGGTAGAGGGCGGAGGAAGAAGATGCGCAGAAGAGGCAGCAGCAGCAGAGAGAGGAGGGGAAGACGCAGCTGAAGCGGCGTCGTGGCCAGATAACCTTGTAGGCGATGATGCTGCAGCAGCAGCAGCAGCAGGAGAGGAGACTGGAGAAGCAGCGGGAGACGCATGCGGCGTCATCAGAGCCGCAGGAGACGACGACTCGGAAGCAGCAACACCTGCTGTGACGGTGGCAATGCGCTGCAGCAGCAGCAGCAGAAGCTGCGTCATGCTGCTGCCAATGTCGAGTCCATACGCCCCTGCAACAACCGCGCGCGCATGCGTCACCCACCACCAGCCCACACGTACCTATCTTCACCGTCATATGGCCGCAACATAGCCATGCGTAGATTCTTCCACATATAGAGAGAATAACAGAAGGAAATACAACCAGAAACACAGACGACAACTATCAACTTACGTGCACCGGAAGAACCGCATAGATTCAGTCCTACATCTATATATATTGATATATATATATATAGATGCAGATATAGATATAGATACAGATAGATAGAGAGATGCACACACATAGATATATGTATGTGGTTGTGGAAGCAAAAGGCTGACTAAGTGAAGAGACACGACTTCCCTGCAGACGTATAGACAGCGACAGCGGAGACGGGGGCACAGAGACGGAGACGAGACGGGAAGGAGACGGAGACGGAGACACGGAGAGACACACATATATGTAGAGAGACACAGAGGGAGACAGATAGAAAGAGACACAGGGAGACACAAATATATATATGTATCATATGGAGAGACATCAGCAAGTCTATTCGTGGATAGCCGAATTGAATTTGTACGAGGAACAGACGTCTTCAAACAGCAGCAAAAGCGACCTCAATCACATCTCTGTGTATCTGTGTGTCTCCCTATGTGTACACATTATATATATATAAGTATATTCATATCCATGTTTATATTGATGTACATACTCTTATCCATGTATATATGTAGTATTGAGTGGTATATGGGCAAAGAGGCGGAGGAAGATATCTGTCCGCAGCAAAAGCAACGTCTACACACCAGCATGCACCTCGATCTATTACGTTACAGCACACATACATATATACATATATATATAGATAGAGAGGGAGAGGGAGATAAATATGAACAGACAGAAGACGGGAAGAAAAGAAAAATATACACGTATATATGTGTGGACTTGGTGAAGAGAAGAGGAGAAAATTACCGGTGTCTTCTGAAGTGATCCATAGTTGTCGCGCACCCTCCCTTAGTGCCGTCTCCACGCGTCGAGCGATGGCTGCTTCCGAGTAGCTGCCCAATTCACCGCTGCATATATTTGAACCCACCCCGCGTTCTCAGTCAATATTGACATGCGCATGCATGCACGCGAACGTACGTCGTGTCGTCATGCATGCATGCAAAGGCACTTGTCACAATGCATGCATGCAGAAGTGCGTGTCACAGTTTGCGTGCATGCACGCACGCAGAGGGAAACGTGTGGGCAGGAGGGTCGGCAGTCCAAATAATGAGAGCACCTGGTGGAGCAGGCCAGCAGCTCCACCGTGAAGGACGCATGCATCCGTATGTAACAAACACCAGGAAGCCACCGGTGGCAGCTAGCGAGACGGCAAGAAAACACACGACGTGTGTGCACGGGAGACTGCTGCTGAACACAAAGAGACGCAGGAAGGGGAAAAGGAGGAAAGGCCCTGAAAGGAGACACGCAGAAAAGAGAGCGATCCACGCAGAGCGTCGCATGCATGCGCCATCTCGTAGTTGCGCCAGGCGCATGCAAGTGAAGAGGTGCGGGGACGGAGGGGGGGTCGAGGCGTTCTGCAGAGAGAGAGACGCCGAGGGAGACGCATGCAGCAGCAGCGAGACATCGGAGACACCGCAGCCGGGGACCTCCTCAGGTCCGCGCGCGGGTCGAGATTTGCATGCGCAGCACGTGCACGCCAAGGGCATCACCCCGCTTGCAAAACAGAAGAGAGAGAGACGCATGCAGCAGCGCAACCGCCTGACCTGCTGTTGCGTTGTAATGCATGCATACGAGCGGCGATGACATACGTATGCATGCACATTCACATCTCTCCACCACATACATTTCTCAAGGAGACAGTACACACTATATTTACGTGTGTATACATATGTATGCATGTAGGCGTTCATCAGACCGTAGTTGCGTATACACATGCACATGAAAACATATGTGTGCATGCGTCCACCACATTTCCCTGCTCGGGGAGACAGCATATGCGTACATATACATATATGTATATATATGTACATGTATGTACACATATGTACATACGTATATATATATATGTATATATCTAGCTCAATCAGAGATTTTCGCTCTATATCTCTCTTTGGCGCACGAGCGAAGGCACGTAGTCATCACCACGGGGCGCTCGGGGGGAGGGAGGCGGGCCACGGCGCTTTTCGCAGTGCGCACGTGGAGATGCATGCGCTGCTTGCACAAAATTACCTGCGAAGCATGCAACACGGGAAGGGATGGCGAGACAGAAAGAGAGGAAGAGACGGGGAGACACGGAGACGAAAGAGAGACGGAGACGAGACAGGGTCAACAAAGCGAAAGGGTCAACAAGGAGACGGGGAGACGGAGGACGTCAAAACGATGCGGCAGAAGAAATAGGGGGGAGTCGACCAAGAGAGCGGAACAGAAAGCGGTGGACGGCGCTGCAGAGGCCGCATGCAGTCAGCAAACCGAAGGACGTCGCAGCAGCAGCGAGGCACAGCAGCAGCGCGCAGCTGCGTGTGCGCGAGCAGGCAGCGGCAGCTGCATGCGAAGGGGCGAGGGGAAGAAAATGGCGGTCTGCGTGCGAGACGATGTCTGTTGTGGACAGGAGACGGCGAAGAGATGACCGCATGCGCGCTTGTCGTGGACGCACTGGACTCGGGGGGACAGGTGCATGCATGCGTGCATTCAGGTGCATGCGCCGGTGAAAACTGTCACTTGCATGCGAGCATCCTGTCTGTACGTTATTGTACATATATGTAGGTCGTGGATATCGGAGAAATCAACTGCAGGCATGATGCATGCATACTCATACATATAGGTATATACACGAAGGAAGTGCGCATGCATGTGGCCACTCGACGTGGAGAGGGAGGTTTGTGTGGTGGGAGTGACGGACTGCGTCTCAGACGGCAGGCGGCTGCAGTCGGTGCAGGACATGCGAAGAAGGAGGTCTGGCTTGTAGGGGCATGCAAATTTCTGCATGCATGCGCGCGCGCGACGAATACACGTTCACAGACACTAAAAATCTCGGCGCACGGGCTGGTGATTTAATTCGTACCCTCTCCTCACGTGCATGCAAGTGAAGCAGGGGTCGCATGCGCGTGACGTCCATGCAGGAGACGGGCTGCTGTTGCATGCCCAAAAGAAAGACAGGGATGTGGAGGAGACGGGGAGAAGCGAAGACGAAGAGAAACGCAACAGGAGACGAGGATGCGGAGGGGAGTATATCTGCTGCGCTTGCATGCTCGTGGGAGTGTGTGGGCCTTTGGAGAAGGAGAAGAAGCTGCTCTGAGGTCGTGCTGCTGCGCGCATGCATGCAGAAATGTCCGCGTGTCTCGTGCGCAGCAATCCACCTGGTGCCCCACACATGTGATGAAGACAGAGAATAAGGGAGACAGGAACATATACAGAGAGGAAGTGAAGGACAGGCAGGTGGAGACGAGACGAGACGCGAGAGATATGTGTTTTCATATGTATTTATGTGCATGCGTGGGGAGAGACGGGGAGACGAAGTTTACCGCGCATGCTTGGTCTTGCAGTAGGTGCAGCTGCCGAGACAGCCGGTGGAGACGGGGACAATTTCGATCAGGGCGTTGCGACGAATCTTCGGGAGATCCAGCGCCGGTAATCTGCGGAAAAAAAAGTGCATGCATGCCCCCCCCCGGGAACCAGGGAGGCTCGAAGGATACGCAGACGCATGCAGCACGGCGCGCAGCAAGACGCCCAGGAGACGGCACGGCAGGAGACGGCAGGCCGGCAGCCGCACCGTCCACACAACTTGCAGACGGCCGAGAGACAGGGAGACAGGAAGAGAAGAGAGCAGGAAGAGCAGCAGCAAGTCGAGAGACGAAGGAGACGGAGACACACGAGAGGCCAGAGACACACGTGAAGAAGAAAGTGAGACGAGACAGGAGGGGGGGCAGCAATGCAGTGGGGTTGAAGGACATGCATGCAGGGGGGGACACAGAGGAAGTGCATGCACGTCACCTTTCTTGAAGAGGCGCGCAGGTGCAGAGGAGAACCCCACACATATGCGCACGTACATCACTACGAACACCCGCACATATCTCCAGGCACTTCTCCGAGCCGTCTCCCACGCCTATACATGCACATACATATATGTGCGTCCATATATATATATATATATGTATATACTCACATATATATATGTGCATGTATACGTGTAGTAGTACACAGTCCTCTATCTTTTGCTTCCCTTCTTTCTCTGTATATACCGGAGGGCTGGAGGATGTCTGGAGGTGCATGCATGCATGCAAACACATGCGTAGCGACAGGGAAGTCTGCACCTTCTATTGCATGCGTTGTCGTATACACCTGCCACTGTCCCTTTCATCCCCTCTGCCCATATACATATAGTAATGTATATATTTATACGGGGATGTATATATATGTATGTATATTTACGGGGATATATATATACGGGGTATACGGGGATACGTGTCTTTCTATACGCATGCATATACACTCAAAGAGATACGAATACATCTACATATATATATTTCTATATACATTGGTAGTAATTCATCTACAGTGATATTCTATCACTACATCTACACAGAGATACATATAGACACGTAGACAATAATAGAGAGATATATACATAGACAGATACACAGTAACATATATATATATATATGTGTAGACACGTAGACAATAATATAGAGAGAGATATATACATAGACAGATAGACAGTAATATATATATATATATATATATATATATGTAGACACGTAGACAATAATATAGAGAGAGATATATACATAGACAGATAGACAGTAA
>KL647331.1:402442-445001 GCA_000727475.1 Sarcocystis neurona
AATATAGAGAGAGATATACATAGACAGATAGACAGTAATATATATATATATATATATGTAGACACATAGACAGTAATATAAATAGAGAGACATATACAGAGAGATAGATAGTAACATATATATATATATATATATACAGATAGATAAATAGAAATAGATGGGTAGGGAGGTAGTAATGTATTTACATATATACGTCTCTCTATATATGTTAATAGACAGATAAACTGATAGTAATAAATCTACACACATATATGCAATAGATAGGTGATAATATTTCTATATCAGTCTATATATGTAGAGAGAGAGAGACGCGTAGATAGCAATATATATATATATAGACAGTAACATATATATATATATAGGTAGATAGATAGGTGGGTAGGGAGGTGGTAATGTATCTACATATATACGTATCTCTATATAGAGATAAACAGATAGTAACAAATCTACGTATATATCTATTAGATGGATGGATGGTAATATATCTATATCAATCTATATAAATATATATATATATATACAGAGACAGTCGCAAACATATAGCAATACATATATAGAGAGGTAGACAGAGAGGTAGACAGTAATACGAATATATATATATATATGTATATATGGAGAAAGACAGACACTTCCATAGATGTCTACATGAATATATACGGAGAAAAACGCTAGATAGCGATACATACATATATATATATAGTAATAGGTACGTATTTATGGAGACACAGAGAGAGAGACACCTACACAGACGTCTACATGAATAAAGTGAGGAGGAGACGGCGAGACAAGAAAAGGAGAACAGCGAAGAAATGAATGGAGAAGAAATGAATGATGAAGAAATTAATGATGAATAGGTGGATGACGAGGAAATGAATCATGAAGAGGTGAATGAAGAAGAAGAAGAGAGTGCGTACCTGCCGCGTTGTCCGAAACATCGGACGATGTTCCCCTGCAGCGCTTCTTCGACAACTTCGACGATTCTGTCGATTGCATGCACCCCAACAAGCGAACACTTTTCCAGCAATTCACGCACATCCTTCCTTTCCTCTGTCTTCTCCTTCTTCTCCTTCTTTCGTTTCCCTTGCTGCTGCTGTTTCTGCTGCTTCTCCTTCTCCCCGTCCGCTCTCTCCCGCTCCTGCTGCTGCTCCTGCTGCTGTTCCGCATTGCGACTTCCTCGCCCGTCGCTTCCGCGCTCCCCGCCCTGCTCTTCTTCTTCTTCCTGTTCTCCCTCTTCTGCTTCTTTTTCAGCGTCTCTGTCTTCCTGCTGCTGCTGCTGCACCAACATGCGGGAGTCCTCTGGCAGCGACGAAGACGACTTTCCGCCCGCTCTCTCTGCGGAACACTTTTGCTTCTTCTTCTCCGTCCTTTTCCCCGTCTCCTTCTCCGCAACAACTCCCGAGGAAAAGGAGCCGGCCTCTTCTCTTTCTTCTTCATCTTCTTCTTCTTCCCAGTCCCATCTGCTGTGACTGCTGCCGCCTGCTCTTCCTCGTCTGCTGCTGCTGCCGCTGTGAGACGCGACACATCCCGTCACTATGCAGGGGATGACAGCAGCACGTCGTCGCGGCCTCAACTTCTCTTCCTGTTCCATAACGGCAACACGCTGCTGCTCCTGCTGCTGCTCTTTCCCCTCCTCTCCCCTGTCCCTGTGGCTGCTCCGGTCCCTCCCGCTGCTCCTGCTGCTGCACCGGCTCCTCTGCCTCTCCCTGCTGTTGCTGTTGCCGCTGCTGCTGAGACGGCGGCACTGCGGCATCGGAGGCACATCCCTCGGCGCTGCTGCTGTCCCTCGCGCCGCAACCCTCGCTCGTGCTCCTGCGGCCTCTGCTCCTACTCTTGCTGCTGCTGCTACTGCAGCAAGTCGTCCCGCTGCCGCTGCCGGCACCGCAACAAGGTGTGCTGTTGCTGCTGTCACTGCTGCAACAACAAGACGTGCTGCTGCTGCTGCTGCGGGTGTGGGTCACGGTGGGAGACGGCGAGGTGGAGGTGGGAGGGGAGGCGAGGTGTCTCCGTTGTGGAGATGGCTGCCGTGCTGCGGTATCGTGTGGGGGAGAACAGAGACGGGAAGAGGGTGGCTCCAGTGCTTGGCGAATGACCGAATATAAGGCGAATTCCGACGGATTCTTCACCGTACATGAATTGACGATGCAAACATCTGCTGCTTCCAGGGACCCCACAAACGAATATCCGGCCCTATCCAGCAGCCCCACTACACACACCGAGACACACACACACACGGAGACACGCACACATATATGGAGACGGAGACAGAGAGAAAAGAATTGCATGCAAGAACACATCAACCTGCCAAAATATATACGTATATACGTATACATGTACATGTAAATATACATATATATGTATAAGAGATTGAGCGTCTATATGTATGTAGTTACATGCATATACGGGGATTTATTCACTTTAACGTATATATGTAACAAACTTGCATGTATTTGCGATACACATATTACATACAGACATATATACCTACAACTCTCTCTATATATATGTATATATACACATATATGCATATCTATCTGTCTATACCTATCTACCCATCTATCTATTCTACCTATATGTCTATGTATGTATATATGTATGTGCATACCTACCTATCGATGGATCTCTATATCTATCTATTTACCTATCCACCTATCTATCCACATATATACATATATACGCCTACCTATCTCTCTACCTATCTACCTATCTATCAATCCTCTCTATCTATCTATACATATATGTATATGCATACCTATTTATTTATTTATCTACATATATATATACATACACCCGCATGCTTATCTATCTACCTACCCATATACATACATATATGCATATCTATCTATCTATTTATCTATTGATCTATTTATCTACCTATCTACTTACCTACTATCTATGCCATCTATCTCTCTCCCCATATATTATATACACGCATATTAACTGTGTCTGTCCATCTATCTTGTCTATATATGCATATATGCAAATCTGTCTGCTTACCTATCCAGCTAGATACCCGTCCACCTATCTATGTCTCTCCACATATATATGTGTGCATCGCTGTCTTCTCTCCGTGTGTCTCTCTGTGTCGCCGTGTCTCCATGTCTCCGTCTCTCTTATGTATGGATGCTGCATGCAGAAATGTATACGGAGAGACAGCAGATATATATATTTCCTACGAAGAAAAGAAGAAGGTCATTCATTCCCCCAAGTCCACCTAAGGAGAGACGGAGACGGAGACGAGACGGAGAGACAGAGAAGCACGGGAAGCGAGGGGGAGAGGAAGTCTCTGCAGACGAGGTATGGATACGCGCCAAAAAGAAGAGGATCGAAGGACTCGAACAAACGAAGAGAATTCTCTGCAGAAGATAGACACGTAGGACAGTCGCAGAGAAGACGTGTCTCTCCCTACATACTCCGCCCCCCGCTGCCTCGTGCTTTCCGTCGCCCCCGCCCTCTCTCTGATTCGCCTTCCTTTCGTGCTGCGTGCTTTCGTCTTCGGCTATTTGGACCTACTCATATACTCCGAGTCCGACTGGTTATGGGCGCAGCCAAACGTTTTGAAGAAAATTTTCTGCCCGCAGCCGGGACGCAGAAACTGCGCCTCGGCAGCAGCAGCACCTCCCCACTCTCCATCCGCCCCCGCCGCAGCCGCGCCGTCACCACCGGCAGCAGCAAAGCGATTCACCGCTGCAGCAGCAGCAGCAGGACTCTCGGCTGCTGCGGCGCCGGTGGTCCCGGCAGCAGTGTCGCCCACAGCATTTGTGGCAGCAGCGGCAGCACGAGGAGACGGTGGAGAGGCGGCGGCAGCAGCACCGGCAGTCGCGGGGGCAGCGTCAGCAACAGCAGGAGGTGAGGCGGGAGGAGAATGCGGTGAGCCGGTAGCCGCGTGGGTGACATCATCGACAGCAGCTGCAGCGGCGTCTGTTTTAGTCACAGCAGATGCCCGTCTTCTCATGGCAGCAGGAGCAGCAGCAGCAGCGACGGGTACGCCGGAGTGGGGCTGGACCTCCCCTTTGTCGGTGTTGCAGCAGCCGCTTTGCTGCGGCCTCATCCTTTCACTGCTGCGCTGCTGCTCTTGCTGCTCCTCCTTTTCCTTCTCTTCCTCTTCCTTCGTCTGCAGCAGATGTTCTTCTGGCGGCAGCTCTTGCGAGTGCTGCGCCTGCTCGTTCTTCTGTTTTTTTACGAGCTGCCGGAGACGCTGAGTCGGGTGTACGTACACCGCACGCAGCTCGTCTCTGGCTGCTCTGCCTTCCTCCTCCGACCCCGAGAAATCCTCGATATCATCGTCGACAGCGTCATCTTCATCTGCCGCTACTTCCGAATCTATGCGCGCTCCTGCTGCTTCCTTTGCTGCTGCTGCTGCTACTGCAGCTGCTGCTGCGTGGCCGCCCCTGCTGCTGCAACTCTCCATACTCGGCTGCGCCCCGTCTACGCCTCTCTTCCCGCCACTCTGCTGCTGCTTTTCGTCACTCTCGCTGCTTGTCGCCGTGCTCTGCGTTCTGCTGCTGCTGTGCTGCAGGCCGCCGCCATTGTTGCTGTTGCTGCTTCGCCCACTCGCCCGCCTCCTGCGGCCCTCATAAATCAACGTGCTGCTGCTCCTGTTGGCCGACCTGCTGCTGCTGCTTGAACCGCTGCTTCTGCGACTCCGACGTGGGGAACGCAACACTGCGCGTTCCGCTGCATCACCGGCCGTGGCAGTCCGCGCTGCCTCATCTTCACCACCTTCGGGTGTAGGTACACCACCAGCACCTTCGGGTGTACGTACACCGCGGCACCCCACGCCTCCTGCTGTTGCCACTGCTTCTGCTGCAGCAGCTTTGCTGCGAGTGTCTGTTTCTTCTTCTCCTTTCTCTCTGTCTGCTGCTGCTGCTGTCGACCACGACGTAGCACCACGACAAACAAGAGGAGGAGAGGAAAAACAGCAAGGCGCTGCCCCTAGTGAAGCCCCTTCCGACACTTTTCCTGCGTCTCCTGCCGCTGCGTCTTCTGCTGCTGCTCCTCTTCCTCCTCCTTTGTCCGCTGCGGCTGCATCCCCTGCGTCAATTGCTGCTGCCCCTTCGCGTGCTGCTGCAGCCCCCAAGGCCGCGTCTGCTGGGGCTGCCGCGTTTCCTGCTGCTGCAGCCTCTGCTGCTGCTGCCACGTTTGCTGCTGCTCTACGGTCTGCTGAAGCCCCTGCTTCTGCCGCTGCCGCTCTTCCTTCTGGAGCATCTCTTGCCGCGGTTGCTGCGCGAGGCAGCCGGCGGCGTCGCAGCAGCGAACGCAGAGCCGTACAAGCCACACACACCGCCCCTGCTGCAGCAAGACCAACGGCAAGCAACGGCAAAACAGCGCGAGCTCCTTTCTCTCCTCTTCTTCCTGCCGCTGCAGCCAGTCCAAGTGCAACTGCAGCCGCAGCGGCAGCAGCTGGTCCTGCAGCCGCCGCCGCTGCGTCACCACCCCTTGCTCCTCCTCCTCCTCCTGCCGACCACGCTTCTACTTTTCCTGCTGTTGCTGCTGCTGCTGCTCCGTGGGCTGCCGCTGCTGCTTCTGCTGCTGCTGCTGCTTCTGTTGCTGGTGTTACTGCAGGTGCAGCGGCCCGTCGCCCAGCAGCCATTTTGTCTCGCGAGTCTCTGCTGCTGGTTTCCCTCACTCTACACCCGCGCATAGCAGCGGCAGCTGCAGCAGAAGCGTTCACCTGGCTCGCTGAGTAAAGCAGCACTACTAGTAAAAGAAGCTGCAGCAGCTGCTGCAACGCAACGATGTAGCGACAGTGGCAGCAGCAGCAGTAGCACCCGCAGGAGAGCAGCAGGAGCAGCAGCAGGTGCCCGAGCAGCAGCAGGCGCAGCAAGTGACACGCGGGAACAGCAGGTGACAGCACTGCGTAGACAGCAGCACCTCGGGCAACAACAGCAGCAACAGCCCGTTAGGCAGCTCCAGGTGCTGCTGCAGTAGAGGAGGACGTAGCAAAGGGCAACGAAGAGTAGCGAGGAAATAGCAGCAGCCCGTTGACCAGAAGCACTTGCTGCTGCTGCTGGTATCCTCGCGGTTTCACATGGCAACGCGATTCCGACGGTGCGGCTTTAGCTGGCGGTGTCGCACTCCTGCTGCTGCTGCGCCTCTTGCTGCCGCTGTGCCTGCTGGCGCTGCTGCGCCTGCCGCGTCTGCTGCGTCTGCTGCTGCTGCTGCGTCTGCTGCTGCTGCTGCGTCTGCTGCTGCTGCTGTGCCTGCTGCGTCTGCTGCTGCTGCTGCTGCTCCCACGCGTGCGGCTGCCGCGCCTGCTCCTGTCGCTGTGTCTGTGTCTACTCGTTTCCCCACCACGCTTCCTGCTGGCTTTGCTGCGCTGCTGCGGTTTCTCCTGTTGTGCTGCGCTTGCTTGTGCTGCTGTGCGATGTGGATGCTGCTGCTGCTGTTGCCGCTCACCCAGCTGCTGCAGCTGCTGCGGGGCTGTCCACACTGAATGCTGCTGCCGCTGGGCTCTCCTGCACTGCAGCAGCAGCAACACCACGGCAACGGCTGCCGCTATTCTTGCTGGGGATCTTGCAGACGCGGGAGCAAGCACGCGCTACTCCCGTTACGTTTGCTGCAGCCAGGGCTGCCTCTGCTGCTGGCTCTGCTGCTAGAAACTCCGAATGTGACTTCCGCTGCTGCAGTTAGAAAAATCTCCTCTGCTGGTGGCTCTGGGGCTGCCCCGAGCGTCCAGGTGACGTCCCGCCCGTTTTCCTGCGGCGGCCGTGGCCCACGCAGCGGATATCGCAGTGCTGCTGCCGCTGCTGAACCTCCTGCTGCCACTTCTGAACCTGCTGCTAGCGCTGCTCAAGCTGCTGCTGCCGTTAGTAAGTCTGCTGCTGCCGTTACTAAGTCTGCTGCAGCTTAATCTACTGCTGTGAAGCTGCTGCTGAAATTCACACGCGTGGGCCTGCAGTCACCACAGCCGTGTCTCTCTTTTCTGCGGGCCGCTGCCCGCGAAGGCCAGCCGGCGCGGTAGGGAGGAGGGGCCGCCTGCTGGACTACGGGGAAAAAATTGTGGGGGGAGGAGAGAGAGAGAGAGAAAGAGCGAAGAAGAAAGAGAAACCCGGCAGTAGACACATGCACGGGGAAAGGCTCCGAGAGCATTTCCGCACTGGTCGTCGCTGCTGTTGTCGGTGATTGCGGTTGGAATGCAGCTGCTGCGGCTGCCGTTGCTGGGTGGGTACCGCCGGTAGCTGCTGCTGCTGCTGCGGCCTCTGGTACTTCCGTGCAACACGGCTACGACTAACAACACTACGAGAGCACCCGATGCAGCCCTCCGCTGCTGCTGCCTCCGCTGCTGCTCCTCGCGGCGCTGCCGCTCTTGCTGTTGGTGCCGCCGCTGCTGCATGCGGCGGAGCTGTACCTCTCTCCTCCCCCCCTGCAGATTCGCTACGATGTAGAGGGAGAGAGATGCTACGAAGAAGAAGCGAACCGCAAGGAACGGTGGAGCATAACTGTTTTCTTTTGCTCCGATGGTCTGCTGCGGCTCATGAAGAGGGTACGCGGGTGCTGCTGCTGCTGGTGCTTGTGGTCGACTGCTGCTCCTGCTGGTGCTTCTGGTGGACTGCTGCTGCTGGTGCTTCTGGTCGTGTGCTGCTGCTAGTGCTGCTGGCCGACTGCTACTGCTGTTGCCGGTCGGCTGCAGCTGCTGTTGCTGGTCGACTGCTGGTGCTGCTGCCGCTGGTCGACTGCTGCTGCTGCTGCTGAGAACCACTGCTGCCGCTGGCTGAGTATGTGGCTCTACATGAGGTGCTGCTGTTCTAAGCGTTGCATGCCTGCTGCATGCTGCCGCCAAAAAGACAAGTCGGTTCTCTCTGCGGCTTTCTTTCTGCAGACGTATCTCTCCACGACAATTATCCTGCTGCTGTTGCAATGAGAGAAAGAGAGAGGCAGAGACGAGGCCTTCGGAGGAGCTGCTGAATGGGCGTGCTTCTCGTTGGTGTACGCTGCTCGAACTGCTGCTGCTCGTTGCCGGGGTGGGCTGCTAGTGCTGCTGCCAACTTTGGTGCTGCTGCGCCGCGTGGTCGTTGCCGCGCCAGTCGCGCGCTCCTGTGGCTACTGCTCTCTCGCTTTAAGTGAACTAGTGATGCAGCTGCTGCTGCTCTAATAATACACTGCTGCTGCTGCTCTCTCTTCCTTGACCTGCGTAGGTGCTGCTGCTGTCCTGTCTCTTCAAGGAGAGTGCTGCTGTTGCTGCTGCTCTCTCTTGCGTAGAAGACACTGCAGCTGCCACCGGTGCTCCAGCGGCGTCAGGGGCCTTGCGTCCTTCGTAGGAAACCCAAGGTAAGGAAGACGGGTATGCGTAGAGAAGTGGGAGAGTAAACTCAGGCGTTTTTCCCCGTGGTGCACGTAAAACAAGTCGTCCGCATGTTTGCCATACACCCAGGAATTGAGGGAAAAAAGGAAGTGGAAAGGAGAAGGGCCTCCTTTCCCCCTCCCCCACTGACTCCGCGGTTGGAGGATGCAACAGCACGAGACATCGTCTGGGCCCTACACTACGCGTCGTAGACGCATATCCGGACAGCCCGGACATTCCCCGCTGAAGCATACGAAGTAAAACTTCCTGCAGCGCCACATGATGTGTATCCGTGTACAAGACGGAGAACTGCGTCAAAACAGCCCTGTCTCTCGCAGGGCTGCAGTGCTGTCGTCGGTTTAGCTCAAATAAGACACACCTCCACACAAGATGCGAACGTGGACACGACATTGCGGAGAGATCGAAAAACAGGGAAGCGCGCACGTGTCGTTGGTATGCAAGTCAATTTAGGTCTATATCTGCACGTCCACACAACTTCTGAGGCGCACTGCGTTGCCACTTTCCCCACGGCAAGCAGCAGCTCGATGACACACCTACAGATCTCCAGCATAACGATCAGTGTAACGGCAGCGTTCACGAACGTGAGTTCTTTCCGAGTATTTCACCATCCCATCGTATCTCTATTTGTGTTGATTTCGTTTCAAGTGCTTTTCCGTAGGTGCTTCCGTATCACCTTGCTGCAGCTAGAGCTGCACGTCTGCTTAGGCTGAATTTTCCTCTGCGTCAGTTCTAATCTTTTTTCGTGGGGAAACATGTGTCACGCACTGTGTCACTAACTCTGTGCGGCGCTTTTGAGTGCTGCCAGGGTTACGGAGAAGAAATTGTTGCCCATTTCGTATGACAGATGTTTCACTGATATCACCACACCTCGTAGGTGTGATGATGCGCTTTTCCTGATCCATGCACACTTTTTTTTACCGGTGGACACGTTCTTTTGCATCAAACGGATGGAAGGCGTGTCCCCTTTCGTCTTAGCGCTCTTAGCTAAGCTCTAAGACCGCGGTGGTATATTGGTGCTGCTGCGTTACTCCCGCATTTGTCTCTCAAACCAGCTACCTCGGTGGAATACACTTTTCCGTCTGTGGACGCCGTCTTACTTGTCGCACCAACGTCTCTCCAGCGTTTGCTGTCCTGCTTATTACTAACGCTTATTTGTTGATAGTACTTGTGTGCGTTATTGGAGTGTAGCGTTGTCTACGCGGTAGTGACGGTTTACTCAGTGAACAACGACTATGTGTCACATTCACAGTTGCAATATTGCGGCCAATAAAGACGGTGCAGTATCATCCTTCCTCCGAAAATCGCCAACCCAGGATGCTCTCTTCAGCGCCCTCAATTCTGAAGTCGAGCACTGCTTCCCGGGTTCTGTTTTTATCGCCTGTGGAAATAAAGCCTTGCTCTCCTATCAATTATTGGTGCGTACTCACGTATCAAGAGAGCGCCCATCACTGTGTCTATGCATTTAGACAAGCTCTTCTGTCACTCGCAAACGTCCACACATGCATGGGTACCAGCTTTCACACTATAGAACATTGCGTACCTTCGTTCTCCGCCCATCGTCAGGCTTCAGCAGACTCGCGACGACATCTGCTGCGAACCTAAAACAAAAGCTTTATATATATTCACCAGCGTCACCTAAGTCAGCGGATCAAAAAGACAAAAAAGTCAAATCACTGGAAGCAAAACCTTGCAGACATCCCTGGCGTGACGACTTCACTGCGGCGGATTTCCGACACACCGGCCGGTTTTCCTTGTCATTGTTACTGCTGCAGCTTTGATTTCACTCAGTCTTTTCGCCTTCTGCCCCCTGCCCTACCTGCTGTCCTCCTCCCGTTTTGTTCCTCCGTATTGGAGTCGTCAGAGGTGTATTCCGTCTTCCGTCTTCTTAGCGCAGAGAGTGTGCTTCATGTATCTTATCAGGTTGGCTTTAAAGTGAACTCTCGACACATGTCCAGCGTGACGTATTATACCTGCACCATCTGGGGCCCTTTTTGTATTTTAACTCGTGTTGACAACCATTTTACACTGCTGTTCTCAGAATATATAGGTTTTCACGGTCCGCAGTCAACAACTCTGTTTTGGACATGTATGCCCGCTTGTTAGGGGGGAATTAAAACTGTCTCACAATTCGTCCTGAAGACGGACCACGTAAGCACACTTGGCAGCAATTTGCAACTTTTTTCCGCGTAAATCATGTAAGACATGCGAAGATGTGAAGTGTTATTTGGATGGCTGGTTCGATTTTCCCACTGGGCGTCAACAAGGTTGCAGTAAAGTGTCATGCATATGACCTAATAAAGTTGGAACTCCATCGTGAACATTAAAGGACACGAGACGTCCCGGTTGGAATACCTGCAGGAAGGGTAGCGAAAGGTATTCACAATAACGCTGCAGCCAAATGGAATTCACAGGTAGTGACTGTTCAAACAGAGGCCAGCACCTTATATAAGTATAAATTCACGTACTGGCTTACCAGTATTTCCGCTAGTGTGGATGTGGTGACCTGTTCGTGAATATATGGAATAGCGTTGGGGACTGCGGTGACACCGAAAAGCAATATTCTTCACCAACGGGACGATGACACATGCTTTACTAGTCGTCGTCTGGTATGTAGTTCTGATTTACTTTACAGTTTCGAAGCTTTCTCAGATAGTCGCTCGACACTCGGTGAAATCTGGCGGCGCCATTCTTTCTGAGAACAACAGCTTTGCAGACACACGGTGGTGGACCGAAACCCCTGAGGCCGCTGCTCGTCAGCACGTTCGTATTTGGACTCAGCTGAGTGTGATTTCATTAACTTTAATTCGACAAAAGCACCGGAGATGGGCACTGGTTATCCGTAAAGTACCAGGACACCTGGGAAGGCAAACTCTTGTGCAGGCTGCAACTGACACCTCAGACCTGAGTTGATCTCAACTGCACTATCACAGAATAAATTACAGGCCTCGAATAGAAGTTGCACTCTATTTGTGCACTCAATCAGGCCAGGAAAATATCTTGCCTCACGCGAGACACGTTTGCTACGGTGGTGGCCGTCGGAGATAGGACGGAAGCAAAAACTCGATAGAGCTGTTAAGAATCTCCGCAGACATCGCCGCGAGACTGGGGTCCACGGAGACGAAGCTGCAATCTTCGTCACGTCAACGGGGCCCCAGGGAACTAGCACCTTGCGGAGGAAGGCCACCTATACACACAGTAACAAGCCTGCGGTACGAAGGAGTCGCTGACATTCGATTCATCGTACAAGAACGAGGAAGGAATTTTTTGAACAGTAAAGTCGATAGGTGGTGCTGCAGTAGTTTGCAGGTTGTAATACTATCAACCCACGGACAGCAACGTCACTTTACGCAGGCGAAGCATTGCTCGTGACGCCATAAGTCTCTTTTCGTCGCTGCCGCTGTGGGGACTCAATGGGAGGGAAACGCGCACGGCGTTGCTTCATTCACCGTAAGACTTTGTGGTGAGACGTTACAAACTGCGCAGGAATCGACGTTGCAAGCTTTGGTGAAGCGGACGAATGTCAGTCACGCAACATATTCGACCTCTGCTTCGAGTAGGGGGCACGGGGCGTAGTGCTGCGTTGCTTGCAAGAAAGGTTGGACATTCTTTTTCGCAGTTTTACATGTACCATTCTGCATCATTGTATATTCGGCCGCGGAGCATAAGTATTTCCGCAGTGGGTCTCAGGAACTGTAGCGTTACATTTGATTGCTGCGCTGACGAAGAGATCAGTGTCTACCAGTGAAGTTGAGCTGTAACGTCAAACTGCAGGAAGAAAGAATGAAGGAGGGTGCGTGTTCCTCCATTGTGCTCGCCGACAAAATTAGATAGTACACGGGTTACCTGGGTACGGTGCGGATCACCCCCGGAATGCAGGGTAAAATTTCGCCTCCGCAGTGACGAGTGTGACTGTCCCTCATTGCAGTTAGTCTGGAATGCAGTGCGCGGTCCCTTTACCTGATGAGTGTAGGCCACAGTGTGTATTTCAGTGCCGCCAGATATGTCGCCACCTTCTACTCAGTAATGAACATCCAATGATCTCTCTTTTTCTCTAGGACACATCCTGTCCGCGCCGGTACCAGTCGGAACGGATTCCGATGCATCAGTGCATTTCACAAAGTGGCTGCCCGTGTGTGCCTGTCCGCCGGACAACCCCAGCCCCCGGACTGACCGAGGAAGGAAGATGCTTCAGCTGCAACCCTGGCAGCGCAGTGCGTCTAGCAAGTGTTATTACCTCCTGTAATATACTCATATATCCATGCGCATGCAGGAGAGAATAAATGCTGTGTACTCCTTATCTCGCACCTCAGTCTTCCAACATGAATACGCAACAGTGGAAGTATGCGTTAATTCGGCCGCAAGTCTCCTCTAAGTGTTTCATTGTCATCAGTAACCTCTGCGTGTCAGGTTTTTGGACACCGCGACACAAGGCCGGCTGCCGAGTTCGAAAGCCTTCTTCGCTGCAGCGGCTCTTTGATGTGTTCTACGCACACACCTCGTGGTGCACACGTTTGTATGCTGCCACTTCTGGCTATGTTAGGGAGGAAGGCTTACAGCAGGAATTGGTGGCGTTTATCACGTATGAAACGCACGTCACGTAACTTCATCTGTTATTCTGTGGGTCGTTATTGACGGACGCTGTAGAGAACCCGGTGCGGTGCTAAGAACGAAAAAATCCAGGTCAAACTCAACAGGTGCAGAGCCGCTCATATTCTGTCCGGATCGTGCAACAACGTTTATAGCGAGCAAGCCGTCATATCTTTGTTCCTTCACATGGGCAAATTCCTGTAGCATTTGGTTCCATTCCATGTTTGAGACAACGAGAAAAACACGGGTCAGCTGCACACAGTAAAGCACCACGACAGCCCTGTGAGGAGTTTGATGAATACTGCCCCTTCTGTCCGACACAGCACAGTGCCGTTTCTTCCGCCGACCCCGCTGCTAAAATTTCTGTTGATTAGGTAAGAGCACGGGTTGCAGCCGTGGAAAAACTCATGCAGAAGATGCGCATCATCGGCTTTGGACGTCCGTCTTTCTCGTTGCTGTAGAGCACCGTACTCCAGCGGATGTATCCGTGGGCACGCGCACCATCAGCCTCTACATGGCTTAGACGCACTTACGAATAGGCTGCTACAGAACACATTAGATCCCAACATCTCTGGCATGCCAACCTGCGCACACGCGCGTATACCCACAGTGTCAATATGGTCCGGAGAACGCACTGATCAAACTTTGGTGCGTATCATACCACTACGACATCGACAGTTTTGTCGGGTTTGCGTCAAAGTGGATGATACGCATCCAAAAGCAAATATGCGATACAAACATCTAAGCTTTAATGTCAGGGCCACACACAGTGAAACCGACGTAGTGAACGGAGCGGCCGCCTCGGTCCCAAGTGAGACAGAGCTGAGCACCCGTATTCTGTGGGATCGTGCCTCGGCAGGAATGTCCAGAGGCATATACACGCACTCTACGTGAGAGCAGTGGTTTGTTGTTCGACGAAGCGCATAGTGAAATGGCGCACGATGTATCTGCACACAGGATGGGCCGAAAGTAAATACCGCGAAGCATGTCCCCGGGATTCAAAGAGACGTGACAGCAGAGCTGAGCCAAGCCGAACGATCCCCTCTCCCGTAGTCGCCCTGAAGGATGAATACTCTATGTCGTGTATTTGTGGGTGTGATCCAGGTGGCACGCAGGTTTGCACGGTTTCAGCCACGAGTCACCGTCATTGTCGCTTGCAAGTACTGGTTTCCCGAACACCTGAAAATGCACTCACCACATCCTTCACAACGGATTCCGTCTGCTGCAAAGTACAGACCGCCCATTCAGCGTGTCGTTCTTGAGTTTATCTGTGTTTGAGTTTGATGTATACGAAAGGTTCGTTGGAATACCTGTAAACTAGAACTGCAGGTAAGCTGTGTCACCCACCTCGTGTGCATGCAACTGTGGGGAAAGCGGGAGAGCGACGGATGTCTTCCATAATAAGAAGGCAATAGAACCTACATCCTTCATGTTGGTACGGCGGTACTGCATATACCTCGCGAGTCAGTAAGGGAGAGAAGGTGAGAGGGACCGGCATTTCAGGTGGACGTATGATGGGAAGCGCAACAGGATGGCCCAACTCTCGTCGTCAGACCACGGTGCAAACAGTAAACAAGCGCGGGAATCATGCAGGCCATTAAGAGCTCGGTGTCGCTTGTGATTCCTCACATTACAATCGGTGACTTACGTCCTTGTACACGGGACGTCACGTCGTTGTACTCTTGCCCCCTGTAGGTGTGTACCAAAAAATGCAGTACGTGCTACGCCGGATTTGTATAGGCTGGCGGCGTATCTGGCCATGTTCGATCACGCACAGCTCTGTGCGGCCGCTTAATATTGACCATAATGACTCTTACTGATGCAAGCGTCCAGACGCGTACCCCCGGTCTTTGTCGACGTCGTAGGAGTCCCTTCTACGCGACTTCGTCGACTACCACGCGAACCACCGGCGTTCGCTGGATTTCCCCCCCCCCCCCCCTAGCCAAGCAAAAGTGGACACTACATGTCGAAAACGAAATGGATGGAGGGTATTTCAGGGGGTGGCCACTTCTATGCGCTGAATACTACAGTACCAGATTTATCACTCTACGTAGAGAATACTGTTCTTAGTGCTACAGGCAGAGTAAGGCGACCCTCACAATCAACCCTGCAGTATTGACCCCGAAGAGAGCTTTTCGAAGCCAATGATATAACATGCGCAACGTTGTGAGTCATAACGTATACCTGCATTCAACTGCACAATCTACGGCATCATTTTGTATCCACATGATGGCTCACAGAAGCTGCTTCGCTCCAAGACCAAGCTTCACAATAAGGTTTCTCCCGGGCGCACAGCAGTACCTCGCAAGTCGCCTCCTTATCTCAGAGAGTCTGCTTAAGCTAGGGAGAGACAAAAAGATCGCTCAACGTGTGTCGCGAGACATGTTATACAGTTGTGTCACTATAGGCAGCCACGCGTGTGAATTCGTGACAGCCGCCGCGTGTTCCGGGCTGTCTCAGCAAGCCCTGTGGACAGTCCACATATCAAAGGGAGGACCTGCAAAGATGTCATCTTTGGCGCACTGAACTTTTCACTGCCGAATATTCGAGAGCGCTTTCGCAGCAATCTAAGTGCCTCAGCCCCCTCCGCTGACATTTCTCATGAAGCACGAGAAGAGGATCAACTCGTAAATCTCCAGAAGCCGTCTTACCCAGAGGCATCCTTTTCTTGAAGGTAGGCAGGCACCGGCTGGTGCTCTGCAGACGTGCTTCAGTATTCACTCCGCAAACCAGGTGAGGCCAGCCGCTCAGTATGTCGACTTTGGCTGCACAGCCCAGCAATCTGGTGCCTCCAGCCTGTCCTATCCTCGCAGAGGTCCCACCTGTGTTTTGACAAGGGAGATCCACACTGCCGCATGCTCGAAACCGTAAGGATCACAACTCGGTAAAAGGGGAGTGGTTTTGGCGCATCTGAGTCCCGTTTTTGTCTCTTCAATGATGGGTCAAGTGCACCCTTATATGGTACATAAACGTCGTTTCTTTTCTGTCAGGCTCTACCGCACGTATGGTAGACAGCTGCCAAATCGACTTTGTATGTGCTACGCGTGGGTCGAAGACAAAGGGATTTTCCTCATATCTGTGCGGTGGAGGCCATCACAGATTCTAGTTTCGCCACGCAAGTTGTACTACCGTGGTACACTGCGTGACAGAAAAACTAGAGTGTTTAGACCTAAGCAGCTCCTTCAGACATTCTCTTAAAACGACTACCATAAGAAATTAGGATTAACTCCAATTGCTAATGTGTGGATTCGTCACTTCTTAGATACCGTACCAAGCCGTGCATGTGTACACACAGAGTCCACCATACAAGGAGTACGCCTCAATTGACCCATGATGCTGAAGGCATCGAGGGGCGGATATGAAGAATTTCATCTGTGCGCAAGGGGGATCCAGTCTACTACTGACAGGAGACATACACGTATGGGCCCCGGAGGAGCTGGAAGGTAGAACATGTTCGCCTCGTTTCGCATGGTAGTAGTCCAGTGCCTGCAGAAACCCTGCCTCCCCAGCACTTAGCCTAGGTGTTCTGTTCCACCCCGTGCAGCATTCGTCTCGAACGAACACAATTGTTACGGTCGTCCTTCATCAAAATCAGCATGACCGCAGGGAGAAGGGCGAGCCGGCGTAGTCTGAAGACTTATCAAAGTTTCGGAGAACACCCCTTTAGTCCTGCGCGCTCACAGTGATCCCGTCGCAATTAAATATTCCCAGCCTTGCCGCACACTGAAACACGCAGTATTTGCAGGGCAGTCAATTCAGCGGAAAGGGTAATCACGTGCAAGAAATGGCGCTCCTTTGATAGTGCAAAGAAAGAAGACAGCTCGGCGAGAACCAGAGACGACTACAGTGTGAGGTCGTGCTTGCCGGCACATGTACAGAAGGTTTCCCCGCTGCAGGTGGTTCTGCGGAGGGGTCTCGGTAAGTCTTCCACTTACCACTAGAAAAAGGGCACTCAGAGGCTTCGGTGATCACCTTTACTTTGGTAAAATGGTGCAGAGGGTGTTCTGGGGTAATACCGGCCAGCGCATTTCCTGCACTAGAGGCGTCAACAAAGAAGAACATTGATTGCGTGTGCGGAACCATGGAACGCCTACCGGGGTTGTCTTCATTTCGAGGCAGCAAATTCCTTGGCAAAAATGTAGAAAGAGTTATTATTGCAATTCTGGTGGGCATTACGTGACTACGTCTACAGTCAATATCTTGTGAAGAGAGCGCACACACACCGGGTTACGGTCCTGATCCTCTTTTGCGGAGGGTCGGGCTAACTTCATTTCGAAATAAAAGCAACTTTTGCGAGAAGGTGGGGATGTGTAGACAAAGAATCCATCTAACAGCGCCACGCTTTAAGACTGTCGAAGCCGCAAGAATGCCGTCAAACAACGTACCAGGACGTGTCCGCGTGGGGGGGATTCAGTCATTAGTAGCCTTCAAGAATCAAAACCCGGCAGTGACAACTGCTGCAGCTCTCTCGCGCACCACAGTAATGGTCTTCATATTCAGACACACCTTTTCTGTGGCTTATGGCTGCGGCTGCATCGTCCGTAGCATGGACGGGAAAAAAGCCGCAGATGTGTAAGTATGGCTGGCCCAGTAGTAGCCTCCTTGCATCACCATACGAAACTAGCAGTGAGTGCCGGCGCCACGTATGCGAACAATGAGAATCCCGCTTCGCAGAACTATCCACACATGAAGCGCCGTCTCCGTGATCTCCACGGAGTGATAGTCTCCGACTGCGTTGCTCGCATGCCAAAGTCAAGGTGCTGTTGATGAAACTACGAAGGCGTAGTGAGGCAGATGAAGGCAGGGGGAGTAGGTTGAGCTTAGTGCCAGTAAAATAGGAGACGACCTTCGCCACCACAACTGTTCTCCGGTAATTTTGATCAGTGGAGCCGAGAGCCGGTCCGACTAGGGGTTGCTTAAAAGTTGTGTAGAAGTGAAGAGTACACCTTTGCTAGCACAGCGGATTGGCGGGGCACCTGACGTTGCATAACAAGAAAAAGAGTTCTGAAGGAGCTCTCCGGAGCTCCAGCACACACCAGTGCCCTTAGAAGAAAGTGTTCACCGGAAATAAGCAGTTAACATTCACATTGGTTCTTCTGTGCAGGAGAACCCTTTTAAAAAGTCTGTTAGACGTATACACCTGCCTCACCTATACTTCGCTGTTTTTCCCCTGGTAGCCTTTTCTCTATGGTACGGATGACTGGGATGTCGCCGTAACCCGCACACACCTACTTCTCGTCGACTGTCGCTTCGCAAAAGGGGGAAGGATTTTATTGCTCTTTTACTGTACGGCTTCCGTCAGGCGGCGGAGTCGGAGACCCGACGTTCTGCAGTTTTGCACGGATTGTGTTCCCCCCTCCTGCCTGCTCGCTCCTACATTTTTCTTTCTTTTCGGGAATAAGGACGTTATCGCCCTTGTTTGTCTTTAGATACTCTTCTAGATTCTGGCAATTTTTGAGTAAACCGCGTAAGGGATTATAACGTGTTGCGGGATTCAACGTACTTCTGAAGTCCACTCACAATTGGCGGGCTTTTTGCGGGCAAGCGTGCTGTGGCTTGTTACCTTGATCGAAAGGATTCTTCGTTGGTGTGACTGCCACTCAGCACAACGGGCTTCTGATGCGGTTGGCTGCAGGAGCAGTCATCGACGATACATGAGCCCGCGAAAAGACTTGTTCGAGTACTTCGTGGGCGACGGTCAGGGCCACTTTCACCATTGGGAGTATAAAGTCTGTTGTCGTTTTTGAGAGTGCAACATTGGCACTTCCTGGAAAGGGAAAGATGTCTGACGTCATGCGTCACAGCTGCGGCTTCTTTTGTGAATAATCAAGATGCGCCTCTACAACCGATAAACTGTCTGTGAATATGTGGCGTGAATACGCCGATGGCCTTGTTTCATTACTCGGAGCGAGATATGCACTGCGGTGGATGTGTGGTTCAAATTCTCAAGCATATGTGGATATGTGGCTTGAATACGCTGACGGCCTTGTTTGTCTAGTCGGCGGGAGATGTGCACCGCTGCCTTGACGTAACGAAGGCAAAGCTGTCAATCGCAGTACATTAGAACAGCGAGAAAAGGGCCGCTATGCACACCTCCCAAAAAAGGCAGACAACCCGTCGATGTCGACATTGTGTTGCGTCCTCGTCAGCGCCAGTAATCCTACGTCTGCCTCTATCTGCCCATCACCAGAAACCCAGTGCAGCAGGGAAGCATTCCCGTGAAGCGAAAGTGCGTCATTCGACATTTGTTTTCTACAAAACATGATTTATGCAGACGTGCTCCCATCTCCTCGCTTCCACATGTAAAAAATCCTGGCGCGGCGCACCTTGTTGTACAACGTCTGTGCATGACTGCAGGTCAGGGTGACTGCAGCGTGCATCGCTGTACCTCCGATGACGTGAGGGCGCCATCGTGTGCACTGCGGAGACTCACCATTTGGGGCAGAGCTCTCTGTGCTACACTACGCCGCGACTCACCAAAAAGGGACAGCCTTCAGCAGCTGCTGACATGAGCGTCTGCGGTCACGGTGGTCACGGAGACGAGGCTGCCAGGAAACTAAGGCAGTCCTGTTATCTCTCGCAGTGACTACATCGGTTTTTTCCTCTTGACTACACATCTGTAGTGCGAACCGTGCAGCCAAGTATAAACTTCTACACAATTAGTATGCAGGTGTCGCATTCTGCTCGATGAGGTCTCGTACCCATATGCAGTGCAGACCCATATCATAGAATCTCGCCAACGGACGTCACGCGAGAATATCGCATGCAGGTACTGCGGTGCCTTCAGTGTTTTAAAGATAATGTTTGCTTCCTCCTGAGGATACGGACAGTTATATGGAACAAAGAATCCAGAAAGCGTTGACGCACAGAGAACAAATCAAGGTGTTTAAATACACTGTGCCGCAAGTACTAGGTGTTCTGCATATAACGTGTTGTGTGGCTACATGAGCAGACTTGTAGTATAATCGCTGCTACAGTTTTTCCTGCTTGAAAGCCCAGAAGCCGGCGACGACTGCCTTAGACGCCCGGAGCAAGACGGTGTACTTTTTCCGAAAATTAAGCTCTTGATGTAGGTTTACACGTGAAGAACACCACACGGCGTCTTTCCTAGATTCGGAGACAGCTATCTGCCCTATACGTGGTCAGACGATAAAACACAATACTTTTTCTGTATTGGTGCCATCAGCCTCAGATCATGACGCTACGTTCGTAGGCTCTCTAGAGGGCCTCCACATTGCCTCCGTTGGTGCCCTCGGCTGCGACAAGTGGCGACCGCGCAGCCCTCAGTCGCACGAGAACCAGATTTTCTATATGATAGTAGCGTGTGAAAAAATTTTCCCACCCTCCGTCCGGATTCTTGTGTCTGGAAGGATGCTGAAGAGGTTGCTCTCTTGCGAGGATATCGCTAAATCGGCAGCTTCTCGACTTAGTGTAGGGGCGTACGGACTTACCGGAGGGGCTCATTGAAATACAGTGATTAACGTTTCAAGAGAAGTGGTCCTCTACTATAGGCAGCTCTCTGTGTCGAAGCAAACTACGAGAAAGCAGCGCCCAAGGGTGGCGTGCATGGGGGCGCTCCAACATGTGACATCTAATATCATGGGCATCGACCCACGCTCCATGACGAAAGCGCGGCCAACCAGAAAGCAAAACAGCTTGAGAGGTGTAGCTGCATTTGAGTCAAGAACGACTGATATAGCAGAGTTGAGCACTTTTCTTCATTGGGTTGTACACATTTTGCTGAATGTTAGCCCCAGAAACAGCCCTTGTTCGTCAATCGCCGACAACGCTGTACAGGGCCGGCGATAACGTGGGGTCCTGACCATCTTTTGTAGATAGTGTTATTCTCTGGTGTGCTGCTGCAGAGAGGAATGTCCAATAGTATATTGGAACAAATGGATTTCTGGAGGTACATATGTGGGGGAAAAATTGTAGCAGAACACGACTCGTTGGCAACTCCCGTGCAAAAAGTGGCTCACAGAGAAAGTCCGGAATGATTGTAGTTTGTCTGTCCCCTAGCAGTCAGCACGTTAAGGCGTGGTGCTGGAGTATCACAAGCGTTGGATATCTTCGCACTCCGTACACGATGACATTGTATGACCACCATCACGTTGTTTTATTCGGAGATGACAGCCTTCGAGTGCACCCCCGAACGCCGGTGCAAATTTTGATCTGACAGACATTCAGAAAGGCCACGACAGCTGGAGTGTTCGTCGCGGTGGTGTCTCGTAGGTGTCGAGTGACCACGACGCCGCAGAGTGTAGCCTATTGGTAGTTCGTAGACGTGTAAGACCGGAATATTTTCTTCTGCTATGGGTAAATTGACACCGAGCACATCATGCGAATGTTCACGTAGGTCGGTGGATTCAACTCAACCTGACTTGGTGCTCTAGTAAGCGTGAACAGTGTGTGGCAGTCTGAGCGCACTCCTCCTAGCAGGGACACTTGGTTGGACAAGAAACGAATGACGGTGATGATGATTTCGGTTGTTGCAGCATTACATGCGTTGTCGATTTCGGTCACAGGTGCGGTGTATGTCTGAGGCTCACGTCGGTTCCTCCTAGCCACAGCCGTAACTCAGAACAAACTCGATAGCATGCACACAAAAGGAGTACAACGCAGTAGCGTGCTTCTTGTGACCGTAACACATAGTCGCTGCATTATGTGCGGGCACCTTTTATCAAAATTGCAATTCATGTGTTTCACGGATTGCCGGAATTTCAGCTGATGTGACACTGACGCACTCCGGTGGCGCTTATCCTGTTAGTCATCAAAGGAGGAGGCTCATTTTCAATGCGCTAGTCAATGGAGATGCGGCTGGTGCTGTGAACTACCGTCGAACCTCCGATCAGTGACGTCAGCTTATCAAGTGCGCGGGGGTGCAGGCCTCTCGAATTGCTGTTGGTTTACCCGACATTACCAGCATCTTGATACCGGCGGACTCGTACGGGGACAACCGAAATACCGCCAGGTCCCCGCGTCATGAATTGCACGGGCGGGCAAGATTGTTGGAAAGCGGTAGCGGCAGTGCCGGAGGCGTTCTATCGCATCATGACTAAAGCAATCTGCGAAGCGATTTGCACTGGGTACGTGGGTACATTGTGCAACCAAGTACCTATGCTGTGCATCATTCTGCCAACATGCCTTGAAAAGACGAACCCGACTGTTTTTATTTGCACACACGACGGACAGACACGTATAAAAACTTATCCAAATGCAGGCCTGGTGAACGGGCAAATGGCTTAGCATATACAATTTTGGTGCAGGAAACAGGAGGTAGAACAGGATCAACAGTTTACATGCAGCCTGCAAGAAGCGGCTGCTACTCGGAGATGATCGCGCACCATTAGTGAGCCGGCCATATGTAAAAAGATGCCAAAATACTAATGCCGTACGTCCGGACCTCAAAGAGCTGAGACAGCACCTGCGTTACATTTTGCCGAGCAATAAAGTATTTCATGCAACCCGATGGAGACCGTGAATGTTCTTTTGCACTTCGATAAGGAAAATCGACCAGAAAAATTTTAGACTGCAGCATCTCCTGAGGACCTTTGTTGAGGAGGCATGGCGTAAGCAGTAAACTGAAGGAGACGCACTTTCTGGGATTGCTCATCATGTAGACCTCGGCTTCAGCACCGGCGAAGGCACGTGTTCAGCAACAGGACCTGCACATTCCCCGGCAGCTACAGCTACGAGAGTATTCATTTTGGAATATGTACAGGAGCTGAACGTTTTCTTCTTTCTCTGCGCATAACATTTTCAGTCCTAGTCATGTGGCTGCACTTTTTTTTAATGTACTCTCCCGCAGAGGGACGATGACTGTTGTTGTCACAGAGACGACCAGAGGCGACCCCTAGCAGTACGAGGCATTACTGCGCCTTGTACTTCTCCAGCGCTCCTGCTTTTTTATTCCCTACAGTCGCTTACTCTTCCTCCAGAGCTAAGCACATTGGTATTCGTATTCTTACCACTGGTGGTCAAAAGGTGTCAGCTAATTTAATGCGCTTCCTGTTTCTTTTGTGGGATTCTATTCAGTAGTGGGTTAACACAAGCCAGCAGGAATTACGAATATTTGTTGTCATCAGGCTTTATTGTAATTTGTGCTTGGACATAAAGTACCGAATCACGGCGTCTAGATATAACACGTGAGGGCAGTACGGCCTTGTCCTAGCTGAAGGCGAACATGTTACTTAAATGCGAATAATCTAGTTCAAGTTAATTTTTCCTGGACTTACTTACAAATCACTGAACCTGATCCTCCGTTTTACATTTGGTAACGCGACTCGCTGGTTACATGCACAGCAACAATGGCCAGTCCTAGCCCGAGGATATACTGTAGTTCTCGTGGCGAAGGTTATTTTACAGCACGTAAATCATATTGTTTCAGTGTTGCGCCGGCCGCTTGAAAGCGTGCAGTGTCCAGGCATCTCCACTGAATTTGTATCTTCTTAATTGAAGCGGAGTTCTATGGGCAGTGTGTTCTGTACCGTACCCTGGGAATTGCGACCAACGAGCGGTACAATGTTGTTTGTCAGCTTGCTGTTGATGAGAGCTGAAGCACAAGTGATCGTTCTCGCTCTACGTGTTCTGAGCTTAATCTGATGCTCACCAGTGCACCCAGAATCCAGTAGATCTGTCTTACATGGGAACACAAAGGATGCGACCATAACACCACAAAAGGAAAAGACGAAAAAAAAGGCTTTTGGTGGGTGGCGGTGTTTTCACACGCGTAGAAATTATGACTCCTTGGTGCTGGGGAGTCCGGTCTCAACAAGAAAAGAGCCTCCGCACGCTTGGCAACAATATGTTGATGTTTAGTCGCTGGAGATTCTGAATGTGTCCAAGCTCGAGCTAATTTCCGCTACCTCTCGACACGGAACGGATCCCCCGTAGTGTGTGACCTCGAGTTTCCACAGGGTTTTCTCAGGCAAATCCTGAGACATAAGTAGCCACCGCGCTTATTAACACGTAGTTGTCCAGTTTCACGTTTCGACCAACGAGCTTTAGCGTCGCTGATGGACTAGCGTTGGGTCTGTTTTGACGTCGAATCTGAGTTCTACAAAGAGGACACGTAGGACGGTTTGGCAAGCAAGCAGCCTATAGGAAAGTCAGAGTGTATTCTACAGGATATAGTTTGAAGCGTCGTTATGAGGAACACGCGGCATAGTGAACCATGTGGGAAAATTGTCCTCCGTTCTGAAGTGTGACCCCTGGATACAATCGCGTCATATATTACAGAAAAACCCCGAGGGTGTTCAGATTGTGAACAAAAACGTTGATAGAACCGCGTTGGTACGTAAGGACAGAGTTTAACAGACGCCTCTCAAGCCACGTCCCATGTGACGGTGACGCTTGCTAGATAATCGTTACGCGGACACAAGAACAGCGGGTTCCCCTGTGTAGAATATATGCATCATTTGCGGCGTCTCGCAAAAGGCCATGACCTCACCTCCTCCTCGCCTTCTGGAACGTGAGAGGAAAGGGGTGGAACACGAGGTGGTCTTGCACCAGCCTTGCGAACCTCGTTTGCAGAGCCTTTTGTGCCGTGAATTCAGCCCAAGATTTTGACAAAGAGACACGTTGTGATACGGAGACGGCATGCGGCCCAGGGGTAAGCTTCTTTTGCACTACCCGGCAAAAATTGCATCAGAGGCATGCGGTCGTCATTGACCAGCATTGTGAAAAATGTGCCGGTAGACGCGACCAATGCAGACGCTGCGGCGGCCGAACATCGTGTATTGTTCGTACGTTACTCTAGCTGCTGGACGCGTGAGGACAGTCTCACGTGTGTTGCCATTTCCAACTCAGCACAAGGTTTAGCATGTGCACATGAGACTTCTTTGCAAAAAAACTGATATACCTCCTGTACCACACAACGGAAGGGGGGCTGCGATTTGTTGTGCATTATTGCGATGTCTTTTTGCGAGTGAGACGGCAGTATTACAGCGCAGCACGCCTCGGAATAATGTTCCGCGCGATAGGTCCGGCTCGATAGTCTGTGATCCTGCTCGTGAAACTGATTGTTCAGAAAGGGGGGCGCGCAACATGTATAAAAGAAAGGCGAAAAATGAAACTGAGGAACTGCCATTTCATCTCGAACCGAATGAATCCAGAAGCCCGTCTCTGCTTTGTCTACTACTACGAAGGCGGGGATGAGACCAAAGCGCGTCACGTTTAAGTTTTAACGAGGATCAGCATTGACCGGGTCGCTACGCGAAGCCATGGTCATGACGGGCCCCCAGACCATGAAAAAAGCTGTAGTCATTGATGTGACGTGTTTTCACCCGCACTAAGAAAGCTGCACAGAGAGGGAAAGAGACTAGTACCCGGGTATGCATAAATATGCAAATGCAGAGATTTCATATTTCCATACGCCCCCCAGAGAAGGATAGAAAACCTGTACGAGGACGGTGTGTGTGAGACTCTCATGTCGAGGGATACTGAACATGCAGAGACACCTGGATACATATGCACGTAGATAGATATCGACTTAGGATTAAAATTATCGGAAAGAAGAACTGATGTGTGCATCACAGTTCATCATAAATTGCTTTGTATAAGCGAGGAAGGAGGGACAGAGACTATAGAAGAAAAACAAATGCAGACAGATATGGAGGGGCGGACGGAGAAAAGCACAGACGTGTACCTGCGCAAAAAGATACATCAACAGGACTACATATTTCCCCTTTCTTATGTACTTGCACCAACAGAGAGGACAGCTATTTGTGAACACATATATATACATGCTTACATCCTAGAGGCAAACACAGAGAAATGTGCGTCTCCACTATGCAGATATATACTAAGAAGCAAAATGACACAGAGGAGGGGTCTTGGAGTGATGTAGATCGGACAGGTTGAGGTTATGTAGAACAGCGGCGAGAGGAGCTGCTGCAGCAGCAACAACGGCCATAATTGAGGAAAGATTCTTTCAAACCAAGAAGCGCTGCAAGGTGGAATGAACAAGGGATGCCGAAAACAGGATTTTGCGGCTGTGTACTCAAACCTGGTCAGAAGAAGCCGTTTGTATGGCCAAGAAAATTCTCCCGTCCATGCATCCATAAGGTGCTGCGCACCACAATAATCGTGCCAGTGTTTGTTGTTCTATGTAGATTTTCAGTATAGCGAACGTGGACGGTGAAGAGAATATATATGATCAGAGTGTGCGCACAACCACTGAAAGTTGCAGCGGCTACATTTCTTGAGGGGATTCAAAAGGTGTGGTGCCTCTGTGCGATGCTTATTAAACATACACGACTCATGTAGGCAGAACATGCCGATGAAGATTGTTACAGATCAGACACTGAATATTCGGCTGACACACATGGAGAGGGCGACGCAAGATCAATGTTTGGTGACTGTAGGAGATGTTGTCTCACGACGGGTAGTGAAAACCTTATCATGACGTGCCCTTTTGCAACTTGTTTTCGGCCGATGCTTGCCTTCAAGAGACCATTTTGACAAAACCGTCTCTTGAAGGCAGACGCTGGACAAGGGTTTGACGACGCGATGGATTCGCTCCTGGTAGGGCGTCTCTTTGCGCAGACCGTGGTCAATGCAGAAGTGACATAGAATATTGATCCACGCACACAGGGTTGCGTGACAGCAGCATCCTTCTCCGTGTCGCCGGAATCGTTTAACAAATTTCCGTCGGTCCCTGCTCTGAGCACCTGTTTTTCCGTAGCATTTATGCTGTACCAAAGATTCGTATTGGGTAATCTACTTCTGCGGACACCATCTTGCATGCTTGTTCCGGACGTATGTCATATCCGCTGCGTGCAAGTACTAGGATGGGGTAGACGGAACAGCCAATTCGCGATGGGGAGACATTTGCGGAGAACTGCGTTGACATGGGAAAATGGACAGTTTTAGCGGGGTGTTCCCTTTCGAGTGAGGAGCGCTGCAGTTTCAACGGAGGAGGAGCGATGCGGATGAACAAGATGCTCTCGTGAAGTCCTAGATGTTCGGGAGTATGTAGCGCATTATCTTATCGGAAACAGCTGTGTGTGTCAACATGAGGCACGGCAGCTTGGTGGTTTCTCTAATGTCGAGGGGTGATGCTTCATGGTGCGGAATGAATGACGAAAACGCCCAGGTACACTAACAGACCTGCGCGGTGACATTGAATGAATCTGGTCCACACAGCCTTCCCAAAGGTTCGTTGAGCAGCGCGTTGTCCTGTTGTGTCCAGATCGACGGCGACGAGTTGATACGAAGACGACTTATGCTGGCTCTGGTGTTGCACGCGTGCCACTGATGTAACCGAGCAGCATCACTTTGACTTAACCGCTTGGGTCAAAGCATGCTTTGCGAAGAAAAGAGAAAGAAGGGTTCATCTGTTGTAAGGCTAATGATTTAGAGTGCGCTTGAATTCAGGAGCAGGGCACTTTCTTTTCCCTACTGTTGACGGAACAACATGTGACAAAGGCTTAGAGAATATTTAGTCAGTGACAGTTTCGTTTTTTCAGTTACTCAGTCTCCAATTGCACACAAGTATACAGTAGATGCTTGTTTGAGAAAACTGGGGCCGTTGGTGAAAGCAGCGCATTAGCCTGTGCTGGTCAGTGACAAAAACATACCACATGTATTACGTCCTCAGCAACTGTGTCATTGTGCAATTGGGTTTGAGAGTACTGGTAACCACTGTTACCACATTCTCCGCACGGTCGACCTCGTGGTGGGTCCCGCTATGTGCTGTCGACGCCACTCAGTCTTCTGTCGAGTTTGCGCAACGCAGAGCGGGGCTCGGCAATAATTTGTGGAATCAAATTGTTGTGTGTGATTACATACCTAGTTTGTAATCGCGATCTGCTATGGGGGATGGCGCTGGGATAGCGGTGGCGCTTTTCAGGCGTGCAGCGTTCAGAGGAGAAAGAGCTTGTTTCATTGACGCGCCATCTATGCAGCGGACGGTCGTCTGAGAGCACAGATCAGAAAACCCTTCACTGAGAGTGGCTGCCTTGAGTACCTACGAACATATGCTTGACTCTGGTGCGATGAACAAGCTGCTGTTTACTCCACTTCGAGAGGCACGATGAGGGACGTAGGCTGGTTATCAATCCCGGTGACTTTGGTCACCGAGCGAGAACCCTAGTAGCCGCTTGTGTCCTAGAGGTGTGGATTCTTTATAAAGGGCGACATTAGATGTCCCCGTGTGGTTGTGACGTCGTCGGCAAAAGACTGGTGCCGGCTCCGGAGCCCTTATGCTATATAATTAGCACCCCAGCGCGTCTACATGTAGGACGCTCCAGCATCTAGATATGAATGAGGTGTTTCAACATAACCGTGATGGCTGGTGATGCACTGTGGCAGAAGACGCTCCGGTTGGTGAAAAGAGCTACGATATGAAGTGACTGCGGTCCATCTGGCTGCGGCTAAGCTGACCCGCTGTTTGTGAAGATGCGCAAGGGTGGTCAATACGGACGCCACGTCCGCTGCTTCATTGCTGCCCTCATCGATTTTAGCGCGAGAATGCATTTTTTTTTCAAGTGGTACAAGCACCACGTTTACTCAACGCATTTTGACTATAGAAACTGCAGAAAGCTTGTAGGAGCTGTTGTTACTCAGCTGCAAATGACGCGGATGTATTTCTCTCCATGTGAGCCCCATGGCACCAAAAGCGGGACATGGAGGAAGCCGGTTCATCCTTACATTTAGCTGGTGTTGGCTACAGTTCAGAATGGCCGACACCACCGCAGCACCGAACTATAACAAAGTGTATTTTAAACTTTGAGACTGACTACCTACACAGCAATGGTAGAATAGCTGGAGATAGAAGTGTGGGGGTCGGGGAGGTAGGGTGTCAGAGCACCCAACGGGTACACGTAGCGAGCTGCATCTCATTTTTTGTAGGTGTCAGTATCTTGCTTCGAAAAATGCATCTTCCAAGTAATGCAGGTGATGCATCCGCTGTTGAGTGGGCCTGTGTCAGGTCAACAGCAGTTTAAAACCTCTTGAGTGCGACACTGCGATGTCCGTAGTCCAGTTGCCGATTGAGAGAACATATTAGAGAAATCACAGAGGGTCACGACTAATGTCCTGGCTCGGAAAAAAGTATACTGTATGTGCGGCCTTGCCGTTTCTGGGCTTCAATGAATTTTCACATTCTCTGATCAACAGTCGCCATCTCTCCATTGGCTCATAAGCAACCCTCGTTTTTTCGAAATGCGTATGAGTGGGCGGCCGGGGTCAGCTTTCTGCTAACCATATGCAAGCGGTGACTCGGGAGAAAACAAGCACATGTATATTGTGCATTCGAATGGAGGCACTAAAAGCGCGTGCGGCAACACTGCCTGAGAAGTAGCAGGAGATTATGAGGCGTTTACACGTGTGTGGACGGGACAAACTAGCATCACACGAACACAGGTACACACCGAAGTTCGAATGTTTCATTGGCTGTGAAGCCGTACCTCGAGTGCGTTCGGGTTTCGAATAGTTGATAAAAATTGGTCGTGGGAAAGCTGTTTGAAATGAAGAGAGTACCTCTAAATACATCCCGTTTGTAGATCGGATGTCTTCCTATCAGCCGCAAAGGGATAAGGAGCAGTAGGGGAAAAAGGATGGCATGTGGAGTATCCATGCAGAAGAGGGTGTTGCGGTTACGGGACCGGGCTGCGAATGCAACGAGCAGAGGCCAGGGGTTCGATTCAGCTGGATGGGCCGTGTACTGGATACCTAGACGTCGACTGCCTCGTGTGTGTGTCCCAGAGAATAGCGGCACCGGGTGCGACGGTCCACCAAAGCGTTCCACCGCAAAACCATCCGTTTTGATTTTGGTGATGATTTGGAAGGCGCTTTCACCTCAAGTGTGGACAATGCGATGGCACTCTCGTGGCTTCTTGTACCGGGTAGGGTGCAGTGACAACACCAGGAACCGTTTCCCGGTGATTGTGGTGTATACGTGAAACTCCCTTGTGCGTGGCAGCTGTTGTGTTTTGCAGGAAGAAGCAGTGTCTTTATACAAATTGCATGTGGATCGTCTCTGCAGCAAACCCGTGGAACAGTGATACTTCAGCGTGACAACTGCAAGGCCCCTTGGTTTTGCAGCTGGCAAGGAGTGATTTCAGGACAAATCAAAAAGGAGGGGACCGACGATTGTTGAGGATGGCATGGCAGAATCGCTGCGTGTATGGCTAACAGATATCGCGAGCGGTACACAGCTAGTCCACTGGGATATGAAACAGATGATGACTAGACCGTTTTCTCTCTCCTGCGGCTGGGTGTGCACGATCCACGCAATGCACTGACAACACTTGTGTTTTCTCAACGGAAAGCCACTGCAGATAGCGCGACAGCGCTGAGGGGAGGTCCAGCTGGAACGCCCTCGTGCTGTGTGTCAACAAATCACATTGTGTCGCCGAATCCTTTGACGTACAATGTATCCCGAACAACCTTGTTCTGCGTCTGGCTGACGTGATGTTCTACGGTCAGAGTCTGCAATAGGCTCCCGTGAAACGTTCTTGCCCTGCAATCTTCATGTTGCATTCTCGTCTCCGAGCTGTTTCAGCCTAGCGTCTACCCTGTGGAGGGCGTCCGTCCTCTGTCTCGGTGGGAGAGCATGAAACAGGTGACGGGGAGATCGTGGAGGGAAACTGCACGCGACTAACCGGGACAAGACGACGGTGTGCAGCGCCCATGTTGCTGCTCTCTCCAAGCCGACATTAACTACGGTTTTAGATGACGAGGAGCTAACGGATTCGTCGAACCGCGAATATCAAGCCGATTGCATCCGGGCCAGACCAGTCGCGTGTGCCGGTCCGAATACGAATAGAGCGAGAGGGGTGTGTGCAGGAACAAGTGTCGGGAGCAGTGGGCGACACATGCAGCGAACATAAGCAGACGAACGCAAAGAGTATGTGGGGACTGGCAGATTCTTGGCGAGTGACCTGGAGCGTCCAAAAAAGAATTTTTTCAGAGGTCCTGTTTTCACGTCTGCTTGCGGGAAGTTTACAACGATTCGACGACAAAACCCGTGCGTCTTAATATCCCTTCACAATCCCTGACATGCTCCATTTGAGAGGCCCAATTATGCACTGTAGAAATGCAGACAGCTCCTTGGAAGGAGATAGCTGCTGTGTTCTAGAACGCTTAGAGTATGTCAGCCCTGCACGAGGGAAGTGTTCGAACCCAATATGATTTTGAATTTCTTCACGCAAGACCACCGTGAGCGATCTGCTCCTCTACTTCTTAGTAACTGGTGAGCTGTGTGTAATCATTCTGTGTGGCACATTCAAGGACGCTTGTTGCGAATTAAATGGCTCACAAACGGCGAAAAAAATGCAGAAAATTGACGTAGCAAGGTGCCGCTTGTCACAGATATCGTCGATGCTCGGTTAAAGCATGAGGTGGACTAACACAGTTACGCTATCTGCGTCCTTCTATGACATGCACTGCGCAAGAGAACAGTGACGTGTGCCGCTTTTGGCATTCGCTTCTGCAGCATATGCGGCAGAGAGAAAGGCTTAGTGCGACCACCTTTCGCCCTAGACGTTTTTGCACTTGTAGAAACGTTGACGGTTGGGCTTGGAATTATGCATACACGCATTGACGCTGCTAGGATGGCAGGATAAAGCACGCCAAGAGAAAGAAGTCCTTGTACTTCCGTCGGTGCAACGGACACGCTGGGGGAAAAGTGAGATAGATTAACCATGCTCAAACATGTAGAAGCAGTGCACTTATTGAGAAGATACCGAATACAAATGAAGGTGCCGTGAAGGCAGCGCACTAAACCAGCTGAAAAGGTACGGCTTAACAATTGTCGTTTGCGTGCGTGAAGTGCGTCGATACCTGTTAAGGCCCTGGATTACTCGAAATCGGATTGTACGCTACCTCACCGTCCATAGACCCATGACTGCGGACCCATGACTGCGGACCAGCTGTCTCCATGACTCCGTCCCACATGTGTCCGCCCACGTACCGACATTGCCGTGACTGCCTAGGTGAGCATGGAGGCACGATTCGGCTGAAAAATTGCATGCACAGACGACCTTAGCAATACTCGAGTTGTGTGCGGTCTTTTGAATCGGTTCCTTCGGACTGAGTCGCCCCCCCCGTTTAGGGGGTTACTCAGTAGGGCTGATGTTTGCAGAAGCGTCAACCCTGCGTATTTGTCACTACTAGCCCTTGTCTCCAAGAGTTTGATGCGGATCCGCTTACTCCCTGTGTACATCGGACGAGAGCCCGTGTCTTTCATGGTCGAACAGCGACTTTGACCATGTCTGTCGCTATGACTGTGGAAAAGCCGACGCATTGCGAGCAGCGCTTTTCAATAACCGACGATTGGCTACGGATGTGTACGATTTTTCTGGACCCCACAGACCGGGTGGCAGTTTGTCGTCCTCCAGATATGGGTACTTCCAATCACGCACGAGGAAATGCCAACCGGCGCACCTGCGAGTAGAAAAGCTGTAAGTGCCCTGCTTGAAATGCAACTTCGCCTTACCTTTCACCCAGTGCCGCGACCTTGGTTTAACCTTGCAATTTGGCTGAGGTAGCACTGTAGATGCGCGTAAGGCAGCATTGTAGATGCGTGTGAATGGGTTCTCCTGATGCCGGCTATAAAAGCGAGGTAACGTACTTAGTGCAGAATGAAACAGGTGCAACTGTCTAAACGTACGTGTGTATTTTTCGCCGCACTAGAATTCACTTCTGAATGTTTCCAAGCACAAAGTCACCACTCTCTGGAATCGTACAAAGTGACGAGCACTGCTGCTGCGTCTTCTCTGCCGTCACTGACATTTTGCTGAAAAAAAAACCACCAGTGCGACAACCTAAGACGTGATAAGCCGTTAAGGATTTCCTGGAGATATCTATGAATGACCTTGATGGCCTGAAGCCTGGTTCCGTGGCTCAAAACAGAGGGCAAATATCTTTATTAGGAGCCTCACAATATTCGTACTACAAGAAGTATCTGCGTACCTGAAGTCCGGTGCATCTTTGGATGATTCTGCAACGCCGAAGACATGCACTGTTCACGGTAGCAATTCATGAGAATTCCTCCACATAGTGTGGGACACGGGCTGCTCTGCGTATCAGTACCGCTGCTGGACACCATTGTTTGCAGCTCTACGCAACGAAAATGATGATCTCTCACGAATCTCTCTACCGAGGAATTTTGGCACTTTTTTCTCTAGTCTATTAGAATGTAAGCTGCAAAGGGGATCACATGACTGCACAAACACCTCAGCCGATGAACAGGTACGTAAGCGATTTCGATTCTTGAGCATCCACGAGTGTAGCCTCTGTAAATGCGCATCATGCTTGGACGAGATTGGACGAATCGTACTGAAGGTGGTGGTCTTGTTCACGCTCTATCGAAACCGCTGTCCTTCTTTTCTCTACGCGTGCGAGATCTCAGGGACCGGTGTGTACTCCTTCTCCTGTCTAGGGATTCATTTCTGTTTCCAGGGCAATGTGCGTAGTTGCGCGTCTCGTGCGGAGCGGCTACAACGTGACCTAAAGGCGCCGGGACATAGCCGCTGCTGCCACGGAACATTAAATTGCTTGAAACTCGGTTGCGCTCCAGCCGGGGTAGGCTGCATTTCGAGCAGTTGAATTGCATCGCTTTGTACAAGGGACGCAAATCACGAGGAATCATTTTCTGACTTGTGTGCCCAATGTCCCAGGTCGATTTTCTCGAGGAGACGGTGTTCTAGTGCCCGTGGCAAAGACTAAAGGGGAATTATTAGGTGAGCGCATACAGCTTGGAGGCGCACGGGCTACATGAAGAAAGAGTGTGCAAGGGCGTCAGCAAGCGATCCTACACTCTACCCTTTGAGGCCAGAGCCACAAATACCTCTCAAACTGTTCGACAGTAGTTTATCAGAGGGGCGCGGCTAATCCGGAACAGAATAGAACAATCAATTCTTGGTTGAAGGTTAAGGCGAGCGCAGAACTCTCTTCGACGAACACCGTTGCACGCCACGACTTTGCTTGCTGTCCGACATATGCTTGAAGAGCAAAGAAGTCCTGGAAGATGATTTTAGCAGGCGGCACCTCCTGCTGCAGAGAACAACTGAGTGCGTACAATCTGCAGCACGAGCGGGACAAGGAGCAGCAGCGACAAATAGCTAGAGAAGGAGCAGCGGTAGGGGCAAAACCAGACAGCACAGGTCCACTGGGTGCACACGTATGGCAGAGCTCATCCCGAGAAGCCGTTGCACCTGATGACAACAATATAGTCGGATCCATTCCTCCCGACTCCTGTGCTAACGTACTTCCGGGTTGTCCAATGCTGGGGTTTTTCTTTTTAGTGAGCTTTTCGAGGGCGTCAGAATCGCGAGTGGCATTCAGTTAGAAACCTACAGGAAAGGAATCTTGTGTGCTGCCGCAGGCAAAGTCTAGAAAATCTGTTCCTTGTGTGGCAAGATCCAGTGAGTCCACGCGTAGACCACATGGCCTCTCACACGCAAGAAGATCTTCAGTGTCCATATTTTTCCCTTCTTTCCCTGACCAAAACCAATTATTCGGCCGTTGGCATTTCTGCTCCTACTCCCACGAATGTTGCGGCTTCTCGTCGACGGCTGCGGCAGCCCCTGCAGGTGTACTCTCAGTAATATGGCCCTGTCGTATGATTCCTCGTAGCAGCTGAGGAAACAAGCATGTGCTGGCACTCGAGGTGCAGCCACCCGAGAGGCAGTCACAGGAGTGGAACGAGACCTCAGTAGCGTACACAGGGGCGATACACACCCAGAAGCACGAACACAGCTTGGCGTCGCATCATGCACTGACAGGAAGGCTTTCCATCCGGGCCAGAGGTTATCTGACATTTTGTCATATCGAGATTCAGCATGAACCGCACTGAGCATGTCGTCGCGCTCCTCCAGGCGAAAAGCACTGAAATACAGTAGCCATGCAGGTGTGGCGTGTGCGCTTGTGATCCGATACAGGCGTGGCTGTCTTGATCTGCCTGCGTCAGCATGGCTGGAAAGCTAAGTCTGTGGCAATTCTCCTCCTCCTTATATTTGTGTGGCGTTGAGGAAGCAACGTGGGAGCAGCTTGTGTTTGCTGCAGGCGCCCTTCGGGGTGGACATGGATATGGAGCAGAAAAGAGCACATAGTCCTGAGCTGGCGCCGTTTGTTTTTTGCTCCTCCGTAGGGATGATCCTAAGTATCCGGTGAAAAATTGCTTGCACGCGGAATGGAGTTATAGGGGATCTCAAAAAGCTGTCCATTACAGTAAGAATGCGGCATTTGCAGTGAAGCTCATCTTGTCGCTGCTCACTCTGCATCTTTTTTCCCTGTCGTAGAACTGTGGTGCCCCTTCGTCATGAGGAACCACGCTGATTCACGATTCTTTCTAGATGTACATGGCGGGGGGTCCTTACCGGTGGAATGCTGTTGTGCCCGTCTCGGCTCGAATGTACAACATTGACCCGGCCACATTGTGCCCCGGAGCTATGTGGTGCCTTGTTTGCAGCGGCGATACTTTACCTAGAGGCAAGAGCCTTTCGAGCGTGCTCGGCAACGCCAGGAGAGGTGTACCCCTGCGTGGCATTTGGGGCAACAGTGCTTAAGGCTGCAGAGGGAAGATGTCCAGGATGACTACACAGCTGCGGCGAGATTCGGGCACCACCAACAGCAGCAGTCCACACAGGGACAGCCGGAATGAAAGAAGCGAAATGATTCGTGATGGATACTCACAAAATAGGGCGGAGCGCTGTGTAGCAGAAACAGAGGCGAACGGCAGGAGATGAAGCAGCAACACCGGCGAAAAGCGGCCGCAGAACATTTGAATGCAGGGGCAGGTCTCCTAGTCGCACTACGTAGCAGAAAGACCGACGTGTCGCAGCCGGAGAAAAGAAGCGCATACGCAGTGGGAGCCACGCACGGGTGCTCACGCAGATAGCCGACAGCAACCAGCAGTCCGCTTTTCAGGCACAAAAGCGTAAAAATAGGAGGTATGTATGTTAATCGATGTGGATGTGCGTCTGTGTCGTCGGTTCGAGGTGAAGAGCGCGCGTTTCGTTGGACTGTACTGGGTTAGGAATTTGCTGGTAATACGTGGACAATAACCGATTGGAAAATATACTGGGGCAAGCGTTAGAAGAAGGAGGAAAAAAGTCCGTAAAGAGCTGTTCGGATCCGACTAGCAATTGTTCTGAAAACGGAGCGGTTCGCGCCACGGGGCAAGGTCGACCGGATGTTTAGATTGAGGCAAACTGTCTCGTGTCACCGCTGTGGTGACGAGCAGTGTCCCAGTTTTTCAATGGCGAGGGCGTCATCAAGTTTGTCACGTTTTTTGAAAGTCGCATCTCTTTGAATTGTGTCTTGAGTGCGGAGTCCTGTTCCGGATATCAATGATTCCCAGGTACCGATATCTTATTTTGCTCCCAGCTTCTTTTCTGTGTTACGTGGCGACGTAGGCGGCAGGCGCTAAGCTGCTTGGACCATCACGATGAGCGTGTAGCGGCCGCTGCTGTAAAATACGTCGGACAATTAAATTCGACACGGACATTTCTTACCGTACTTGCAGATTCGTCACCGCTACTGCGTTCTGCTGTGTTCGGGTGCTGGCGTGGACGCAGGTGCCGGCGCCCGTGCTTCAGCTGGTTTAGAGGCCTATGGAGCAACTTTGTCCGTGATATAAACGGGTAAACAAGTGGGTCACCTTGATTTTCCTGCGTGGCAAACTGTAGCGTGATGACACGTAGCGCGAAGAATATGAAGTTAAGTTCATTGTGAACCAGCGTATAATTACACAGTAGAGGGAACTGTTGGACGGAACTTACCTGCCGCGAAGGTTTCACCGTGATACGGTCGCTAGAGTGCGCTGCGTTGTTTGCTGTGCGGGTGCTCACGTAATCTAACTTCGTATGGCACCAGCGGCAGTGCGCTGCGGGAGCGGTACTGTTCGTTGTCAGGAATCGAGTATGTATTGCAATCGGCAGAGAATCAACGAGTGCATAACCCGAACAGCGGCCGTGTAGTAAACAGCAAACCAGTATATATGAAACAAGTCACGATAGCGGCCATCCGTACCACGTCGTCTGTGACAGGAGATTGCAGAATTGGGTTGCGCATTAGCACTAGCATAAGCAGGAAATGCATTCCGGTACCGCACCGTGTTTCTCCTCGAGTATCTAGAGAGGAGGCTGCTGCAAAGACGAACACGCCTTCACTGCCAACCAGCGCATCGCCCGATTCTTCCAAACGAAAACAGCACGGTACGAGTGTCTGGCCCGTGATCCTGCAACCAAAAAACATCTGTCCTATAACGAAAAGCTGGAAAAGAGCGAAGACACTAAAACACGATTAGGCAATTCAAATACACGCTGGATTCCAGAAGCACCACCATTTTGCTTTGTAAGGTCGTCTACTCGTTGAGCTTCCTCGAAGACTAGCAAGTGGCTTATATTGCACGCAGCTCACGTCCTATGAGAACTACGGGTCACAAAAGTGCCCGTAGTCTGCGTAGGGATAATAGAGGTCGCCGCAGTTTCGACATGCAGAACACCGTGTGAGTGACTACAAGTATCGTCTGGGGTGGTGAATAAGGAATATAAATTGATCGATGCAGTCACATGGAGACGACGGGCCCTCTTGACCTCGCCTCGTGTTCCATAATAAACCCTGGATCGGGTTGCCGGAGAGACGACGTCTGTCCAGCGGCGGTGGACGACGCAGGTGTGTTACTGCAGCCTTCGTCGAGCTGAGTCGGTCGGTGCAATGTGCGCCGAACCATTTGAAGACAAACTAAGTAGGTCGAGTGACACCTTTAGAGACCGCCGGAGTTTGCAGCTGCTGTGGTTTCCATAGGGTCCCAGAAAAAAATTGTTACAACCCTGTCACCCTCCTGAGAGAATCACACACGATGCAGCTTTTGGACATGGAAAAGCTTGACTTGCATTCGAATCTACTCTCAGGCAAGGAGGGAAATCTGGCGCCCTCCGTCTTTTCCTTTTTAAGACGTCTCCGCGCAGCAAATGATTTTCAACGGCAATTCAGCGGGTGTTGCTCCTCGGCCTCCTTTTGGTAACTCCGGCGATCGCGGGCTCAAAACTACCGTCCGCGGCAGAGGCAACAGGCGATCCGAATCAGGTTTCCTGTATGCGTGTACAAATTCACACGTCAATCACTTAACTGCCTTGCTCATGAGGGTCGCGGTGTACCGGGTGCTGCTGACTTAGCCATCCGGCGGAGGCAGGCGTCCCGCACATTTTTTATTCCTACATTCGTGCCCGGGACTACAGTCATTCATCCGGCTGTAATCTCACTCTGATCGGCGCTCCGCTCCACCTTCTTCATGTGCCACCCACGAGTGCTCGGACGAGCGAGCTGGAGCGTAGCGATGTTTTCGTTGAAGTCAACAGGGAAACCAACAACGAGCTTTTTTGTCTCGACTGCTCCTCCCATGACTGAACTAGTGGAGCTCATCATGGAGGTGCGACACGGGCTTCCTACTAAAGGATCAGGAAACTACAGCCTGGGAGGGCGCACGCCCACAAGGTCGGAGGGGGGAGAACCCTTATGGCTGTGTGTGAACAGCTTCGACAGGATGGATCTCACTGACATGAGGTGATTACGCACGTATATCAGGAATACTGTCGCGTCACACCTATGCTAACGTTCGGACACATCTTTGTATTCTGGCTTGGCTGCGGTCCTAAATGCGAGGCGTCGCCGGGATGTTGCAAACTTGAGTTGCTTCACCGGGTGCGTCCACGCCAAGATGAGCTCTTACCTGCAGTAAGCTGCAAATTACTATGGCGAGAGTAAGTCGTTAAGCCGTCTTTTGCGACGGGGATCCAACCGAAAAACAAGCGCAGCTGCTTGAACTACGTTATCTACGGCATGTGACGGCGGGGTGGAGCTGCGCGTCAGCTGAGATGGCTGTGTCTTTCGTCTCCTTGCGCGCACATCTCTACTTTTCAGCGGGGGGCTAGCCACCCCCCGGAAATTGTCCCGGTTCCCTGAAAACCGCGGCTCCAGTATATTAAGGAAAAGGCACTCCAACAAAGCTGCTGTGCGACAGCGCAGGGCGCTTAAGAACATATGGTTCTTTGAGTTGCCTTTCTCCCCGTGGAGGGCCTTATTTGGATGCTGCATCGTTGGTTGCGCCCATAACACTTGAACTATGCCGTTGTCGACCGAAGCTTCCTAGTGGACTCAATAGGCCGTCCAAATAACCACAGACAGGCGAAATGCTTTGGCGCAGAAACACGTGAGCTGTGGCATACCTACTACAGCACGAAGCGGCAGTAGCTATCCTGCCCGAATTTGATTCACATTTTGTTGTACGTCTAGCAACGGATGGTGAGGTGCAATAGCTGCTAAACCCTCCTTGCTTGCTTTATCTACACCTCTTCGATGCAGTGAAACATAATTGCTGTGCAACTAATTTATGCTGACGCGCTACGGAAGTGATTTGCGCTGAACCGTCATAAAAAACACTTCCCGTAGCACTAGGGTATACAGGGAACAGCAACCCTTACAGGTACGATGTAGCTGCCAGTCATCATGTGTCAGGCTGGCAGCAGGCGCTGTACTAGTAGCGTTTTCCTTCCATTCAGAATCTGCAGGATACACATTTATCCGCGCTGGTGTAGCAGTCCATCGGCACCATCTGCACAAGCCACAGGCGGCCCGCCAAACGCAGTAGCGGCGATGATCTGGAGCACTTTAACAGTGAGGCGAGCCTGCTACTAACCTAGCGAACAACTCTACGGCATCTGGAATGCAGGGTTGGGCCGCCGATACGCCTTCTGCTGCTGTCAAAATCACTAACGAATAGGAGTCACACATAAGGACACATCAGCCGCAGTGCATATCCATTCGGAGCCGCTTCCAAGTGCTCAATAGACTCACGGGACGTTTGCTTCCGTACGTGTGCCGATGAGTTCATGCCGGAGACAACTGTGTAAATTGTGTATCGACCTCGGGTATCTGCGCGACAGTTTCCAACAGGCTGTACAGCGTCACCTATGCTGAAGTCCCTTTAGAATCAGCTGCAGTAACTCCGGCGCCTGTGCAGGTGTTGCAGCAGCCACAGTCAAGCGTACGTGGGCGGGAGAAGAACCATTGCATCCTCTCCTATTGGCGCATTAGGTAGCTGTCGTAACAGTTGTGATGCCGAACTCATCACTAGAGGTTACAGTATTGAATCTACCGCTACGATGTTCTCGTTATCAGGTATCCATGTTTTACACTCCATTAATGCCTGAGCGTCAGGAGATTTTTTTGCAACCGCAGCGTAGGGATGACGAGACAATCTGTCGTGCGTGCGCACAACAGTGAATACGCCTTCGCCTCTCAAAGTACGGCACTATCTACGAGGTTCAGTATAAGCAATATTCCGTTATATTCCTCCTAGTCCCGGCTTCAACTGTTTACGGGCAGGTAACAGGAAAGCCCGTCCGAATCATGTTCCCACAATTGCGACACTTCTCAGATGTCGATAAAATTTATGTGAACGCCCTCAGGAGAACGTGTCTGTTCCAGGCGTTTCTGCGCCGCTAGTTTTCCGTTGGCTGTTATTCTCCGTTCTTGAAATACCACTGTTTAGACCTGTTAACCACCTTACGCACTCGTGTCCCGAGAAATTATAGAATAACATACAGAGTTCAGCATTAGCGTTGAATTGTTTCCTTCGACGCCTAGGGTACTCGCGTCGCAACGTCTCACTCTTTGTCCCCTGCGTCTGCTCCATCGCCCCACTCGCTTCCTCCACCTCCACCACTGTCAAGCAGAGGAGACCGGTCCCAGCGTCCGAGGTCAACGTCTTCGTCGACACTAAAAAAAAATAAAAACCGCCAGTGGGGGCGGCTACAACCCTTGAGAAAGAAAAATAATGGGTGAGTTCCTTTGACGCACAGATCGTGATGCGCCGCCGTGGTTTGAGAGCTGCTGAAAAACAGAGGCAACAGGTGCAAGAGCGCGACGCAGCAGCAGCTGCAGCGCAATAACTGTATGGGCACCTCTAGAACAAGCCAGCACATCCCAAACTGCCGCAGCAGCAGCATCACGTAGCAGCACATAGTTGAATTGGAGTTTTTCAGCCACAGTGGCGGCTATGTTTTTGGGGTGTATGCTGAGGGCATATGCGAATGTGAAGAAGCAAACGCAAGCTGCAGAAATCAGCGGTTCTCTGGTTGGTTCAACACCAAAAGCATGCCGCATCCCCAAGGATTACGATTTCTGACGGGAAACGCGGGTATATTTACACACCTGCATGTGCGTGTGCCTCTACGAGGCACTTCTTTGTACAGACATTTGAAGGCACGCATAGGTCTCTATCAATTTCGGTACACGAGAAAATGTACCGATGCTCGTGGGTACACGGCGTGATGCGGGTACGTACGTTCTTATATATTTATATACACAAAAAATTTGCACATAGACACGCCAGGGGGAGTAGACATGACCGCCTTCGTATATCTACTTTGTAGGTGTATGTGCCTCTTGGGATGGAGACACACATTCAGCCTATGGCGTAGTCGTGTACGCATAACGACCCCCACGTGCGCGCGCCCTGGAATTTGTCTTTGCTTCCACACAATCCATCTTTCCCCACGAGTAGAAAAGCAACGTATCGTATGCCTATTATGTGTAAGGCGCCCGACGTGTGTGCATTGTAGCTACTGCACAGGGCTGTCAAAGGCTGGCTGCCGGCTGACTAAATATAGCAGAGTGACTATTTGCACCTGCTAACGAAATCCCTTACATGTTGCATTCCTAGCCTTCTGAGTAGTTACACATTTACTGGGGAACAAGAGTGCGTACGCATGGCACCATATATAAGTGGCGTGCAGATATTAATGTGTATACAGATATGCGTGTCTCCCAAGCTAAAGGTTTCTCCGCCGACCGTTAGGTGTCTGTGCAGAGCGCCGACACCACAAGATTGTCAAAGCAAACGGAAGACATGTCCCACGCGCGCACGTCTACAAATCACAGGTGTATACTCGCACCGGCGTGTGCTGGGATCAGTCGACCCACTGGGAAGCAAGAATGGACAATGCCATCTCGACGAAATCATCCGGATCTCTCTCCGTCTACGTACAAGGCTCGACAATTGGACCTTGTGCCGCACGTGAAGAGAGAAAACTGAGACGCTAGACGTCTGTTTTGATAGTCACCAGGTGCCATGCACACATAGTCCATAGTTCTCGCAGTACACGTCTATCCGTTCTCTACGTCAATGCAGTAAGCAGATTTTCTCATCTCGATTCAGTAGTTCCCTTTCGGCGGATGATACCCAGAGCCGTTAACCCTGTTGGTGTCTGCACATTGTGTCCTCTGTGCGCCTCAGGCTTCTCCCCGTGTAACCAATGGATAAAGCCGGCTGCAGGTTGCAGACATGCAAAGAACAAAATGGTAGCCGAATGTTTCAGGCACGGGGACACATTGAGGCATCGAGTGTCGACTCCTGTCCTTGCAAAGAAGTTGGAAGGTGTTGCGCCCCTGCTTCTCCTTAGCACCCTGACTCACATTTCCACGGCCCTACCACAACAGTGTTCCTTCCGTTGGGCGCGTGACATTCCCATCTGCATAGTGCATAGCACAGTCGGCCGCCGTTAGGTCTTCGACAGCAGCGGGTCCTTATGCAAGGCGCAGTGGCCAGAACAACATTATTCATCGCCAATTTTTTCCAATTGCTTGTGTATCAGCAACAAAGCACTCGCTGATGGAACGGTGGAAATCCCGCAGTTCTCACTGGTTCGCTGACTTGCC
>KL647332.1:0-25218 GCA_000727475.1 Sarcocystis neurona
GCGACGTCGCAGAAGATTTATACCCGTCGGCATGTAGAAATGTCAGAAAAGCGTAAGCAGGAAGGTCTGCGAGAGATGCAAATTTCCAGCTTCGGAGTGCAGACTCCGAGGACAAGAACAACTCCTGGGCTGAAAATTGGAGAGGCGGCGTGTGTTGAAATGCGCGGCGATAAGGGACGTCGCAGGGGTTAGTATTCTGCCCTCACATGGGAATCAACGACCACGGAAGTATGAATTCATGAAAGAATAGAAGACGGACACGGAAGCGCGAAATCCATATCACGCCTCAGTTATGACGGTAGAAAAGACAGGCACACCTTGAATGTACAACGCACACACCTTGAAGGTATATCAGGCTTTTCCTGTGCGTCGGAACTCGTAAAGCAGCACAGCGAGGCGCACTGGAATCGAGATGTCTCAGTGACAAGCAGGTATGTGTATATGCTGGCCTGAACCCTCACTGTTCCTGGAAACTGCTGCGCGACACGACATCTTGTGCATGGGGCGATGAGTTGCTTGTGTGTGCAGGGTGGAGCGGGCGGGAGAGAAAAAGAAGCAACTAGAAAAGGAGTCGGGAGGACTGACGTCGCGGTCACTGCTGGTGGGACGTTTCTCAGCGAGCGGGAGTATCTGGGCATCCGGGCTTGACGTTGTTACGCATGTTCCGATCTCTAATGTGGCGATGAGCGCTGTAAGCGAGGAACGAGCACAAAATTTTAGCGGGCCACCTATGACGTCGGTTTTGCCGCTGTCGTCTTGATTACGCATACAGTTGCGTGTGCGAGTGTGTCAGGAGAGAGACATACTAGTGTTGGGCATTGAAATGCGGAAGGAGGAAGCGCACTACTGGTAAATGAAGGCCGACGAATAGGGGGACTCGGAAGACCACGCTGATCCTTTGTTTATTCATTGAGCCCCTTACAAGGGATGGTCGTGTGCAGAGGGTGGTCGAAGAAGGACACTGATAGTCTGGATGAATTTCAGGCGGGAGGAATGACGCACAGACGACCATTTATGCTTTCAGTAGCATCAGCATTAAAAAGGAGACCAATGAACTGCGCTTGCCAGCGGTCAATCAATGCTGTTTCCAGTCTTCTTTGGCAGGCTCACCGTTGGCGATTCCTGTTCCCGTATCTGGGCGGAGGCCGCAAAATACAGTATCTCCAGGGATTAATTGGCGATTCCTATTCCTGCATCTGGGGAGAGGCAGCAAAATATAGTGTCTCCAGGGATTAACGATGAGGGAAATATAGCGTCATGCCCCGAGAGTGTGACCTCCAATTGCAGACAGTACGCTATGTTGCAGGCGCAATTATGCATACATTCTATACCATTGCGGTACACAACAGTCCAAATAGCAGATAGCAGAAAGCCGTTCTACCGCACAAGCCCAGATGTGCCGTCCTTCGGATTGATATTCGCTGACGAGAAGACGCTACGTAGAGAGAGAAAGTATAGTGTAGACATGATACTCGCTCACGAGAAGACGTTCACGACGTAGGTTGAGAAAGTGTACTGTAATATGCTGAACAGAATGTGGAATAGAGACCAGCCTACACAAGTGTCGCTTACATGCGTGGGCGGACCACGGTCTCCGGCGTCCACAGGAATGGAGAACGTTTGAATCGCAATTACGTAGCTGGGTCGCAACCCGTGGAGCACCTGCGCGAGGCTTATTGCAAGCGAAGTGTCTCAATGGAAGGGACGTACGTACACATCCCACCCCGACGTGGGTTTTCGTGTGTTGCTGTGGACTACTACGCCGAGCGGCAAAATGCGGAGGAGATTGCGAGCTGCCAACACGCAAAAGCTAGTGCCTAGGGGGTGGCAAACTGAGGCGATACAAAATGGGCTGCAAGGAGTGCCGTCAGCGTCCCGGTTCGGGGGGTGTACTGCAGCGAGCGCCACCAGGATGTCCTGAGTTTGGAGAAAGGGTAACGTAGACACAGTCGTCCTCATGGTTCACCTAAGGAGTAAGATCGGACGTCATTGAGGTAGGGGACTCGCTCTTGGAGGAGGAGACAGCCGTTTGTTCCGGCTGTGTAGGAAGGAGGGGATGCTGCGTGGGGAAGTCGGAAAAAGGGTAGAAGGCTTCATGCTTCGTGGGAGTTTCGTCATTATTGTGCTTGAGGGAGATACGTACGCAGGAGACGCTTTTTGCGCGTTCGGGGAAAGAGGAGTCCTGCGGGCCAAGATATCTGCAAGACGTGCACATAGTAACGACACTTAATTGCTTTTTTTCCGCAGAGCATCCCGTACTACCTCCCCGAGAGTAGCATTTCAGTATCTATCAGTGAACCGCTAGCAGGAATGCTTTTGCGCTCCTTCCGGACACCTAGGCGCAGAGTAGCACTGCAGAAATGGCATGAACAAAGAGTATTCGCTGGATGCCTGCGACGGGCCACTGGCACTTCGCCACCTTGGCATAGTCTCTCGAATCTGCTGCAACTCGGAGCTTGTGTGGACATGTCAGTGATGATGCCGATTAGTGTTGAGGACAGGAACGCGGAAGAACCGCACATCATGGAGAGTGACAATTGGGGGCTGCCTCGAGGAGTATCAACGACACGTGTGGTCTCGTGTGGAAATTTAATTTTGAATCGGTATGGTTATTGCACACTGGGTCCTCAGTAGGACAGGCGATCACGGAGGAACATTGAACTTTGGATAATATTGTGGCAGGAGGTAGAGACAAGAGGACGATGGATCACGACCTCCCTGGTTTCTGAAATACTTGCAGAGTGCAGGACTGCGTGTGTCTTGCGTACGGTAAGTCGTTGCTGTTTTATTCGGCCACACGGAGACCTGCAGGGATTGCTTGAGGGTGGCAGAGGGGACAAGAAGCTCAAAGCTGAGCAAGTACGGTAGAGCCGGATACGGGATGCCTGCTGAGTCTGTTGTGTGTAACATAAAGTTCTTTGGCTACTTTTGACTCGGAAACATTGCAAATGCAGAAGAGTTTTTCACACAAGGATGCAATAGCATAACGTCAGTGAACGTGGTGTGAATCGGGACTGTAGAAAGTGCAACGAGGTTCACGTCAGAACGGCCAAATCTGGAGGCCACATACGAGAAAGAAAGTCCTCTTTAGTGTTACTAAAGAGGCCCTATTCTCGAGCGCTCTCTCTACTATTTTGCGTACTTTTGTGTTGCCCTCTAAAGCTTACACCTGCACTCTATCAGCTTTCGCAGTTGGCCCCACCGCACCGTACTCCTGTGTTTCCTCGATCTGTACGGAAAACACTACCGCATTGAGTGTAGATGTATGCTTTTCCGTCTCTTCCTCCCAATATTATCTTCGAGTAAGTGAGGTCGTATTGTTTTCGGTGTTCCACCGAAAGCTGCGAACGTGACAGCTCACATCGTTCGAACTCAACTAAACTAGCAGGGCTATTGTTCGTTCTTTCAGCACTAAAAATCCCTTCCAAAACGGGAGTGCAACGGCACGGGTCTGCTGCAGTGCTTCCTCGAGAACGCATGCCGTTGAGTGGCGCAGAAAACCCAACGTAGCCTCACGCACCCGGCGACAAGGTGCAACAACCCTACGTTGCAGGCACCTGCAATCCACGCTCGTGTCCTTGTTTACATGTATCCATACGCAATTTATAAACACACACTCGCGTGCAAGTTCTTCAAGGTGCAACAAGCCTAAGTTGTAGGCAGCTGCAATCCACGCCCGTTCCTTGCTAAGATGTATCCGTACGCATATTTACAAATGCATACACACAGGCAAGTTCTTCCCCACTACAGATCTACATACTCATGCAGATGCGCTGCCTAAACAGGCTTCTTGGCTCTTTTATCACTGGTCGACTTTTTCTCCTCACGAGATCCTTACGTGTAAGATTGAGACTTCAGCTGTACGTTTGACGTCACAAAGACAGCCACTGCGAGACAGGTCCGTTGCTCAATCTGAAGCCCAATATTGCAAAGCGCAGGATTCCGTGGCTGCCGTTGTGCTCTACACCGTAAACGGTCAGCGTACAACACACGCACACTCCAGTTCTAATACGCGTGAGAGGCTCGCCGGGTAGTTATTGTGCCGTCCATAGTAAGAGAACCCCACGTGCCGTGGCAAACATGTGGCAGAACCACGGGGGACGACGCCACCAGTATCCTTTTCAAACGCCATTGAACAGATGCGGTCTAACTTTGGTGTGCGCATTTGGTACCGGTTCTTTTCACCACGTTTGTCACTACTGCGTATCGCCGCATCACAAACGTCAGCGCTCTCTGAGTGTTATATGGTGTGCGTCCTCCAGACGCCACAAAACTGCGAAGGCGCATCTAGATTGCAAACTATGCGATGACATGGTTTCTCAAACTAAGCCCAGGCTCAGCGCTCTTGAGTCCCGTTGTGGCTTCCTGAGTGCTGCGGCAGCGCCACCTGCGGGGTAACCTGCAGCTGTAGCCGCATAGGTGTCTGTTTACGGCATTTTAATATGCACAGTCAGACTTATGCCCACATTGTCGGTTTTTAGTCACAATTCTCTCTCGCACGCTACTGCGCTTCGACAGCGTCGGCTGCACTCTTGGTCCTGCGTCTATCCGTCCATTATCTTAACTCGGTTTTCGAAAGTGATGTATTGACAATTCCTGAAAAGTGCAACAGTACATGTTTTTGCACATTTTCCGGCGTCTCTGCAGAGTGAGACCTTCATATGTGCTTCTTACCAGTGCCTGGTCACCGCTGTGCAGAACATCTTCCACCTGTTTCAGACTTTTGAGTACCCATGAGCTACGCTGCTTATATTCCGGCTGCACCTGGACGAACGACCGACCGTGTTCCTTAACATTCGAAAACTTATTCCGTTACGGAGGACAATCTGTTCTCTGGTTGTAGTCGTATTCGTTACAACCTAAGCACCCCATCTCCTCTCTTACAGTTTCCGTTATGCGCATAGTGAACACTAGGCCCACTCTGTGCTATTCTTTCACACGTTCTTCATGCAGTAAGGGATATTCCGCCACAGAGTTTCGTCTCGGGACAAACGCAGTCTAGTATCAAAGCCATTTTTTTTGAACGACAGGCAAACACGTTGTAAAGCGGCAGCTAACAGCAGTTGGTTCGCAGCTATTTTAAAAAACGTCAGGTATGTTTTTGTCACAGTGGTATCGGCCAGTGTTGTCAGTTCTGTGAGAAAGACTCATATACGACAATCGAAGTGACGCCACACGAGTGGAGCCGTGCAGGCCATCAAACGCATTGTATCCATAATCCAGTTGCTGAACCCCGTCTTGATCCTGCAGGGGGCCAGCGGGAAAAGTCGTCAGGCCATGGATCCCGATTTAGTGCGAGGCAGGCGGCTGGAATTTTCGCTGTTTGCTCATGTTGTTCCATCCTCTGAACAATTCGACAAGATTACCCCACGCAGACAATCACCACCTGCAGGGCTTTACGTTACTTGAAAGACGCCGCTCCATAATGGACTTCTGCATTGACACCTAGGTCGGATTTTGACAGTTGCAAACTGCGACACAACTGCTTGACATATGTTGTCACTGGCGCGACCCAGCCGCATCTAGAGGTCTCCGCTGTTGCTGCTGCTTCACTTCTTTCTTACTGGTTTTGCAAATGAAGAATCCACAAGACGCATCTTGTACATGAGAACGTTTAGGCGCATTAGTCACCGGAAAATGTTGAAACCCGTGCTGACGCAAATCCAATGATATTCGTTGGCCGGCCTGTCATGGCGTTACCGGCTCGTTTCTAATGAGGATATGTATGGTTACGGGTTCACTGGGGGGAAAAAAGCATACGAAACAGCATTTCCTACTTTAGACGGGGACGAGCAGTCGTCATTATGCTATTGTTTGGCCGCTTCCTTTCTCCACGGCGCAGAATCGCAGAGACACCACAATGCTATCGTAGAAGCTGACAAGCGAATATCTCCTCGACGTATATGATTGTGCTTGTCAACCGCCATTAGCACCTTCGTACACAGACCTGAGCGTCTTGACCATCAGGCAGTGCAGTTGCGCATACCCACGAGAGTCATCCAAGGACACATGGTCGGGGTGTCAGCGTTTTACCCAAAAATCCTCCACAGTGCCGCGGCATCATTGTGGCGCTCAAGGACTAGTGAAACGATGCAGCTGCGTCCACAAGCTAGCGCGTAATTTGGTTGTTCAAACATCCCACCAACAATGGCGGGCGCAACAGCTATGCTACGTAAGACAGCTGCGCGCCCGTCCTTTCGCTGAAACAAATATAGCTTTGCGCAATACTGAAGCTCAACTCACGAGTATACGGGACCTTGTCTGAGCAAACAAGTTCTGCACGTCACAATACGAAGGTAGCGCGTGAGTGAAAGGAAGGCTGCCTCACTAGATTCAAGAGCTGTTTATCCTTTTGTTACTGTGGTGGGGCGCCGCTAACCTCCACGTGCAACATCGTCAGAGACAGAGAACGCTGTGCACAATCGTGTTCTAGGTATACCCGTACCTCTGCCGCCGTCAGTCGAGGAATGCTTTTAACATCTGGTTCTTTACTGCTGTCCACAGGCGAGTTGCGGTAAACTACCGCCTCTGCATTTTAGCCGCCGAATATGTCGACCGGGTTGTGTACGCAGTCTTCATGTTCTGAAAACTACATTGGCAGCTTTGATCTCCGCAAGCTAGAGTCGTTTATGCAGTTCTGTTCTAGGAGCCCGTCTACACCTCAGAAAACGGTGCTGCATCTCGCCTTCCCGTTGCACAGCTACCAGGAGAGTTTTCTTCGTATCCACCACGTACACTACTTTCATAGATAGCCCCAGGTACATTGACACTTGGAAAGCTGTGCAATCTTCAGATGCAGTTCAATTCGCGTCCGAGTTCTGAAGACTGCACAGGCGCACACGGAACTCCTTCATGGATTCGTGCATCTCCTCATTAGTTTTCATACTGTTTCTTCAGATAGGGAGTCAATGTTTTGTGCTACTGCTGTGGAACGTGGCGTTGCTCCACACTGCGAAGGAACGAGGGTAAGCGGCAGCCTGCGACGCGTTACCGTACTGTCACAATCCTTGTCCTCAGCCATCCTCTTACGACTTCCGCAGCACCTTCACATGATGAGGCAGTGGCAGCGGTCTGTAGTTCTTTTAGCGTTGATGCGCGTCGATGCAATCTAATGAGTGTCCTTGACACCCACTTTCCACTGTGGGCAAGCCCGTGGCGGTCTTTCGCCCTCTACCGGAGAATGAGGAAACACGATGTTATTCTACTCGGCAGTGCTCGCCTACCGTTTCATTTGGTGTGCAAGTCGTTCTCATTTGTTCAACAGCACGTCAGCTATAGAGAACCAGATCACAAGATCTTAAGCTGAACACATATTCGACTTCGAAAGGGTATACCTAAAAGTAAGCAAAGGCACTATTTTTGCAGAAGGATCCGATTTACAGTTCTTTAGAAGGGGACTCCGCAGCTCCGGAGCAGTAACGACGAGCAAAACGTTGGTTTACTCGAAGACAGAAACATCTACTGCTCTCGTTGATGCACAGGATGACGTCTTGTGGCTTTAAAAGCTGACGACAATGTCGCGGTGTAACACTTCGCAGTCACCACTCGCTGTAGTGCCACAAAGGACGAATCTGTCACTGGTATCTACGTCCTCTAGTGCCGTTGCTGACCCCGGCCGCCAGCCATGCTGAGGCAACTACTATTCTCACTCGTGTTTTCTCCTCCATATACGTCAACATTCAAAAACGAAATGCTGCACAAAAGTTTTGCAGTCACACTGGTTCTGCCACCGTTCGTCCTTTCAAATTTGCTCCGGTGAGCCGTCTTGTCCTGAGGAACTGAACGTCCGTTGAACGGCTGCAGCGCAAAAGCCGCCTTTCTTCTTCGTCAGCCACGATGTATATGCGCCACTCTGTGGCATTGTTCAGGCCTTTAATTCCATAGAACGTGGAAACTGGACGGAATCACGGAAGAGTTCAAAACAGAGGAGGCAATTCTCGTTTTGGACAACTACACATGGGAGTTTCATGTAAAGTTGGTGATTGCGCGCTTGCACACGTGATGAGGTCGGCAGTTCTTCCACACTGTGAAAACTACCGAGGCACCTGTGAACTCAGCAACACAGGGCTGGGGTCTTCAGTATCTTTGCGGTACGTTTTGGATAGTAAAGGGCGGAACTGCGGTCGACGTGAGGATGGGGCAGGAGTGGACAACATGTGTCATACAGGAAAACCGCAGTTGACGTCTTTTGTTCCCCGCAATTCTCGAAGAAAAAAGACGTGGAGGCACCCGTTATAGGGGCAGTCACCGTACCACGCACGGTGAGTCTGGCTTTCCCAGCTTGAATCACACCTGTCTAGGATCGACGGAACACACAGATTATCACTGACTTCAGGAAACTCAGCTTGGTTCTCCTTCCGCGGCCCGGGAACTTTTTCCACGATGAAGTTGAACTAGACGCATATAGGCCTCCCCGCACAGAAACAGCTAAAGGGTGCCGTCAACAAACCAGATCACAAGTCTACAGAAGTGAGAAGACGTAATCCGGCCCTTTCACCAACAGGTGCGCCGGTTCTGTTAAAAAAGACGCGCATTTGTTCTGGAAGTTTCTCGTAACCGCTTCGAAACTTGTGACTGGATGCGAGTAGAAGAAGACAAGCCAACAGCGCCAAAACACGCTGCGCTGGACGCACGCTGCATATTTCTTCACTGTGTGGACCGCGCCTTGTAACCGCAAGATCGCAGGGGCGGAGGGAAATCCGTATTTTCTTCTGTTGTCAGAAACGTATGACGCAGCAATCATGCAGGAAAATATTTGGAGTGCGACAGAGTCCTTGAGAGGGGTCAACGTGGCACCGACAACGGGAGTCAATATGAACCAAGAGGGTTTCCCAATGTAGTCCGCATGTGCGTCCGCTGGTTCCACCTTGCGTTGCGTGTCGACACAATGAGGTGAGGGCATCTAGGTTACTGCTAGTATCTACAAGACACTGAAGTAAATCACCTCTCCTCGGAAAACCGAATGCAAATCAAGCAAGCGTAGACAGAAATGCAGCGCCCCCGGGTAGGGGGTTGCAGCCCAGGTCGGCAATCTTTGCTTCAGTTTCTTATATCGGTAGGTATTTTTACATCACATCTTGTACTCGTCTTCCAATATGTGTCTGTTAGAGAAGCCTCTTCCCGATTGGACAGGTACCTGCTTGGACCTCTCTTAGTGTTGCTGATGCGATCCATTGTTTGTATTCACTCTTGAACATAATAAAGGAGGAGATTCCTCATCTTGCTCTCTCGCACCTGAGCTCGGCCACGGAAAAGGCGCGTCCGGAAAACATACCATCTAAACACTCCCGCAAAGACGAAGTGCAAAAACTTTTTGTGACTATTACTGTCCACGGGTACAATGCCTGTAGAGTACGTTGTTTAAGGAGAAACACCACTGATCAGGCAGTCCGGCGACTTGAACAACAGGAAAACTACATTTGCACTTGCAAGCACCTTACACGTCCACCTACACATGTCGCAGGCTAACAATCACGTAGAGAAGCCAGCGTGTGACCGGCCCCTGACTGCCACCCAGCTTAGCGGCACGATGCCCTCTCCACGAGACAGAGGTAATTTGATTTTGAGACCCTTGGACCCTGCACTAAAACTTCTGCTCTACAAGGTGCCTCGCAGTTGGCAACCGTGGACGCATACGCGGCCACTTATATCAATCAGATTAGGTTGCGAGTCTTCGAGGTGCCACCAGGGTTACTCGCCTCTTGAAAAAATCTCGGTGTCATTGCGTGACCCTCAGGGTATCACTCACCATCCAATGTAGCACAGCAGATGCAGGAGTCAGTGTTTAAGGAAACAGGCGTTCTGTTCCTGCAGCAAAGGCACCATGGAAGATCCGGGAACAGAAATCTTCGTCCCCCTGCTATCGAGTACTTTTTCAAAGGGCGAAGTTCTGCCCTTGCCCTTGTCGCCTACGACAACGAACGGCCTGCTACTGTGTCGGTTGCAGATTCGGAGGGCTGAGGAATCTTCCAAAACAGCGACACGTCCTATCGCACCACGACAAAGTGTCGACGTAGAGAAAGAAAGGCTCCGAGCTGAGACATTTCCGTTCGCAACCCAGTCGTCGACTCTGTGGAATTCACGTGATCTCTTCCATGCTTGGACTATTTCAGCGCGAAACATTTTTTTGATGAATAACAAGGCAGGACATAATCTAGGACGATTGTACAACGTGGTCGTACAACAATCCTTGCTGTTGTTCTTCCCCGAGTGGAAGGCTGCACAGGTCTCCGATTCGTCACCGCTGGAGACTCAAATTGATGTTACCGTCCACAGGAACAAGTTCAGGCTTCAAAAAGACAAGCCATCGAAAAAGGCGATCCTGTACTTTCCTCACTGCCTTCGTGAACGGCAAGAAGCTCACCAGGGTATATCGCAGCACGCTTCAAGCTGGCGGTCTCATGGTTGCACCCGATTCTACGGCGGAATGCTGCAAAAGAATATTAGCGGCCACAGGAAAACTCTGGTGCTTTGTGCACACCGGACGACAAAAGGTTCGCACTAGAGAAGAACTCTAATAATGTGACGAAGCACGCACGTGTGCGTTCAGCTGGTTTTTTACGGATGGAGCCACCTACTTGTAGCTGAGATTCCGTCAGGTTGAAAGACCTTCTGCTAGGGCAGCGCAATCATGTACTGGTTCTAGCATGTTCAGAATTCCAGGATGCTCAAGAAGGGAGAAGACTACCAAGCTCAGTTGGACTGCAGAGGAGTTGAGGAAAGAAAAGCAGTGGCTTCCCAGAGTTTCCTCTCTGTCCTCAACATATATTAGTTGCGATCGATATACCACAGCTTCGCGCACTTTCAACACTAGTTCAAATTCGTACACCAGTTGACTTCAACTTGTTCGGCCTAAACGGAATGTCTTACAAAGAGACTGACGCCACACGCTGTACCTCTGGATCCATACGCCATTATTCATCTAGGAGCGGCAAGAACACGGACAGCGACAACTGGTAGAATTCGCTGTACATTTCATCATTCTCACGAGACGTGTTTCAGTGAGTACATATTACACAGCGCTTCTGCCATGTTCTGTATTCCCCGAAGCGCTTGACCTAACCAATCACTCTCGCAGCATTTGCACTATTACAATTTTGCAACAACATCAGTGGGGTGTGTTCCATACCTGCAGGTCGCCTCTGTAGAGTCAATGGCGAATGGTTCTTCGTTCTAGTGGTTGTATTACGCGCAAGTTTGAAAGGGGTCTGCAGAGAGCTGCAGGCTGCGGAGACGCGAAGGTGACCTCATGCCTGTTCTGTTCTACATAATAGAGCTACGGTTTCGCTGAAATATCTCTATGCGTTGCAGATAAGTGGAAAATTTTAGTGCCGCAGCACTGCGAGACGGTCATTGGGCTGTGTCAGTATCTGCCCTCAGGTTGCTACACACCTACAGTAGACCCCTTGTACAGTCTTGGGTAATCCAGGTAGCCTCTTGCAGTCCTGCACTGATATTAAACCATGGACTGTTGTTTCAGTGCGTCATCGAGCGGCTGCAAAGGGAGAGCTGAAAAACAGCAACGTTTGGCTTAAGTGATCGCCCAGAGGAAGAGCCAGCAAACCAACAGCGTTGTCTCTAAGGTTTCAACCTTTAAGAAATCGCATCCGCCTAGTTCCGCACAATTTCCTTCACTCTTTCTTCGCAAGTGACCCGATCACTTGCTATACACTCCGGGCACTTTACGTTTTAAACGAAGCAGCACTCGCGCATTACCGGCCAGCGTGCTGAGGGGCCGCGTCAACCAAACAAGAAGGAGGCACGGTGCAGATCCAGGGGTTGTTCGTCCTTAATTTTCCCCCAATATGTAACATCGTAAGGTCTAAAAAATGTGGCCGATTCAGTCAGTTTTGCTTCCCAAATATCGCCTTTGTCGAGCACTTCTTCTTACCAGAATAGTGGATAAAGTCGTTTTTAGACGGAATGCACCACATTCCCGGACTTCGTAGCACTGAATCCGCAACGCGCGAACGCGCTTTTACTGAAGGGTCCTTCTTCTGACCTTCCTTGTCAAATACTGTTTACCACATCATCAGGCGGCCAATATATACTCCAAGATGGCTCAAAAAGTTTTCCCTACCAAGCTTCCTGCCATTCATGTGGAGATACATGTTGTGGCTTTCCGTAGCCATTAGGCTGCATTCCCCTGTGTGGGCTACTTGCATCTGGGTGTAGCTAAAAAAAAAAAAAAACAAGTGAAAATAATTCCGCTTGAGAAGTCCGAATCGAGTTCGTCGCCGGAGAGCTATCTTTGGGGCGGAGGAACGAACCAAGGATCTAGATGCAAAAGACAGGAAATGCTTTTGAATAAAGCAACAGTGAAGTTTATTATGCCCGTGTTCAGTGCTCTATGGTGGGAATTAGAGGCGAGTTGATAGAGCATACTTCAAGTTTATGTCTTGTCCGTCATACTGCGCTGACAGAGGCGCTTTTCTGCAAAAGATTCCTTGACCCAGATTGCCTGAACACGTGTCGTTCTCTAATAGGTGGCACGAGGGTTCAGCGAGGGCTGCCACTTCGATGGGTCACGCCTCCAGTGTATCCTATAACGCACGTGAGTCGTTCTGCGTCGGGCTCTGCTGGCACGGTTTTTCCTCTCTCCAGCGTAACCCTTCTTATACTTCACACTCGCCAAAATTATTCCATGTGTGCAAAACGACTTTGACAGCTTTGTGAAGTGATTCGCATTTGTCAACATAGCAGCAAAGCATTAAGATCATGCTGCTTTTCGGTTGGAGTGCTTTCCTGTGTTTCCCGACTACGTATGTTGCAGGGAATCAACAAAGACCAGACAACGCGGTCGACAAGAAGTGCCGAGCGGAGTGCACCCTGCCAGCGGTGACGCTCTAGTATAGTAGATGCACTGCGGGTACTGGGTGCACCATCTTCTGCTCTTGGGTCTACACTACTTGACGAGTATCTCTTATTGTGGCAGTTCAATGGAATCACAGGTGCGTGCATTCTTCCCTCAGATGCAAACATACGCTTACGATCTCCCAACAGCGTGCGCAGTTCGGGTAATATCCCTCAATGGCATCAGTTCCCAACATAGTATTGATTGTGTGGCTCGCGTGTGTTACGGGCAACAAGTTATCCGTGGAATTCGTGTTTCTGCCAGCGCTACGGTCTATAAAAACAAGCTAAGCATATCATTCCCGAGCTACACATCACGTTTCTTTGCAACATTGTGACTGTGACTGCGCAGCTTGGGGGCCCTGCACTCTTCGAAGGGTGGAACAGTCTATAGTACACCGTTTTCTAAGCTCAATAGAGCAGAATATTAGAAGCTACATCCCTTTCTTTGCTCAGCAGCCATTACGTTTCCAGCTTTTCTGGGGCGATTCCACGAGAACACGATATTAATACGCACGTTGTACTACAGAGGCTAATGAATGTTACTGCTTGGAATGCGGTTACCATATGGCAAAAGACGAGTTGAATCTGGCGGATCCTCGTCACTCATAACTTTAGCATATATTAAATGATTAAACAGTAACGTTGTGAGACCGCAGCACTGAGGGGCTACAACTACGTTCGCTTTCAACGCTGAACGTGAGGTGTCACTCGTCGCTTCCTGGGCTGTCGGCACCATAATTCCACCAAGGATTAGTCAACGGCGCTCGCGTGAAATCATCCGGTCGGTATAGATTCTGTGGAGCCTGTGACACCACCTAAATTGCTGTCGCCGACGGTGACGTACCTCTGACGAAAGCATAATTTTACTAGAGTATGCGACGTACCATTTTGCCAGCGCAGAACAATTTAAAGTGCACGCCCGCAGTTAATGTGACGCCACAAGAAGGTTCAGTTTGTCCACATGTGAAACGGTCAACCCTCCGACCCCGAGCTTCGATTCAAGCAACCCGCGCAGCCTGCGCTCTACAGTTAGATTCCCCCAACTGCCTGTCTTCATCAATATTATATTGGCCTGGGGCGCTCTCAGATACGTTACGCGCAGTGTGTCACCTGTAATGGTTGGTTCTTCGCTTGCTCTACGACAAACAGAAACGAGCAAGATTTTCGTTCGTACAAGTGACAATTACTAATTCATCCGCGCAAACGTCTCAGCTGACTGCGTGACGTTAATGGGCCTACACTCGCCGCCCGCCGGAGGGTGACAATTCTGACATAGGCTATCGTTTCAGGAGAAATTATCAACATATCTAAAACAAGGAGTCGCATGTCCCCTGAGTCCAGTTCTGTTGCGGACATGCTGACGATATAATCTTTCCTGTCCTGAACAATCTTCCTATTCTGTCCTGCGTACGTGCACGAATGTTTGTCCACAGTTTAAAAAAAGAAGAGGAAATCAACTGTCGCCTCAATGCGTGCGTACGTCCTTTGCCACCCCAAAAAAGGACTGAGAAGGCTAGCCTGCTTCCTGCTTTTCAGTCAATACGCTGCATTTGACGCGTACGTTCTGTCACAGAGAGCATTAGTTGACCTTCCCATTAGTCCTTAAGATGGGACACTCGCTTCGTTAGTCGCACGTTTGCAAGACTCAAAAGTACTCTAGCATACACGGGCACCGTAGAGATGGCTAGTTTCTCACCAGACAGTGTTGCCCAAAATATTCGTCTATAGAATTAGTCAAAGCGACAGGTTTTTAAAAAAAACTCAAGTGTATATCACGCGCTGTGAAAATCCCTCTGTTTTATTGTCTCGAACGTGCAGCAGCGTGATATGCATGGCGAATGAATTTCCTTGTTCAGTCGACTTCAACTAAACTCTGCAGTCAAGAAACATGGAGCTAAGCTCTTATATAACTTCCGCCTGCAACACTGGACGACCTTTCCGTCCTTATATTCTGTATTCAGCTTCCGCAGCCCCTACCGTGGGCCGACATTTAGCCGATCCGCCTGTTGGTCTGCTACACGTTCACGTTGACCCCGACGCCCCGCTGCTGCACGGTCTTCCCTACAGTTTCCCCTAATTAACATTGATCGGCGCAGTTCATCAGTAATTCCTCGAGGGCCACAAGGTGTACAAGCGTCCAAGCCCATATTTTACGGGGACCAACTGTCCTGCTTTAGTGCGGTGAAGCTCTATCGACATGTTTCATCCGAAGCACATTCTGTGCCACCCTAAACCCTAAACAATATAACTAAAACCCTGGAATCGAGAAACCCTAAAAACTCAAAACCCTAGTTCCTAACCTCGAAACCCTAGACACCCTGAGGACACTAAACTAAAGGCCGTATACGTAAAACACTTAAAACTAAAAATCCTCAAAACCTGAGCCGTATAAACACTAAAACGCCTAAAAACCTATAAGCTAAACCCTTTAGGACGTCGTTACTCCTTGCCGGAGTGGCCTCGTCGTGTCCTCTTTACGCCACAAGTGCGTGTTTGCTCTCTCGCGGATAAAAAATCCTCCACTTTCTTGTTCATTGGGATTTCTGCCTGCACAAGTGTTACTGAAGCCTCAACGGGAAATGATGTTAAGCTCCCCTAGAGATTCGTAGGCAACCAATCCCGGTGATCATTCCACATACCTCAGGAGACTTGTTCCCAGTTGCGTTTTGCACTCGTCCGTACACGAACCTGCTCTGGCCAGAATAGTCGCACGTTGTGTTTACCTAGTCATACCCACGGGAGGAACATACGTCCACCACAACACACTGAGTGCCTTAGAAAGCGACGACATCACGATAAAGGTTTGCATTCATACGAAAAACACGCTGAGTGCTTTATAAGGTGACGATCTCACCATAAAGATTTGCATCCGTATGAAACTGTTACCCAGGCAGCCACCGCCACGAACACTTCTCATGATCCCCACTCTACGCTGGAAAACAATGGTGCTCAGGCACGGCCGTTCTCCTTTCCCCGAGTCGGCACACATAGGGAGGACATCACCGTCCATGAACACAGGTTTGAAACGCTAATGTGGAGGCCGGACACGCCCGTGCTGGCACTGGGCAGGAGGCGGGATAAGAACCCATCAAGTCACAGTCGTCAATAAACGAGCATTTTCTTTTTACACATGTCAGTTAGCTGGAACTCGCCGGTCACGCTCAAGTGCGTGACACACACCTTTTTGTAGAGAGAGCCAGATTTCTCTACAGGCAGCTTATCCATAAAATCTCGTTTGTGCAGTGCACAACCTTGCAGCCGACCGCTCGCCGTCCGCTGGCCCCTAAGGACACAGTGTGAGCTGCCAGACACTAGTGTTGTCGCTGTTCAACTCCCACCGAAATATAGGTCCCCTGTCGCGTACCTCGTCTATTCTCTTTTCCATTGTACTTATGTTCGGTAGCATAGAGATGCATACCTTTTTAAAGAATATCCGCCATCCATCAGATTCCCGTACCACAGAGCGTGAACACGTTTCCGTGGAGAGAGGCAGATTTTTGTGTATGTAGCTAACCCATAAAGTCTCACTTGTCGAATGCAAAACCTTGCAGCCGACCGCTCGCCGTCCGCTGGCTGCGGCTAGAAACAACTGACGGATAAAAGGCATGTGTTCCCCGTTAACCCAGAGTTCTGCTTGCTGAGCAGGACCAAATGCATACATCCTGTCACCACAACGAGAGGTAGACAGCGAGACGCAGAACCTTTCCGTCTTCGTCGCTTTGTCTCTTTGAAGCTTACTGTGCAACAGCCTGCCACAAGCGTCGCTCATTCATCTTACTTATCAACCAAAGTGAAGAGCCGCACATTGAGTAAACGACGGCGTCGTGGATACACAAGGAATATGTAGAGGGGACACCTTTGATGAATTGTCATCAACTTTCTCCAAGTGATACATCGAGAGACAGTCTACCCATACGCAAAAGCCCTAGCATTCACGCGGGCAAGTAAAGTACAGCACACCGGGTAAGGATTTGCTCGAGAAACTATGAAGTTTACTGCTATTACTGTGGTTTAGCGTCACGCATTCCAGAATTAGAGTGCTCTTAAAAGTGATCCCAGCGCACTGACTCCCCTAGCGAGACTCACACTCGTGCAGAAGCCTACACAACACATTAATCTGCATTGATTCGCGTTGATATTTATGTCGTGCAACTGGAGTCCTGTAGAATCGTATGAAAAATTTTACCTCTAGTATGTAGAGCCTCCTTCGTCGTCGTTTTGCACTCAAGGCTACAATATTCGCCTTTGATGAATTCTCAATCCTGACTCGCCATCCAGCTGCGGCAACACAGAGGCTGAGCGACGGCTATTCTAAGCCCAGATGATTGTCTCGGAGATGAGCTTTCGTCTCCAGGAGACAGTCGCGAAGTTGGAGATGCTCGCATTGGAAACTGAAAATTTTGGCCTTCTCATCCCGATGAGCTCTTCCTTTGTGCCCCCACAGATTACCTCCCAGTGTTGCGTTAAAACATGACATCAAAACAATCAAAATGCACACCCTCAAGGTTGAAACACTGTGACAAGGGGTGTCACACCCTCGTGATAGAAGCGTACGAAACATCCGTTATGCATGAACCCCTTCCGCGTCTGCCGACCGAAACTTAATCTCAAAGCCCCCAACATCGTCTTCACCCCAAGCTTTGGGACTCGTGACGGACTTTTCCCGTACACGAACAAAAAAACTATCTACGTGGAGCACACGCCATTTTTCTGGTGGCTCAGTCTCCTCTTGGTCACCGAAGCGTCCGAGTTTCAATGTCAGAGCTAGAGCAATTCCACTTTACATTACATCATAGTGTTACCATCACGGGCGCGGACCACAATGGCATCGCCGTTGCGATGTCATCTGACAGTGACAACACTGTCAGATGCAGCCCGACAGCCATTCACGTATTAGGTGCCTGCAGTGGGAAATGGAATGCAGCAGCATTAGCAGAAGTGTTACGTGCCCGACGTGACAGGAGTTTCGCAAAAGATAGTAATTCAGAGCCCCCAACCTGAGCTCACCAGTGCCTGGATGACGCAGAGCCTCACCGAGAAATAATTCTTCGATGTTGTTCACCCATTCTCAGGTGAGACAACGTATTCTTCTGCACGGATAGGTATGAGAGCAACGTCCTGGAGTAAAAGTGCATTACTGTCATCACGAATGTCCCCGGCTCGAGAAGTCACAAGCGTGAATACCTTCCATTATCCCACTCAACTTCGACTGCGAACTCATAATTCCATGTTTAGAGGGTCGAAGCGCATGACCTGTTTTTTCGTGCAGTCGAGGAACCAGGAGCCTCCACTATCTGTAAGCTTTGTCCGTCAAGTCGCAGGTGGTCCTTCCTCGTGGTGAGCCGGACGCTTGCAAAAACAGCGTCTAGGTGTGGACTTTTTCCAACTGCAGGGTACCTTTTGTTCTTACACGCTAAGATATCGGCGGCGACCGATGTGAGCCTGTTCGGCTTTGGCTGGTGGACACTACGCTCTGCCCTATCGATTTCATCTTTGGCTACACCACGGTTGGGAGCTCATGTCCTCGGAGAGGAAAGCAGTGTCTTTTTGGTTCCCTTGCACACTTTGAAACGTGTTTTACAGTGACGATGTCAGCTCTGTCTAAACTGGTGACTACGCAGTCCCACATGCCCTCTATTATCCCCCCACTGCCAGTCGGAACACGTCACGAATCCTCCCGGCCCGGCTCATCTTATGAGTCATGGTTTCCGTCCCGCCACCCAGTGATGCCAAGTGAGAATCTGCTTCACATTCGGCGTTTGTGCGACTTCCTTTCGACGACTTTCTGCTCGCTTTCGCATTCGGCGCCTTCAAAATGCCCAGTTGACCTGTCTTCACGCACTTTGTTTGCTAACACGCCAACGTCTCCATTGCGACTCGAAATTTTTCCGTTGCACACAGTCTGCGATACTTTGAGACTTCTTCCCAGCATTTTGAGCCATTGAGAGCACGCGCTTTCGCGGCAGTTGTTTGTGGAGTTGTAAATCTTAATAAAGACAGTACGATATTTCATGCCAGACTGTACCTGGAGATGCAAATGTCTGTGGATTGCGTTGTTTTATTCGCGTCGTATCTCACGTCCTCTCCTGTGGCCATCGTTCCACGTTTCATCCCCTCAGCAACCTGCTGCTATGACAAAGAGCGAGAACAAATATACAGGATGAGATACAAATCATCCTGCGAGGGAAATGTAGCTTTTAGACCATCGTTCACGAATCCTCAGCATCTTCCCTTAGCACACAGATTAGTATCGATCTGTACGGAGGCATCCTCTGTCTAAGTCACAAGATACTTTTCGGTAGCTGATACGGTCCTCTGCTGCTTTGTGCTTCTTTGCCCCCTCCTTCCACAGGGACGCAGTCGAAGGCTACTCCATTTGCTTCTGAGTTTGACTTACTAGCTCTGCTCAGTGCTCTCATTCACAATGCACTACCCTAGGATGTGAACAGCCATCTGATCCTCTGCTTCAGATGAACTACCACCGCCTTGTCCCCGTGCCCTTTTGCAGTTCAGCCGTAAAGCAGTAGACTCGTTCCAAAAGAACCAAACAACTGCTTTTGTACGCGCGCGTTGACTCCACGTTTATCCTCTGTTGTGAGTCGTCTCTCAACTGGACTGTCTGCTAGTTCTCATTTTCCACATGTTGCTGCAATCACCGAGTACACTACAGGTATTATGTGTGTTACGATACCGGCTTGCCAATAAAGTTAGTTCAGGAATCCTGTTTTTCCGCAATTTACAACATCTTGCAAACCCATGAGTGTCCTCCGCTTCTTGGTATATTGCAGGGTGAAACAAGTCTCAGTTTACCACAGGTCTCTTAAAGTGGTGGCTTCTTATGGGGTGGTAGATTTGACACTGCCACTTAACATCCTCTCATGTTGGGAATCGCCGTTCTCCGGTCACCTTTTCTACTTAAGCTCACCGCTCCCCAAACGCAACCAGCTCACACCCCGGAACTCGTGATGGCGTGTACCACAAAATGAAGTACCTAACGTACAACAGTAATTATTCCGAGATCTCAACGTTGTATACCAGAAGCGGGATTGCACGTTTTGCGGCAGTGATTCTACCCACACCACAGGGCGCGCTGGCGTCCAGCTTCTGATGTAGCTGCCGCCTCGGAAGCAACCATAACAAAAGTAGATAGGGCCAACTAAGTGTTCTCTTCTCGTAATACGTGTCCAATATAGACTGCACGTAGAGGGTTCAGTAACGTTTTTTCTAGCACTGATGTAAACCGGCGAAGGCGGGCCTTCACCAGTTTTCACAAGCTCGCTGGGTCGTCAGACCCCTAGTTTGCCATGTGTCGACTCATTCAGCGTATGCACTATTCCTACATTCCGTGTTTTTTCCGCTGGTTCAGTGCCGATACATCTGGCGAGACCGTCTTTGATGTACCGACCACAAACAAAACCTTTTTTTGCATGTAAGGTCCACGACTTGCACATGAGCATGTTCCAGGGGTCTCAACGCGTTGCATCCTTGGCATAGAAACAGGCAGGCCTCTCTGCCTGCAGACGAGCCACACGAACGTTTCCAGCAAGGACCTGACGTGACTTGTTACTACGTCAATCTCCACAGCACTCTCAACGACACAGGGTCTTCCAGTGGTCGTATCCAGAGCAGTTATCATATTCACAGTGACCGTACTGTCAGGATTCAACCGACCTGCCGTTTCAACTGGACATACGTACTTCTTGCCTCCCACCTCCTATACCGATACTTGGCACGATGGCTGCTTCTCCGCTTGACAACGCAGTGTCACCTCTTTTCGTTAGCTCTTTCTTTCTACCCAGGTTCCGCAAAGAACTATCGTCCTCTTCATCGGCTACGTGCACAGCGAGACTTGCACGGACTACCCGCCCCTATGCGTGTCGCGCCCCGCTCGACCACTGCTCCCCACACTACTCGACGCGCCAAAAAGAAGGACGCTTCTAAACAGAAAGAATATTATCTTTTCTGTGCCAAGGCTGCCATTCTCCGACGAGCTCTACAGTGTGCAGACACTGCAGAACATACAGCGACTTTGTACACAGTGCATCGCTGCTTCGTTTGCTACTGTGGGTCATTCCGCTCCGGCTGAGCGTTCTTCACAGTACATCGTTCGGCCCAACATCCACACCGAACAGGAATGACCATGTGGCTGGTGTTCTCACCGTTGTTGTGGCACAGGTTGTACAATTAAACATGGCCGCACAAGCCTGACTCTGTAAATTCAGGGGAACAATCGTCCTGAAAGTTCCAGAAGAATGACCTTCCACTCATACGGGGTAAGCAATCACGAGATATACATGTGTGACTCCTATGAACTGGCTGAGACCAACCAGGTCCTGCTCGCTTGTTCGCGAAGACAGGTGCTGTTCATGGAGTGTCCTTCCAGCTGATGCTCTCCTTTATTAAACTGAACACAAGCTGTACCTAGAGCTTTGGAGAACGCAAAGCCACAACTTCGCTCAGGCAGAATATTGCTTTGTTAAGAGTTGTGGAAAGCGCACACATAATAGCTCTTCCTCAGTATCGGGTGAAGCTCTTCGGCAGCTAGAGGTCGTCCTTTGTTTCAGATTTTGTTGAGGCCGTCAAATACGCGAGATCCATAGTAATTCTCTCCACATTGACTAACGCCTGCTCAGCCGCAAATTTGTTTTCCATCGCCTGGTGAAGCTCCACGGCAGCTAGATGTGGTCCCTTGTTTCGATTTTATTGGTCGGTCGATTATCTTCGTTATAAATTTTCCCACTGCGACGCATACAAAGGCCGTCAAGGACCCGAGGTTCACAGTGATTCCCCTCATGTTGACTAAGACCTGCTCAGCTGCAAATCGTAAAGACCAACAGCAGCACCTCCGGGGTGCACGTACCACAGGCTTCGCGAAACAACTAGTGAGGCATTCAGGCTGCCGTTAATTGAGGGCCCTCTACTTTTCACAGTTCCTCTAACGAACTCTGCCTGCTTCACAGGCTGCATCCACTGTCCAGGTCACCCTTACATATATATATATATATATCAGGTGGAGTTGCGGATGTGTATAAGTGGTTGAGACGGAAAGATAACGGGAAATGCTTCGTCCAGGTACTGCCCTTGAATTCTCATGCGTTGGTTGGCCTGCTGAAGAAAAGCAACTGATCGGAGCTGTCTGCCTGCCTGCAGGGTCAACGCTGTTGCGCGGCCAGACCATACGTCCAATCTAACTTTTCCCTGATATCATAAGAAACCCTAAGAGGAAAGACCCCTGCGAATGGAAAGAGCCGGCACGACAACGTGTGCATGGTGTGAGGCCTTATCTTCTGTCATTGAATGTTTTGGATGCACTATAGGTACTAAGAGTGGTAGGTGTGATGCACTTCCACATGGTGTATGATGTCGTCCTGTATGAGAGACGTCCAGAAAATTCTTTTACCAAGAACGTTGCATCATGCTTCGTCCTTCTGTAAGCTAACCCTGAGAGACTAGCAGGCGCTGCTGGATGACATTGCAGGTTGATATACCGCAGAAGCACGTGGCAAACGCACACGCGTGGATCGTCCGTGTGGTCCTGCAGAGTGGTTGTCTGAATAATGAAAAATTTTTGACGTTACCTCCCGACTGCATGCATCTAGGGCCCCCTATAAGACAGAACACCATCCACCATCTGATGGCAACCATCACTCACGCACTCACGTTGCAAAACTCCACCTACAGTCCCCCAGGCTTCACGGGAGACACTCTTGTTTCATTAGCGTAACGATTTTGCAGCTAAAGCCCAGGCAGACTGCCTGCATGTGACCTCTCCTTGCAGTATGTCGCTCCAACCTTCCGTGCTTCATTCTAGGTGACAGTCTTGCAACTCTCACCAAATCCTGCATAATACAACGCCTCACGAAAAAGCTCTGAGGTTGAAGCTGTACACCTTCACTTGTGCAGTTACATCAGATGCGGCGAAGTGGTAAAGCAACACAAGAGCTGAATCACAGCGCATTCAGTCTGGCAGCTTCAACGACAGGGTGCACACACGGCTTTTTTCGTCTCGGTCGTATAGCAATAGAGCAAACACCTAATCACTGCCGCCCGCTCCAAGCCTGCAAGGACGCTACATTATTTCTTCCAGCCCTGAAGGCCCCTGCGCGGATCATCGACTTCTTCGCATGCACCTGACATATCTACACCCTTCCCGCCTTCCTCTCAGTGAAGGGGTCGTCACTACAACAGCTGCTACTCGTCGTGCGTTCCTTTCCGAAACAGAATGTCCCAATCGCCCCCACCTTCTAAGGCAAGGCAGGGCAACACAGAGGAGTGCTCCAGCTCAGTCGTTACAGAACTCCGTCCTCGCTTCTTCTACACCTTAGAACATTACCCCCTTTGCGTCTTCAGCGTGTCGGATGGGTTACCCAAGTGTTCTACACCACAAGATGCCACAGGAAATCCGGGTGACACTACTTAATAAAGTGCCTGTGTTTAGCGTCCTCTTGAGCGCTACCTCCAAAATAGCCGTATGCCGCCATTCGTCTCCTAGCGATGGATCCGAAAACGCTTCGCTCATCACCTCTTGCGTAAGTAACATGTACAGATCGTCCAGGCTGATGGATCCAGATGCGCTTAGGTCTCCTAACATTGCTCGTCAACGCCCACCGCTACTTCTGGGTTTCCCTACAGATGGTTGCGATTAATTCTTTATGGTGCGTCTCTGACGGCCTCCCTCGGCGTAGCCGAAAGGCTTGCCTTGCACGTAGACTCTCGCTACACGATTTTCCCTGGGTTTCATTTGTGAAGGAAAATTCGTCCTAAACAGCATGTTGGCTCCCCTGATAACACTGCCAACCTCCATAAACGGGTCACGTGAGCGGTGTGCATCCTTCGAAGTATCCGTTCTGGACCCAATCCCGGCGGAATCGGCAGGCGATGCGGTTCCTTGCAGACAGGGCGACACACATCCTTCATCTTTCCTCAGGTCCCCACGCGAGCTTGTCCATCCTCCGCCGCAACATTTCAGGAGATCACCACCTTCCTTCGCCTGAGGGCCGAAGTGACCGAATGGATTAAAGTTCTTGAGTCACTTTTCCACGCCGTGGATCCAAATTCAAATTCCAGCACTCCGTACACAACTCTTCACCAGACTCACGTCTAGCATATATCACTAGACATCCTATGCTGTACACGTCCACTAAGGTGCGGTGTAGTTGACGCTCTTGAGCGGGCTTTCCCACTTGCTTTGCACCGTTTTTTCCTGCTGTCTACACACATACAGAGAATGGGCACCCAATCTCCCTTGTTTCCTTTTCAACTGAATGCCTTGGGAGCTCTCATCCCCAGCGTGTCATTTAGGAGGCTTTTCAGCCACCCTCATATCTGTGTCAGATATCTGGACACTGCGTAGGTGCTCGCACACTGTTTAAAGTGTACAAAAGGTATCAGTTATTAGGACCTGATTGTGGTGTGAGTCCCCTGCAGTTTTCGATACTTTTACTCACCGGCGCCGCCTAAATTTGCTATGCAGTTGCAGTTGGTCAAGGGTCTGTAGTTATCACGCTAATTGTAATGCCAAGAGAGGAAACAGACGCAAAAGAAAAAAGGTCCTATCGTTGAGATTCATCAAATGCGCAAGAGCAGCAGACACGAAGAAAATCCTGCAGGCTACACCAAGCCTGCGCGCCTTCGAAGGAACAAATTGCCTACTGCTGTACTGCCTGACTAGGCAGTACTCCTTGCTACGGTTCATCGGATGTTTTGCCATAGGCTCACCTAGTGTGCAGCGTCGACTACATTCTCCGGCGATGGTGTCGCAGTGAAACATACCTTGTCTCCCACGCTCTATTCCCGCGTTTCCGCACATGCTCTTACGCGCCGCTGCTGACCACTGTTGTGGCGAAGGACACTTTAGTAGGCCGTTCAGGTGACGAGCTTTGAGCGTTGATATACTTCGCATTTGCTCAGTAGACGCTGTTCGGTTCCCATCTAAACGACCACTTGTTGATATCGAGCAGCGCAGAGAGAAAGGCAGCGCCCTTGAGACTCCAGCAAATCAGCTGGCTATGTGAACGGCTGTGGCCGGTTCGATCCTTTTCCCACACATTTGCGGAGTTCCATCCGGAACAAGAGGTTAGGCCCCCAGCTGCACACCTTCACTAAGGTGAAACTCTCAGCTTCATAACATGTAGATAACTGTTAAACGCGTTACTATATTCTTAGTCAGGCATGATCGAGTATTCTCTGGTGCAGTTTGCGCAAAAGGTGCACGCCATACAACAGAGATCGCCTTCAGACAGGCTGCAGTAGTTGAGTTGACGTGCTGCGGTGCTTATATTATATTATACGCTCACGTCAACAGCTCAACGCAGAAACAGAGTCGTAGGACGCAATCCTCCTGCAGGTGGAAATAGACAGTCG
>KL647332.1:25816-57992 GCA_000727475.1 Sarcocystis neurona
AATGCTCTTGTCCCGTATCGCCGTTCCTCCTAAACCATATGGCCTTAGCTCAACAATCGTGCCCTCAATATGCGGGAAAAGACCAGTCGCCAAAAGTCATCAGCATCGGCAATCCGTGTAGTGCCTAAGTCTTGTTTACTACGCCGGAGGCCCTGAAGCGCCATTGACACGTTCCTGAAAAAGCCACGCTAAGCTGTTCTGTACTGAAGCAAACCGACCTGCGGTCCTGAAGGAGAACTACTTTTCTACTGTCAATTCAAACAAACGCGAAACACCCGTGAGGTTAGCAGTCATATTATCTTCCCGGTTCGGTATGTTCTCGGTGGAGCCATAGCCGGTACAACATCCGAAGCGCGCTTTCGCCGAATAGAGTTTACACAGCAGCTAGCTGCCTCTTTATCAGTACAAAACTGCGTCTACCCTCCTCCTGCCGCTGTCCTCTCCTTGATTGCTGGCAGGACCTGAATAAATCCAACACCAACCCTTTATTCCTGTGTCCCACTTGCGATCGCCTCGATCGCAAGCACAGAAGCTTAATCTACTACCCTCGCCTTCCCTCATGCCTTCATGGGATCCATTACCCCTACAAGTATCTGTACTACTTTGGAATTCAGAAATACGTTCGTTCGTTGCCAAGGGACATTTCCAGGCTGCACCTTTTCATCAAGCGTAGCCGTATGTGTTGTCCCCCTTCCACTGCTGCTGGTTCGGCAGCGGCCACTCGAAAGCACAAAAGACGAACAAGACTTCAACACTTATTCTTCCTGAAAAGTTGTTTTACTCTTTCGAAAGTATTTCCCGTATATGCACGTCTTCGCATGGCCCCATCAGAGCAAGCGCTGGGCCACAATTGCCTCAGTGTTTTCACTTACTGAGAACTCCTTGTGCATTCTTCGCCGCTTCTCCCCAAAACTCCTTTCGCCTAACAACCCCAACGACAAAAACTCAGAGGGGGAGTGAAAAGTCCCCCCGGGCAGTTTTAAGTAAGAATGCATTTGCAGAACTCGTGGATCGCACAACTCTAAATGTGTGAAACATTGCTGTCCGCTGTAGAACAACAATTGAGGGGCAGTCTTTGTAGACGTGGCGTCTAAAAGACAGAATCCTCGTCGTTGCGCGTCCATTTCTAGTCTTGCATAATGCCTGCGTCACTGCCGACGCCACTGCTTAGGCACAAAGTGTACCCTGTCGAACGAAATCCCTACTAATGCATGACCGGGTGCTGGTATGTGACAGAGCACTGGTATGTGGCAGACGAGATTTCTGAGATATAAAACGCATTCCTGCCGCCTTCCAGGATACTGCCGAAGGACCTCGCAAGACAACATCAATCCCCTCTGAAGGCGTGCACATACAGCAGTAGTGGAGAGCAGGTGGTAATCACGGCAATCGATCTTCCCCCAACACAGGTTCTTCAAGCTCCTGAATTTACGAGCTGTTGTTCCTCTATTTTCCACGTCGTTTTGGGACCAGCTGGAGCACTGGGACGTCAGAGAAAGGGAAAAGTAGCTACGTGGTTGGGTGTCCCTGATAAAACGCGTATACCTCTGCGCGGGAATGAAGGCGCTGCCTTAACTGCGGCGACTTCGTCAAAATACACTAAATTCGATCCTGATGAGGTTGGTTTGTTTGTTTGCTCTGAGCGCACGCTATCGCGACAGCGAAGCACTGCAGAAGACACTGGAATTGACTCTTGCAGTCGGCCGCCGCAAACGACGTAGCACAACTGTTCTGCACCATGCGCTTGTCTACATATCAAAGTGCTTCATCGATATGTTGTGCACTCCCTCATTGTTGCACAACTGGTACCACACAGCATCCGCGACAACGGAGTGCAAGCGCGCAACAACTTAAATCATAGTTATCTACGGGATGACGTTACACTGCCACCGAAAATCCGGGAAATTCGTTACGCGATACGGGCACAGCCAAGCTACGTACACTACCGCCGACGATACAGGAATTACGATTGCGTGTGTACGTGGGCACAGGCAAGCAACACACATGTGTAACACTGGCACCGATGGCACAACAATATCAATAAGTAAGGGCGCAGCGACAGCACGCATCTGTATGCATACAGAAACTGGTACTAGGGCCCGTGATCCTCATCAATTATGGGGCTAATCACTGTAAAATGCTTGTGAACTCGACGGTATCGACACGGTTTCGCTGTGGGATGCCCAAGAGAGAGTCCTTTTCTGGGTTTGGCTGTCTCCTGTCGAGCAATTATGCGACTCTAAATTGACGCTGTATGGTTCATCATCATCGCGTCCACAAATGGTCCACTAGTGGCCAACATCGCTGCAGCGATGATGAGGCTCGCCAACAAGGACGAACCATCCCTCAGTTGTCCCCGTAATGAGTTTCTTAGCGGTCACTCTCCGAATTCAGTCAGCCGACTCCATAGTGAATTCGCCGGTGGCCGCGCTGAACCCTCCGGTGGACTCGCTGTGTCAAGGTTACTTCCTGAGCCCACGCAATCATACGAGCCAAGCGGAACGCAGAGCCGGAGACAGTTCCTTTGCGACTGGTAGGACGATCACGCGACAGACTGTATTATTGAGCACTGAAAGCACGAGGACAGCAAAAATGTGCATGTGACTCCCTCGACCCCAGGTGGACAATGCAGCACACGCTGCTGGGGGGTGACTGTACGTGACGCGTAGAGTTCTTACAAGAACTGCGCAAACATGTAACTATCCCACAAAGGCGGTTCCGCTCAGTTCTTCCCAGTCTCACCGGATCTGCTGGTCGACGACTGAGCGTCGTACAGCCTAACCAAGCTTGCCTAAAAATTTCTGACAACGAAACTGGCACAACGAGGAGGACACGTTAAAAGCTAGTAATCTCAAGCCCACTTGGCATGAGAAGCAATTTGTCAGCATCGTCCCTTCTTTTCAAACGACGGGTGCATATGCAAAGCAAGTAGCCTTGAGTCCACGCAGCTCTCGTTACAATCTGTCAAGACCATCTCAGGCTCAAGGAGTTCCCATCCAAGCGTTCGAGAAGTGCTGTTATCTATTTGGTGTTGTACTACAAAAAGTACGTCATCAGCGGTAGCAGCGTACATAACAGCAGAGCAGCAGCAGATTAGTGGTGCGTCAGCCGCCCTCCGCTGTCCTAGTACACAGATTATCAATTCCTTTTCACACGTTGCACAACTTTGCACAAATCCAGACAGGTGCATCTTAAGGAAGTGAACATACTCGAAGGAGTGAAGTTGCTCCATGGTCTTTTCACCTACGCAGACACTCTCAACGTCGAGTGCACCCCCGCAGATGTGGTAGAGGGGCTACAAGCTACAGAGGCAAGGGCCACTAACAATCCAGATCAACCTAAGTAGTTGATCACGCTTTGTTCTGTGAAAGACGATGCACGAGCACGGTGATATGACTACAGTGCACGGTCCAAGAAACCCGCATGCTTTAACTGTAATTCTCAGTTCAGTGAACACGAACGTACACATCCGCTCGCAGGCAACTGTGTGTTAGACGTTGTTGGCTTTTATTATGTGCATGCGAATGAGTGGGACGTCAGAGCAAAGAAAAGGCAGAGGACCTTCTAAGTTCCACTTGAACAGTTCGTACAGTGACGCGAACAAGTCCTTGACTCGAAGTGCGTGCTCTTACGTGCTCTTACACGTGTGTCAGGATCTGTAGACACATACATGTTCACGAACTTTTCCTTTCCATCGGATCCTTTGACGTTCTTCTTCACAGCCACCTTTGCGCGCACGTACATAGGCGCTGCACACACGCATGGGCATACCCAATTTGTGCAGACACACGTATATGGATGCTACTCAATCTCTAAAAGCGCTGATAGAAAACTGATTGGAGTTGACACCCCTGACAATGGGAAGTTTTGCAGCTTCGCTCTCCAGTAACTCTTCAGCGTATCTCAACAAATACAGATAGTTAAGGTTTTTATTCCTCAGCACATCTGGGCAATGGTAGATCTTAACATGTGCCCTTTTTGCCGAAGTGTTCTGCCGTCCCCTCAAGCGCACTCTTCTCCTTAGAACATCCAGAAGTATGCAGGTCGTCAGTGTCGTATTTGTACGCGTGTGCAACTTCCTGAACAGGCGGGCGTGCCGCACAGACTCAACTGGCAGTGCGAGCTTTTTACGCGCAGATCTTCTGTTGAATGGGCAGATTTACCGGCACAATGAAGAAGTGAACAGAAGAGTAAATATTTTCCTCAAGACGTCCGTGGGACTCGTTCAAACGTGTACTGCGGGCGGTGTTCGAGCCGTTTGTACGTGTGTGTACGTCACCACTACACTCGGCTTCACCTCTTCTGGCAGCACCAGCTGCCTCAGCATCAACTCGGACAAAACAATGACCCGCAACTTGATCACTTGACCGTGCAGGGGAACTCGCGCATTCAGCAGAGCCCCTGTGTGCCTAAAGCTCCTATTGTCTGTTAACAACTTGATGCACGCCCGCACCCTCAGAGGCGCACGTGCACACCACCGGCAACCCAGTAACTCCGGCTGTTCTTATGTTGTGGAGGGCAATTTAGTGAACTGCTGTACACACCAGCAGGAAAGCACAGCCCGAAGGTCCCCTGGAGATCACTGTGCTAGTGTGTCCAAAGGTGGATGTAACAATTCATTTGAAGGCCTGTTCATTACAGCCGGTGTTCTATCAGCGCATTTGAAGACAGGAACGCTACTGGTGTAGACTCCAGACAAACTGCGTGTACATATACGTAAGCAGGACATGTACCTACGTACATGTAGACACGGCTGTGAACAAGCACGTCGAAGAGTCGTGTGTGAGTGAAAATGTCTGTGAAGATGCAGGGGTCTACAGATCCTGGCTAAGGTATAAGAAGACGCATTCCAGGCTCACCGGGCATTCGTCGCCGTCCGTGTATGCACCGTATAGGTCAAACATCAAAGTGTTCGCTCCCTTGTTTCTGCTGACACGCGCTCCTTTGCACTTGAGAAGAGGTGACAGTCACGTAGGATGGTGGGCAGCAAGTACGACTCCCGCCTGTGAGTCCTTTGTCGGTGTTTCTTCACGCGTCTGTGTGCACCTGCAGTTTCAGAACAGGCATCTTGCTAGCATGCAGACGTGTACTACTTTGCATCCCTCTGCAAATGAAAACTATAACTTGTATATATGATAGTGTAGAGGCATGCGCTGTGGTCAACGCGCCGTGGTTGTGCACTGGAGTAGCTCGCCACACTAATATCTACCACCTAGATAAAACTACATTGTTATTTTTCTCGCCTCTGCGCCTTGAATTGCGCCTGCATCACGTCGGCGGCCACTCCTCTCAGTGAGGACACTTCCTTCGCATCTTGAGGTGCATCGTCCCACGACGATGAGAAATTTTAAGCAACTTAGCGATGTTTGTATCATGACAGTGGCTGACAACCGACGGCCCGTCAACCTGCTGGTGGTCTGCTGCTGCGCGTGGTGCTAACGCTAGTGATGTTGCGTTAGAGTACGGGATTACCGGTACCTCGTTGACCACACTTTCTCACGAAGTCTTCCTTATTCATTATATGGACCGTTTATTGAACGGCACAAAGTAGGTGAACAATCTCAGCACTTCGATCCGAAGTCAACTGCGATGAACCAATGGGTATTCACTTTTTGAAATGCCACTCTTTTGATAAGCTACCGGAATTTGTCTTGTGTGCGGAGGAACTGTTGAATAGAACGGAACACTGAGGCACTGTTGCGAGGGGTCGAGCGCTGATTTGTTTTATAGAATCCGGTGCTAGCCACTACGTACGTTCCCGCATAGACTTCCACAAGCGTGGTTGCGTTGTATGCGGCTTGCGTCGTCTCAGTGCAACACATACTGATGCGTTGGTGTGAAGTGTCAATGGTGCCAAGGTTTTTGATGTGCAACTTTTTGAAACTCGCAAGGCGCAGGCAGTCGCAAAATGAGAACACCTGCACCTGAGCGAGGAGGTCGCGTGGGGAAGCAGACGCTCTGCCCAGACAGGACTGCATTTCACTGGAGGCGGTGAACTCGTCACCGCCGTGACGGTGACATCACGACAGCGCCGGCCGAAGCAAGCGTCTTAACGCGACGTTGACCGAATAAACTGTGTGAGCCCAACGTCGGTGAAAGTGTTTACACTGAGAGAAAATTCCTAAATTTGTGACTATTGTGACCAGAGTCCGGAACTCCTGGCGGTCCTGCAGGCTCCATCAGTGACACCGTCGTTCAAGTGCAGAAGTCCGCTTTCCCTGACAAGACAAAGCTGCGTCCCAGGTACACAAGTCTTCTTTCCGTCTGGACTACGTCGTCGCCCACAAAAATCGTAGTATCACCGATGTCGCACTTGCGGCTTCTTAACGTCCCCCTGGTGGGCAAGACCCTCCTTGGTAGTGGCTCAAGAGTCACGTACGCGGAGGAAGGAAGAGAGGGTGCGAATCGGGTTCGCTGTTGTCGTGTACAAACCCATGCCACAGGGATTGAATTGCTTTGTTCGTGACAGTCACGGTGTCGCGGCTGCTGTTGCCTTATGGACCCGACGTTTCAGTGCGGACACGGCCATTTTCTATTGGACTCACACGTTCGTGCTCAGTAGTAAGTCCTTCGCGTGACTGTCCTTCGGCTCTGTCCCGCTTTTTCCGTTGTGCCCGTGTGCTGACGTGAACAGAGGAACCGATGTGGATGGCTTAGCGGGTCTGCCTGCGCGTCCAGCGCCGTTGCGGGCGAAGTCGATAGGGAATCACGTTCTCGGATGGCTTGTTTCGGAAACTTTGCTCATGGCTGCAATAATGATGTATGAAAAAGAGATGATGCAGGAGACACGAGGAAGCATAGAATAGTAGTGCTTCGAGGAGACAGCCAAAAACAGGGGTGCTGATTATCTCAGCCTCAGTCGTACGTAGCGCCACTGCCAGTGATGCTGCGTCGTAGGACGGGATTATCACAAGCTCAACAATCCCGCTTGATCACCAAGTGCTGGTAGTACGTTGTGTTGGCCAGGCTTTGCACGAAATCCTTGCCTGAAGGAGAAGCAAAAGAAGAGGTTGCAGTTCAACTCTCTATGGAGCGGCGCCTGAAAAAAACACAGTGACATAGTGTTTTGCGAAGCCGAGTGCTCGTTTGCTTCTGATGTGCCCTCGACGTGTTAGACTTCGGCGTTAGCCACTAGTTACACTCGCACGAAGACTTGCACAAATGTGTTTGCGTTGTATGGCGCTTGCGCCACGTGACTGCGACGGAGCACAAACAACCACGTAGCATCATTTTTCGGACAAAACTTGTAAGCCACGCCGTCCTGTAAATAACTGAACGATGAACTCGAGTGGGCAAGGGCATGCCTGCCGAGAGCAGTTTGCACTCCGTCATAAGACACGGTGACCGAGTCGCCAAGTGTGTTACGGCAGCGTCGACCGAAGCAAGAGTGTTACTGCAACGTCGGCCGAGGTAAGGGTGTCAGTGCAACGTCAGCTGAAGTACCTACGTTGAAACAAAACTTCTCAGGTCGTAAGTCTTGTGACGAGTAACGTTCAGGATTGCTTTCGGTCCTGGAGGCTTCAACAGTGAAATTTTCACTTTCCTTATCGCGTCTCTTGGACGTTCACTTCTCTGCGCGTTGCAGCCCACTGCGGAAGTCTAGTCTGCTTTAGAAGCGAACTTATACCCCAGGGACACAATTCTCATCCTTGCCTGTATTATTCGCCCGGCAACGTCGTCGTGCAGCAAAATACTTTTCTCAGCAGTGCCGCGTTTGCCATTTTCGACCTCCCCCATGCGGCCCGCCTTGCAAGTGGCTCAATCGTCCTGTACGCGGAGGACCGAATAAAAGGTATGAATCAGGCTCAGTGTAGTCGTGTACGGACCCACGCGAGAAGGAATCAGACTGCCCTGGCCACCCCGTGACTGTCACCATGGAGCGAGTGCAGCCGCATTATCAATCCGACAGCAGGTAGGGGTCACGAGCATTTTCTACCGTGCTCGTATGTTCGTCCGAAGTACTATAACTCTTGGGGTGACCCCCTTCAACTCTGTCTGGGGTTGGGTTCCGCTTTGTTCGTGTGCTTGCGTGCTCTTAGGGAGCAACCTTTTGCGAGTCCAGATCCGGGTCCAGCGCTGCCGTCGGCGAGGTCAGTATCGAAACTATCGACGATGATTTCGACTGCTTCGTCTACTCTCCTCATGGCTGCTCTAGTCATGTTTAGCCCATTTAATGGAGGAGATGTGACACGCAGGGAAGAGGACACTACAGTGATTGAGAGGAGAAAACATAAAGTGAATTTCACGTCAACAATGATTGCAGTGACATGCGTCTATCTGCATTCGTACCTGCAACGCTTCAGAGTGGCTCTAGTCCTCGCTCAGTAGTTGCCCGTATTTCTTCGGGACAGTGTGTCCTTTATCCGGACGAAGGCACTGCACACAAAAGGCGCCACTTTCACTGCAAAGACGCGCACAGCTATATTCATTTTAACAGGCACGTCAGTCCACAAAGGTAACATTTCCTTCACCCCATGACGCAGTAGTTAAGGTGGTCGCTAAGGAAGGCAGAACTGGAAGAGTTTAACAAAAAACAGAGAAATAACAGAGTATCCAGTTCGGCGATTTAAAGACCAGAAACCATCCAGCACCTACTTCTGTGGGTAAGGCACACTTCAGCGGCTGCTTGAGCTGTATCTTTTCATATATTTGGACGCATGGACGGCCAACCCTTCCCTTGTCTGCTGTTGCGCACGGTGTTACGCCTAGTGACGCTGTGGAGTGATCCCCGTTCCTCAGCAAGACTTGTTAATACGTTGCTTTGTCCTCTTTTGGCACGGAATTCTTGCCTGATGGAGTAGCAGACAAAGACGTAGCACCTCAATTCCAGCACTACTCACTTGATAGTCACTTCGTCACCGTCGTCAGAAAGGAGCGTCCCTGAGTACGCTGCCGGGAAACCTTACGGTCGTAGATAAACAGTTGAAAGGAAGCTAACATACTGACAGACCGTTACGCAGGCCGAGTAGACATAAGATTATATGCGCACCCATCGTCTTGTATCCCGTTCGTAGCAACAGACTGTGGACGCAGGGCTGGACGAGCCTGTTCAAATTGTATGCTGCTGCCGTCGTCTGAGTACTACGGAGAACTACAATATAAGTAGCGAAGTGTGCATATGAGAGCCCTACGGCGCTGCAGTTTCTATCCGGCGACATGCGGAAGAGGATTTAGTGAAGTGCCTCTGCAGCCATATTTGGGGTAAACTCATAGGGTGCGGATAATCAGCAAATGAAAAAATGAGTTGAACGAAGTAGTCATGTGGTGAAGGAGACGCAGTGGCGAGAGCACTTTGCATTCAATTAGACACGCTAGACTAGGGCGTTCGAGTCGTCACTTGTGTGTGACGGTCACCGCGAAGCAAGTGTGTCAGTGCAACGTCGGCTGAAGTGTTTACACTGTGACGGAATGCCTCAGTTTATGACTGCTGAAGTGTTTACACTGTGACGGAATGCCTCAGTTTATGACTGTTGAGTCGGATAGCGGTCGGGACTCCTTTCGATTCTGTAAGGCTCCAACAGTCAAATTGCCACTACCGTTGTCATCCTTTTAAATGTTCACTCCTCTTCGCCTTGCAGTTCAACTGCGGAAGTCTAGTCTGCTTTAGAAGCCAAATCGGTATCCCAGGTAGGCAAATCTGATCCTTCCCTTTTTCCTTTTTTTTTTTTTTCTCGGCAACGTCGTCCGCAGAAAGCAATTCTAAGAAATGCCGCATTCGCCACATTAGACCTCCTCCTTGTGGCCACGGCCCTCCTTGCGAGTGGCTTAAGCGTCCTGTGGGGGGATGAAGGAAAAGAGTGTAGGAATCAACTTCACTGTCCAAGTGTACAGACCTGTGCGGCATGAATTGACTTGCTTTGCTCATGACTGTCACAGTGTGGCGCGTGCTGTTGCATTTATTCATGCGACGGACCAATGTGGACACGGAAATTTTCCTTCGTACGCGTACGTTCGTGATCAGTATTGTGGTCCTTCGCGTGACCATCTTTCTACTCTGTCCGGTTTTGCTTTCCGGTTTGTTCAGCTGCTGGCGTGGACTCGGGATCCAGTCTCAATGTCTCAACGGATGCAGCTGCCGCGCCAGCGCCGTTTCCGGCGAAGTCAACATAGAGACAAACAATAAGACTAATACTCTCGACTACTTTCTCACGGCTACATTAGTGATGTTTGAGTTCAAGGAAATGCCGGTGGAAAAGCAGCCTTTTTTAGGGGCCTTAAAATTATAGTGCTTGAAAGGAGACAGCTGAGAGCAGTGGGGCCGGGCGTCGAGATTGCATATGAGGACTGATCAGAGTGAAAGTCGAAGCCACCGTGAAGCGATTAATCGCGTAGATCATGAAGATTGTGCCGTCACAACATTTGCTTATGTGCATACACATATTTGTGGCTTGGTTCTGCCCGTACCCCTTGATGTTGTTCTACCATCGGCGGCAGTGTTACAAATTTGGGCTGCTCATCTGGCCCGTACTCATCTAACCGACACACCGATGCCAATGTAACTCGACCACGCACACCGTTGTCGTATTCCCTGTTTGTTCGCCTATTGTGCCTTAATCAACGAGTGTACGAAGCCGATGAAAGGCTCTTGCCTGCAATCGGCTGCATACCATTACGAAAAAGTAAGTCCTTGAACTGCGTTTTGCACTGAAGTTCCAGCGAGAGCCCCTGCGCTGCTGTTTGCATTACCTTATAATGGCACGTTAGATGGCAGCAACGCGCGTCCAGCTGTAAGCGTGCAACGCGTCAATGTGGCGCTAGTCATCGCTGGGAAACTGCCCCAATTTCTTTAGGGACGGGGTCTATTTTATCCTAAAGGAGTCACTGGAATAAAGGCAGAGCGTTCACTGGGACGGCGAACTACTAATTTTAACAGGAACACGATCCCACATAGACAGCTTCCGCTCCCTCTCAGCAGCATTTGGACGAACGTAGACGGTATACGTTTCAGCATAATGTGTTGTACAAGTGTAAAACACATGTAGTTGTGGATCGGCTGCATTCACTATATACGTGCTGGTCGGCGATGGCTTTCATATCTGTCAGCGTATTGGATGCAGCGCCTCCACAGACGGATATGTCCAATATACAGGGCGCTGCGCTCACAACTGCAGTTGTTTGCCGGCTACTTCTGCTCTTGCAGTCGTGCTCCTCTCTTGCGTCATTGTGCTGCGGCTGCCGTTGTACAGTACGACTGCTCGAAGTGTGGGGGCTGCTCTACTGCGTCACGTATTTGTGTTGCTGTCGTACAAGAGTCCAGCTTATTCCGCGTCAGCGTAATCTTGTCTGGACAAACGGCGTGGGCTTTTGCAGTGCATTAATTCCCCTGCATTATCAAAGCAACGAGCAGCAGACCCAAACTCTCATTTTGTGTGGCCCTGGCGTCAGCAATGTATCTGCCTGCTTTTCCAAAGTCTCCTTAAATCAAATACAAGTAGTGCTGACCGCTGTCAACCCGTGTTTCAACGTAAAGATCGAGTTTTTGAGTTGCCAATTAGTGGTTCGATGCAGTGGGACGCAGAGGTTGTCTGCCACTTTGCTTTTTTGCACTGCAAATGCTTCAGCACAGCAATCACAAAAGAGCAGCGGCTGCTACGCGCTAATTGCTGGTGCGAATGCAGCCAGTCAGTAATTCATCTTGCATTCGTCCACCAGAGTCATCAATGTCTTAGTCGCTGAAGTGAATCGAGTTGCCGACGTGCTACGAAAGTGGTAGATGTAGCCGAGCTACTACCGTGCCATTTCTAGAAATTTGTGAATGCGGTTGTTCGTCAAATGTGATTCCTACACCAATGAAGCAGATATGATTAGGAAGCGGTGAGGTGAATGCTGAGATGGGGACGTGTTTGGGTCTGCGCGAATAAGACCAACGGCCTAAGGATGTTCACCATGTGGTGTGGTGGTGTGATGGCTGAAACGAGCACACTTCAGGCGCAGAACGTCAACACTTGAAACGGCGTGAGACACGGAAGATACATATATATATATATAGTGAAAGTGGGGTGCTGCGCTGCAGCTTTTTTTGCACGTGCAGCCCACTACGAGATAGTCCAAACAGGCTCAAGCAGAAGAAACGTTGGTCCAGAGTTCGATATCGACACAATTTTACAGCAGGTATCCAGATACTGCTGTGTAGGGCTGGCTTACCACTTCCAGGCACTGCGCCGGCCTTCGGGCTTTGACGAAGGTGTACGAACCGCATCCCACTGGCGCTATTGAGCACGTATGTGCTCAACAATAGCAACCTTGTAACAGACACAACTGCTTTGGAAGCAGCGGTCCCCGTGGTAGTTACGGACGGAGGAAAAAGTAGGCTACAGTGAAAAAGAAGAGAGCCACACTGCCTTTCTTGAGATTCATGATTTCTGGTGAATGTGGCTTGCTTCCGGGTTCCATTGTCCCATTGTCGACTCGAGTTGAATAAGGTGTGGACCACGTGCTAAACACGAAAAGGATTTTGTTCAACAGATCTTACAATATCCCGTGAAAACTACGCAAACTCATTGCAGAAGGAGTTCGCGCCTCTGTGTACACTATTGAGGAGCGGAAGAACACACAATGCCTCACACGTTGCACGGCCCGCCTAATCCCTGTTGCCCCCATTGTCAAACAATTGATCCGACGGGTGCAGCAACGGACGGCAAATATACAAGAGAGGCAGGAAATACAAAGTCACAGATTGTATCGATGAAGGTCAAGTTAACGTATCCCGCAAAAAACAGCGGTGGGGGTCAGCACGTTTGGTACAACAAGTACATTGCACGATGCCGCAAAGCCGGCGTGAGCGTTCCACACGTCCTCCGCCTTGAGAAAAAGACCACGCACGCGAAATCAAGTGCTTTCATTTGAAACTATTAACACTAACACCCTCGTTTGCCTCGACGCATCCACGACAGTGCACAGGTGCAGCACACTGCTTGCGTATTAAAATGTACACCAGTGAAAGTGCTTTTGGAATGTGGTCGTTCCCTCCCCCGTCCTGCAGCTCGAAGGGTCTACGTCGCTAGTCCAACCCCACTGTTACTGACTACCGTGGCAGTAGTGCGCTTCAAACGGTACACGTAGGGGGGAACAGTGGCTACAAGTTCCCGAAGATGGAACATGATGCGTCTCGTTCACAAAAAAAGTTTCCACCAAGCAGCGTCGGAAACTCCTCGCAAGCACAGTGGTTCTTACACGGTCCCCGCACGCCGTACAAAGCAACTGTTTTGTTTATTTTCACAAAACAGGCGCTGATAGGTTGTTTGAGAGGACATCGACGTCAGTCTGGTATCACCAGACAGATCCGCTCACGTGCGCCATGCCTCATGTGAATTTGGGCACCGCATGGAAAGAATATCTCAGCCGCCGCTACACTCTTGACTTCATAGGAGAGTCCGGCTTATTCTCTCTATGAGTCCTTTTAAAGCACTCGCAGAGGACAACTGACACTGACATGCAGTTCTCCAGAGCAGTACAACGCCTTGGATTTCTGCAGCACCGACAGCCCGCCACTAGCAGAGACGCCGAGTCATTCCTCAAGTATGTGTTCACTAAGGAGACATGTTACACCAGTGTGTAAAGCCGTTTATCACAGCTGAAACAGTAGGGCCTCTCCTGCCAGCTACCACGCAAATGCACATAACCACAGTAAACCAATACTGCAAGTGCGTGTACGCTGCCATCCGCGAGCCCACCCGACACTTGCAAGGCGTTGAGAGCGGACGAAACCACGTGTAGACGCGAAGACGCTTCAAGCACAGCAAGCAGGTAGCGCGTCTCCATTAACGTAGCACTATCGTGCGCTCCTGTTAAGCCTTTCACATCAGAACCCAAACTGCAGTTTGGCGACTTCTCTGTATTGCGTGCCAGCGAAGTCTTTTTGCATTATAGTTTATGCAGAAACTTTGCGCTGACCTGCATCGGGTAACTCCGACAAGTACAGGAGCGCACTAGTGGGACACGAGCCTGTGCGTACGCTCGCATCGTTGACGTGCCACCCTGTGTAGCTCCGCGGACACGATGATGCCAGGGTGACGGACGATTCCAGTTGGTGCTTTTGCATGCGTTGCAAGACGCCCACAGCTTGATTTTAATACGCTGCTTCGAATAGATAAGAAGCCTTCCCTTTGCAAAGCGGAGGCTTTGCAAACGCATTCTGTGCCCTTTCTATCCTGCGTTGCCGCCAACACGTGCAGAGCGACGGCGCGTTCGTAAACATCTCCATACGTCGCAGCCGAGCGGCCAAGGATAGTTGAGGGCCTCCCTTTTGGAAATCAGGTGACCGGTGTTCCTGACTGTTACTAACAGTTCAGCAAAACATGACATCAAAAGAATGCCACAGATTCTGCAGCGGTCGCTTCGCTTCAAGGAAAGATTCGTGCTGTTCAATCCTTCAGATTCGGCTTTCACACCTCACGAAGACGCTACTGCCTGACACACTGTCTTCACAATATCGCACACCATCTTACAGGTAGGTGCCGCCAGCGCAGCCTAAGCTCGGAAGAAAAGTTCTTAAACATCCGATCCTACGCATGTAGTTCTCCAGCTTCTGTGTGATTATCGATTCTCTTAGAGTTCGATGTTGTCTGTGGCGCAGAGCTTTAAAAAAAGTGCAAGCATCCCCACGCAGCCAGAATGAGGCTACTCTCTGCCCGATCTAGGCGGTTGTAATGTTTAAACTCGGTTTCTGCCAGCCTGTCATTTCGGCGCTAACTCTGTTGCGCAAAGAAGTAATCAATGCAGCAGACTGGACGACACGCTCAACATTACGGGTGAGGCAATCGGCTGAGACTTTCCACTCCGACCCTGTCTGGAAGTTTGACCCTCTCTGGGATCCAACTTTTCTTATCTGCCCCAACGAAAACAAGGCACTTCTTCGTAGCGTATACTAATGTATCAGAGGACTGCTGTCAGATTCATTCCGGCTGCAAAAGCGATTGCCCTTCTCGCTCTCCTATCCCAACGTACTACAACGCTTGGATTCACACTCGCGTGCTAGTAGAGGAGTAGCCAGTGTTCAGGTTAATTACGTCACGCATTCCCGTGGGAAGCATGTAGTCGAACATGCAGAGTTACTAGTGCCTCTAGACTCAGCATACCAGGCAGCTCTCCGTGCACCCGAATAATTAGATGCGCCTGGGGTCGAACAGCCAGGGCTCGTTGCAGTTTGTCAAGGTTTCGCCGGCCCAGGGCGCGGTCGAAACTGACAGCGTTGCAAGCTGCAAAAGACCGTGTGTTTCTGCGTGTGTGTACACGTGTTGCAGATATATATATATATATATGTATACACGATCACATATCGATACGTGTGTGCTTGTGTGGTAGTAGTGCGTGCGCAGGTCTGCTTTTCGTCTACGGCTGTGACTTCCCTCTCTGTCTGGCGTAGTGTACGCATGAGTATCAGCACGTACGCACTGAGGCGCTGCATACTTCCATATACGCTTGTGTAGGCATAGACTGTGTACACACATGTCGCCTTTCACCGTACAACAGACCTAACACAGCCACAACGGTAAGATCTCGTGCAGCTGGTTTGCCGTCGTGGGGCAGCAGTGTGCCTGGTGTTCCAACGCCTGCAACTCCTGCAGCTGTGCTGCGGTGTACGATTGCTGTAGAAGAAACTCTGCCTCTTCATTCCTGCAAAAGACTTTCCCCTCCCACCGCCCGCTAATATTTCGACTCCTACTTTTGCCAAAGAGAGACGACCTTTCTCAGTGTATTCGTACTGTACGATACTTCGCTCTTTCCGGCGCCTTTCTCTTCTCTTTGCTCTCCTCCAGTAGAGAAATCTCGTAAGATGCGGCAGAACGTGTGTGTTTCCTGCGTTTTACTTCCCTTCTCCCTTTGTTTTACCGGTTCTAAATGGTCAGAAAAACCACCACGACTTGTCTCTCCCAGATTCTGTCCGCTTGTACTCTCCGCAGCCTGCCTCCAGCCGCTATAAACAAAGCCTCAGAGCTACCTAGGAGGTGACGTGCAAATCACCTGCCTTGGTTTACAGAAGTGTGTGTGTGCTTGTATGTTAGTACAGACGCATATCTGATTGTCTATAGACACAGACATCTATGCATATATATATATATGGGCACATTCAGGTACACTGTATTTCGACATCATTCCTGTGCACACCCTTGTATATAAATTTGAACACACCTCTGACCACGTATGTATGGAAGCACCGTTTCGTTTTCTGCCCAGTTATATTCGAATTTTTTCGTACTCGTTCGTCGACTACTTGATGGATATGGATTTCTTGGCAGCAGCGCTCTTTTGGAGCTTGGTATTGACCCGCAGTACGCCTTTGTCGATTGTAGCGGTGAAGCCGTTATTGACTGCGTTTTTTGGAAGTTGAAAACGCCTGACGAAGCATCCACTTCTTCTCTCTTTCACCAAACACCTGTTGTGAGGCGTCCGCTGCTCAGAGTCGTCTTCTTTCGAGAGTTCTCCTATTCACAAACGAAAACAGCAGAACAAGAACGGCCACTGCGAACAGCTGCAGAGCTGGCTGGGGACAGCCACACCAGGGGAGGCTGATGATGAAAAAGAGGATGACGAAGAGAAAGAACGAGAGCAGAACCCAGGACGACCTCAAGAACGAGGAAGAGAAACGAATTCACAGGATAATGTCACCTCACACATTATGATGCTCTTCTTCTTCCGTACGCAGTTTGACGGATCGTCCTCTTCCTGGTTGCGTCTCGCTGATAAACGCAGGTTTCACTTCTTTTTATACACTACTTCGCAATAAACTGAACAGCACGGAAGCGGACTACCAACACGGACACGGGGTGGTGGAGGGGAGAGGGCGACGCACAGGAACAAAACATTTCCGGAGAAGCGTCTTACTGTTATTTAGGAGACGGGGACGACGCAAGTGCACGAGCAGCTGCGGTGTAGATCTAGTTGTGCTATACCCCGGAGGCGTTTCTGCTTCTTTCCTCTTCTGCCTATATATATATATATATGTGTCTTTGTATACACGAATACTCGAACGCGCTCATCTCTGTATGCTGCATACGCATACACGTACACACGTGTGTGTATGTACGCACCTATGTGAATGCAAATGTATATACATATATATATACATGTACATATATATATATATATATGTGCGGACTTGTAGGACGTTTGTTATAACTGTCCGCATGTGTATTAGCACGTGACTTCATAGCAGCATTTGTGTGTCGCACACTTGAGGTCCGTCCACTTGCATTTCTTTCCTTATGGCGCACTCTGTTCACCGAACGGAGCACTTTCTTCGCATGCTTCGGGCCTTGTCAATTCAAACTTATGTTTAGATGTATGTCTATATGCATCTGATGGATGGACCTTCTTACACGTGATTTATGTACATATATATATATCCCTTGTTACATTTGTACACACGTGTGTCCCGTTGTGAGTTTCTGCAACTTCGGTACGGACGAACACAGTGTAATTTCCCGGTGCATGCAGTGTGGAAGGCCACGGCATTTTCTGCGCAATAATCCATACATCGATATAGGTAAAGACAACAGACACACATGCAATAATTAAACATCTCTCTCTACGCACACGTGTAGCAACTCACTGTTTACGAACACGGATGTATCTCTTTCTTCCTCTCTCTACGAATATATACGAATATATGTATACATATACATATATACATATACGGAAGACTTACGAGGACCTCTCTGTACAGGCAACAATCTTAATGAATGGACAAGGAATGCACGCGTCTCGCTAGATGTCTCTTGCAGACCCAGACGCATACACGCAGGCCAACACCTGGTCTCACTTTTCCCTTCGTCCTGTTATAGTCTCGAAGATATGCATACACACATATATAGGCAAGGAAGGATTGCTAATGTATATGCTGCGTCACATACTACGTATGCAACGGAATCGTTTTGCGTCTGGGTGAGCAGCAGCAAGCACTTGTGTATTTCTCTAGTACGTGTTAAGTCTCCACGGGGTTTTGCTTTTCTGTTGCGTGAACGTGCCTTTGATAATGAGAGCGCCGTCATCTTCGGCCACGGAGATATCTTCTTCGTCGCAGCCAGGGAGGTCTGCGAGCAGCACCATTTCTTTTTTCTCGTCGTCGTACAGAACGTCCAGCTGGGGAATGAACTCTAGTTTCTGCGTCGTGTCGCTGGGTGTCAACGCGAGCTCGTACAGCGAATCAGCTGCTGGACTCAAGGCTGCTGCAGGGGGCAGCCACGGTGTCATTCCACTCCACATCTGCAGCCGCAACGGGGCAAAAAGGGCAATCTCATCACGTGTGTACGGCGTGGAGAGGCACGGCGAAGAGAGGCAAGGAAGGCAGAGGAAATAGATGCCTGAGCAAACGCGAGGCACTAGCGCTGCACACCTGGTACTAGTGAGATACAGACAGCAGGAGGACGACGACGACGAGAGACGGAGGAGAAAGCAGGTAGCAGCAGCAGCAGCAACACTGCACTCGTGCACGACGGCAGCAACAAAAGAAGCCTATCCACTGCTGCAAAGGCAGCAGCCCGCTTCGCTTCCACAGTGCCAGCAGCAACTGATCACACGCACCCACTGTACAACACCAAAGCCAGCGGAGCAGCATGAAGACACGTACGGCCTCAGCAGCAGCACAAACACTCCCTGGAGCTACACGACCACCAGCCCAGTACGGCAGAGCGTTTCAAGTCACAGCACCTTTCTCTCCATAGCCTCTGTGTTGTTTAAACGCATTTCCTCGTCCCACAAGAGCCGTTCACCATGATCGAGAGGACGCGATATAACGGATATCCAGCACATGCACATATATACGTTTGTGCACATATATATAAACATGTTAACGTCTATTTACTGCCTTACACGGTGGCGTACGCTGTTTGTCTCTCTCTCTATATATATGTATACGTGTGGGTATCATTTTGTGGAAGCATGTGTATAGTGAGAAGCAGGGGGGGATAGCGACACACATTCCTTTGCGGAAAGATAGATCGTTCCTTATATACATCACCGGAAGAGATATACCAGGCACACATGGTGTCGTGGTAACGATGCTCACCACGGTACGCTGCATTCACATATATATATGTATACGTGTATGTACACGTACGAGTACCTGTACAGTTCTTCATATCTGCATGTATACTGGCGATTTAGAATAACGCACGTAAACCTGCGCATACGCACATATACATATATATATACATATATATATAGATATATATGTATACGCGTATTCACAACATGGACATACAATTGTGTAGGTGGCACTATCTACGCATCTACCTACCTATAACTATATATGTGTATATAGTTTCCTCTCTACAAGAGTAGCTCACGTGTAGAAATCCTGGCCTAGGACCTCCTTGACCACATACTGTTCTCCTTCATACGTGTAAGTGTCTACGTATACACGTATATGAACATCCATTTGACCACAGACGTACACGTGTACTTGTACCTACACACAGAGGTGAAGAAGACAGCTATTTCATCTTCCTTCCCTGTTGCCTTTCGCATAGAGACACTGCAGTACGCCACCACAGATGTGTGTAGAAACACGTATATATACGCATACATGCAGGCATGTCGACGCCAGTGAAGGCCTTTACGTACGGTCGCCACCTATTCAACGCGAGGGTACAGAGTTCCACGTGCGTCTGCCCGCTTAGGTTTTGAAAACTGTGTACGCTCACTGCACATATATATATACATATATGTAGCCACATGTATACACGTATGCGTGTGTGCACACGTCTCTCTCTACACACATCTATACATATATATACATATATATACATATATATACAGAGAAAGGAAGGGGAAAGAGTCCGGGCTGTGATCTACATGTGCTCCTGCATACGCACGCACACACACGCACTTCTATATATGTATATATGTGTATAGGTATGTGCATCCATGTATTACTGTACACATAGAGAAGGAAGGGCGAGGTCGTTCGCATGTATCAATTATATCCACGCGTCTGAAGGTATACCCAAGTGTACCTATACATTCACATATATATATGTACGTGTTTGTACAGATATAGACGTATAGGACAGCGACATCCAGAGTATTACCCCTATCACGGTGGCCTATCTACACATGTTCTCACCTACACACGTGTGTGCATCTGTGCGTGTGCGGCGTTGGACGGACGGAAAGAAGAGGAGGATAGAATCACAGTGCAGGTTATATACTTCCACAGACCCTTGTGTACACTCACACACATACACACAGGTACGGCCACGCACCCGCACAGAAATTTGTTGTCACGGTGGGGATATACACATGCATGTATACATGTGCGTTGTACATATTTATGTACAACGGAGAAAGACCCACGAACTCGACAACTGCACATATCGTTTGGGGGTACCAGGCGGGGGACAGCCACAAGTCGTCGAGAAAATTTGCCTGCGGCAGCATCACTGCATCAGCAATATATATGTGTTTTCTCAGTCCACGACCACTACAACTTGGCAACGATTTTTCGCACATCATCATATTTATAAATATATATATATATATGTATATATGGATACATGTGCGTATACATACGTGTATTCATTATGTGCGTTCACTACTTCTGATTTAAACGGTTGCCTCACCAGCCTCTCTCTCTGTCGTATATCAAACGTGTCAACAAGTGTATCTAGACGAACAATATATGTATGTATAGATATAGAGAGATAGAGGTTGGTTTTCGTGTATATTCAATGTTTGTATGCAGATTTGGCTACGCGACACGTATACGGCATTAAGACACATACAAAAGCGATGAGATTTGTGGAGGGGCCCGCAGAAGATAACATTGTTGAGTTACAGCTCTGAAGAGAAAAAGGTGTTACTCGAGACTCCAGCTGACAACAGGAGTAGGAGTCCGCATGAAATAATAGATATTCAATAACATTGGTGGAGAAAATGATGGAACAGAAGAATCCAGGAAAATACATACTATCAGCTGTGAACACAACACCACATGTCCTCGACTCCAGACCTCTGGATGAATAAGAAGAAATCTCTCCCCATAACAGGTGACCCAGTAAAGGAAGTTTTCGAAAGAAGAAAAAGAGAATGCGAAATGAGTTCTGAAGTGCAGAACAGGAACAAGTAGCTCCTAAGATGAGGCCACGGAGAACACAGATGAGAAAGGATTAACACTTCCAGCAACAAACATGTTACGAATAGAAAACACGGACGAGTACGAACTTCTGAAGTACATACTGGAGGTGCCGCCTCCCCCCAACAAAAAGCCGAAGTTTCGAACCTACGAGTGACGGCATTATACTTCCCAGGACTGCCGGTAGTCCCGGAACATACGAAGGACAAATGCCGGTGCGTGGGCCTTCTATCGTCACGCGAGTCTGTCAGGCTACTCACTTTTCACGAAGTCCTCCATGAAGACGTCGTATTTTTGAGTTGCCACAACGCAAGTGTAAACGACCGTCGTCATTCCTCCACCCCACACCCTATCTACACGAGTCTGCGCAGACTAAAGAAACCGAGCGAACCCATGTCGTCGACTCGCAATTCTACGTTGTACCAGAACGCAGTATAGCTAAGCCATCTGGCCTTCACACGTGTCAGCGCCTGTCTCTGCATCCGTGTTTCCCCCATGGGAAATTCGGGCATAACGGCCCTGTATACAATTAGTGTTGGGGGCTCAGTCGTGGTGAAGCGGAAGATGGAGTAGGAAGTGTAAACACTCGCACCCCCAGCGGTCAGACGCACGACAATAAAAAAAAATGAAGAGAGATGCGCAGGAAGACGTGACTGTACGTGTGTGGGTGGGTGGGTGGGTAGGTGTTTGAGTTTGAGTGGAAATGAGCGAGGGATGGGAGAGACAAGTTTTTTCGCGGAGAGTTTTCCTAAAGAGGAAAACACCTGCAGCCTTGGGCGTCTGCAAAAGGACTGTTTGTTGAGGAACTCTGTGAGCCGCGAATACTCGAGTGAAGGAAGGAGTAGTGTTTGCTAATTCCTAGACACACGCACACAGAGAATGTTATAATTTACGCAGGGGGATGACATTTATTTTGCAGAAAAGGATGTCATAAATTGCCTCCCGTACATATATTATACAAACACAGAGGAAGATGACAGAGATATATATACACGTACATGTATCTATTTGTAGGTATGTATATACGCATAAATATACATATATATGTACATGTATCAGTTGATTTATAAAGGGATGGGAACGATCGATATACGGCGGTGTGGAGAGCAGAACTGACAAGCGTACATATTTCAAGGGGTGCATGCAAAAAGTTTGTGACGAGAGTTAAATGAGTTGCTGAAAGCTGCCTCCGTGGCAGAGCACGGAGAGGTGTACGACGGGCTGTAAGGAGAGGTCTAGACAGGTAGGTTTACAGTCAAGAGGCCGACAGAAATATGTAGACACTTCACAGTAGACGGACAGAGACAACTCCAGCAGCACAAAAAGTACGTAGAAGATATTAAGAGACGTGGAGAAAAAAACTCAGATTCACTGGCGCGTCGCGACGTGCAGAGGTCTTTACACGTATTCACGTGGACTTTAATAAGGAACGGCGTGTACAGACACCTACATGTAATTACACACGGAGGGATTTCCCGCCCCGAGGTGTCGCACAGGGAGGGCAGCAGAATTCGGTGAGAAAGTCGCTATTGAACGACAGAAAAATCAGCGCAAATGCACAACAGAGAGTCCTTGGTGATGAGAAAAGGCGACGTGCGGCACAGATGCAAAGGATCCGCAGAAACGCAACCACCGCAAGGTCAAAATGTACATTTCCGCAGTACGCAGGCAACCCTGGGGGCACACAAAGATCGGCTGGAATTTGCATGGCCACGTGGACAACAACCGGCAAATTTACTGCCGAAGGTGTCTACGTGTGTATTATGTGTGCGCCAGGTACAATTTTCAAGTGTTCAAGTCATGAGAGCTGAAGACGACTCCGCAAAGAAATGTAGACATAGGACGTGTACAAGAGACATGCACGAGCGAGGTACAGAGAGCTCCCGAAGTGCAGAACGCGGCTGGTTGAGTTGCCAGATCATCCTTGGGAACTAACTCCGAAACCTGTAGACATTTGTACTCTTTACATCTGGGGTAGAAGGTGAAAGCTTGGCGTGTACCCATCATGTGGGCTTCTGCGCACATATATGGGAAGCACACGTCAAAAGTTGTTATCAGACATGAATCCATATGTATGTAGGTGGGGGCAATACAAAGGCTGAAATACACTTGTGCGGACAGTTGTATGCACGATTGTACGTGGATACAGAACGAGATCCGGACATATATTGAGATACATTTTCTGTGTCTACGTATGTACTTGTACGTACGGAGAAAAAGAGAAGTGCACATGTATACACACACACAGAGGCTTAGTATTTACAGTGTGAAGAACGAGATTGCGTAACATTGCAGACGGGGAAGGAGTGAAACGGAAGCCTCTCGCGTGATAGGAATTGACAGAAAACGTGGAAGTCGCGGACCTGTACGGCGGGAAACTATTTTAATACCTCTGCGTGCACCTACATACATCTATACGTGCACCTACATACATCTATACGTGCACCTTTATATACGTGGAACGGTAGATGCTCATCTCCGTATCTGTATACGCATGTTCTCAAGTGTACATACTGTATAAATATACACACGTCTACATACGTAAGTGTAAAGCCGGTGATATGTGAGAGCAAGTGATGGAGACGTGATGATATATGGACGTACATACAGGCATAGGTATATGGATACAGCGACGAACAGAAAGAATGACAGTATGGATACAGATATGGTAGCAAAGCTGGATTTGCAGGTGTGGGCACATAGACTCAGGTACACGTAACGGTGTGGATGTGTAGGAACGAGGGGCCCAGAGGGTACTCGTGACAGCACATGTATGCGAGATAAGCAGCCAGATAGAGAGCCATGGGCAGCCCATAAACGGAGACTGTGGTTGACGTCTGCGTGCGTATATGTATGTGTATACGTGTGTAACTCATCCTATATAAGCGGATATATGATAACTATATACGTGTGTACTTCCCTCTCTCTCTGTCTCTTTCTTTCCCTATATATATATATATATATATATTAATGTATATTGCACACCCCACGAGTGAGCTGAGGAATCAAAGCGATGAAACGTCAGCGACGCGGAAAATTGCAGCATGGAAGATGTAAGTGCATGTGTGGATGTACGTGGGTGTGTGGCCGAGAAGGCGAAATCTGCAGCAACAAGGGAAACTGAATGTCAGGGGAGAACACAAAGGTGGCAGACACGAAAGTCCTTCCCGGCGACGCAGGCAAAGACACTACAAAATACCCCGTAAAGGGTATTTGCAGTGGCAAGTTGGTGATTATTACAAGCCGCCACACAAAACCTTGTAAACTGCTTCACAGACAAAAACTCGCTACAGAGGTATATGCAGGAGAGGTCACCGTGAATTACGACGGCTGGCCTTCGATATGATACTCGCATCAAAGTTACTTCGGTGGATATCAGCCACCTGTAACGCCAACCCTCACGCAGATCGCCTTTTACTCATTTATGTAGTGAGTCCTCTACATCTTGCTGTTATACCGAAGACTCCGACAGATGAGTGTGGCCTTTGAAACATTTTGTTCTCTCGAATCAAGGCAATGCAGATCCCGACGAATACCCAGCACATATGCGGTTGCAGATATTGACATATATATATACACACATACATACGTCTATCCAGGCACAAGTAGAAGGTTGTTGACAATCTTGAATATCTACCCGAGGTCGACTCCACAGTCCGTCCTTGCATCGACCTAAATGCTCAGGCGTGTATAATACATTCACAGAAAGTCAACGACGTAAAGGGTACAGATCTGGTTGTTCATCTGCCGACAAGGATGAAGCGAAAAGCACGTCCACCTAATATTAACAAGCTCATAAGATACAAGGTCCCTTATAAAAATGTCGTCACCAGACCACCGGGGCGGAACTTAGGGGATATGCGGATTTTCCATGCTAGAAGCCACTGAAGACAACACATGTCCAAGAAAAACAGGAATAGCCCAGAATATTCGCCTGACACACTGGCATTTCTTGGATTCCGTGATAATCTTTTCCCTTCTTCATCCGCAACTGGGCGGCACCACACGCATACTCTAACCACAAGTCTATCGTACGCGTCCTAGACGTGCATTTAAGCTGTGCAAACGCGACGTATTCAGAAGCTGGCGACTACAAAGTTCACACCTGGAGTCGCGTATCCATATAACGCAGCAGTATTCCCTTCGTAGAAAGTAGACATCTCTTTCGCAGTTCTTTTCACCCAATGCTGTTGCCTGTCCTCCTCCTCCTTTCTCTTTTCTCTCTCTCTACTCTATCGGGGTGAGTTTCCGTCTTATGTACCTGCCCGAAGGCACCCGGGAAACGGCGAAGATGCGGACTGGCAAGGAGTTGTCTTCTAGCCTCATGATAGTGATCCCCCGTCGTGGCGAGAGGGTGACCATACACATTCAGAACTCCCGATCCACCGTGCTTCACACTACCACCCGAGGGGCGGGGTTTATTTGCATCAACCGCCGACGGGACAGTACCAGCACCACCAGGATGCGCCATTCTGTTGGAGGAGTAGAAATGAAGGTTGGTCAAAAAAGAGGCGAGTGCTTTTTTTTTAGAAAGAAAATGGAAGACACTGCTTCTGGCTGCTTTACCACCTTTATCGAAAGGAAATGGTCACCTCATTAGTTGTTCTCAAGGCCGGTCCCGGCACGCTCGGATCGTCGGCTGCGGTGGGGAGGAGAGTAAGTACAACAGAAGAACGTGAAGCGCGTCTCATCTCGGGATATTCACACTCGCACACTACGAGCTCAGTGTACGACTCTAGCGATTTGCAACGCAACTAGAAACCTTCGTGTATTGAGAGAAGATCAAGACAATGACGAATGGGTGTAGAGAGGACTTGCGCGCTCGGAGTGAAAGATGCGGAGATGTAAAATGGGGTGGGACGCAGAATAGTATCACAAAAGAAGTAAAGTCGACGAAAACACTTGTGTGCAGTTCGTGGCGCACACCGTTAAATACGAAGTGTATTCATCATTGTCAAACGCGTTTCTACGAGGGTACACAGGGGGTCCCGTCGGTAATGGCAGCGGTCTGCAGAATATCTCTGCTGGTCTTAGCTCACCTGATTACCGACGGCAACAAACGTGCAAGAATTGTACCTTCACAACAGTAACGTTGTCGTGGTGACCGCAGAGGTATTACTAAGACGAACTTTGCCGTTCGTAGACGTATTTTTGCGTGAAAATTTGTGTCCAAATTCGCCTGCTGACTTGTCTGTGGAAGCGACGTGTGGAAGACTGCGGAGTTACAGAACCACTATACCATGTAAACAGTGGATAACGACAACGCCAGCCTTTTATCTCCGCAGACCCGTCTGGTATAGGTCTGTTCCGTGTCGTTGGTGACCACCAGAGAAATACCGTTTTACTTCACTCGGAAACAAAGAATGTGCTCCCCAATATGTAGAGTGTAGGCTATGAACCGTGGCATCATCATCCGTAGTTGAGAGAAATGCTGCCAACATTCGAGGCAGTAAAGGACAGTGGTGACACGTAGGTAGCGTGAAGATATAAGGTCCTGCAAGTGGATTCCTGTCGAAACGATCACCTCACCGAGATGTGGAAGTCTCGGAAGGTATAATCCCCCTTATAGTGTCGCTTGCCTCCAGCGAAGGAAAGTGTTACTCTTTTTGTCTGCTGTGGTAGTTGCGTAGTAACGTCACACCCGTAGTGAAGTTCCCGATGTAACGGCGAATGTTCGAATAAGTGTGCGTCCACCTGCGTGTATGCATACATAAAGAACATGAAATCTACGTCGATGGTGCATCTACTTGTGTAATTGTTAGGGTGTGCTTGCTGCGCACGAGGCTTTGTGTAAATCAATTTCTATAACAAAAAGATGGTCTACAAAAACAAACAGTTGCGCCTGTGTGCTGTGTGCGTATAGTAGCCCAGTCGAGGTGGGTGTTGCTGAAGCAGCGCCGACGAAAGACTGACATGAAGAAGGATCGGCTAGCCGACTTCTTCCTACGTGTCAAAAGGCGAAAACACGCTCGCCAAGCTGCGATCCATCTGTGGGGTTGCGTCAAATGTCAAGATCGGAGTAGTAGCCGCAAGAGCGGCTAGTTGACACAGTCGTGGTGAACGAGGAGACGGAAAAACACTGAAAAGCAGCGCACAGTTAGTTCGCTGCAGAAGGAGATAGCAGCAGAGAGTGAGACTAAAAGGATAGCTAGCTATCGTGAAGGAAGGCAACACCGCAGCTGGTAGAGTGTGTCGTTTCCGGTGCTGCATGTAGCACCGGTACACGCGAGGGCCGCGCTTTTGCGTGGCGTGGCGACGAGAAAGTCGCCGAGGCATGCGCCTGCAGCAGGGAGGCTAGCAGTAACTGTCATGTTCTACTGACGAAGAGGTGTCTAGATGCCTACTTCTTTCCCGCCGTGCGAGACGACAGCCAGCTTGCTGCACACGCTTCCGTGGGAAGGCCCCACCGGAGGATGAGAACTCTCAACGTGTAACAGAGGACAGAAATGCGACACGCAGAAACGGCAACTTCACAGTGGGAGCAGAAGTAAAAGAGTCGCAATTGATGGGTGCAGCAGCCATGCTGGCGCACTACCTGGAGCAAAACTAGGTGCAACGCCAGGAGCAGGAGGAAGAGGTTTAGCACTTGTGATACAAGGAGTGGGAACACTTGCACGAGCAACAGTCTCAACACGAAGAAGAACAGCACGACCAGTGTGGCAGCGGCGTGGACAGCGTCACCGATAGTTGAAGACCTGCCTACAGCGCGGTCCTTTTCGAAGAGAACTGGCGTAACCGTGGGTGACAGCACCAGCTCGGACAGCAACAGGACCAGCAGAAACTGCAGCAATAGTACTGGTATAATGGCAGAGTTACAGCATCTGCGATTCACAGCGGCACGGACAGGAGTGCAACAGGCGAAGCAGGGGGAGCGCACAGCGCCAGGTGAAACTGGAAATAAACAGCCGCGCTGCTGGATTATTATTATGAGAAAACAGACCCACCGACAAAGTACTACACAAAGAAAGCCACTTTTTGGTATTTCGATGTGAGCGCCGCTACTTCGAACAACACGTCATTTCTGCCTACCAAAACAGTTGCTGTCCACTACAGTCGCTTTGCGTCTCTGTTACACACACGCTTTGTGTGAAGATGCACCGCAGCATTTAGCGTCCACGGGTGAAGCATTCACCGATGTATATACACGTAGAGAATACTGCTACACATACGTGAATGTCATACGGATATACGAAAAAGGAAGTTCTGTATACATCTTTGCGGAGCGAATTTCTGACCAATCTTCCATTGTGTGTATATACATATATATATATGTATGTGTGTATTCTATTATATAGAAGTATTTATTCTGGACTCGTTTTGATGAACGTGTTGTTGTTCCCTATCATTCCCCGGGCACAGACACACATATAGACACTTCGAAGAAAAGTAGACACACACATATATATACACATACATATATGAGCATATTGACGTCAGCACTGATACGAGGACACTTCTGTCTTTTTGAAGGAAACATGCAAAAATATCTTCCAGCCCCACAATGCAGCGGCATCGCTTTTCATCTCCTCCTCCTCCTCCTCCATTCACCTTCCCTCTGTCAATACATTATAATACACAAACATACACGCGCATATAAATAAATATATCTGTATATGAATAGGAGGACAGATAATATTGAGATGCATACACTTAAACACATCCACACACACATATATATACGTATATATACACACACGTAAATGTGTTCATGTATCCTGGGTATTACATATATATATATACAGAGAATCATACACATACATATATACATATATATACAGAAGCGTTCAAAACGAACAGAGCGCGTGTGTACACATCCATTCATATATATATAATCATACATATTGAGACACATATATATAATATATGAATGTGTGTCTACCCACAGTTACTCATATACGCATTTACACACATACACATGCGTATATATATATATATATGCGTATTCATATATATTGTATATACATACGTTTATATGTACATTATATGTATCCTTGTATATATACCTGTCTCCATGGAAAGATTCGAGGCATCTCATATATATATGAATATACGTTTTGAATCGGTAGAGTTGTTCTCCCGAGAAGTGTAGAAGGACGAGGACGATACGAAGAAGAAAAAAAGGGCACTTCGAAGAAGAAAAAGAGGCGACTTTCGAGCAGCAGAAGCGGGGGGCGCGTCAAATTCTTGGAGAAAAAAACAGGAAGATTCGGTCCACAACGAACATCTTCTTCTTCATGAGAATCTGCAAAAAAAGAAGAAACGGAAACGAAAAAGGGGAATTTCTTGAAAAGTCCCAACCCACACCAAACACACGCATCCTCCTGCGAAAGCAAAAACTTTTACATCATCTCCATAAATATATATTTATATATGTGTATACATGTATGTATACCTGCACACAGACAAACATATATATATATATATATATTGCTCTGTCTCACTTTCTCTCTACAAATATATATATATACATATGTATACGTATACACACATACATACATACATCCATACATCCATACACTTATATGTATATACTTCTCTATTTGAGTTTCTCTCTACAAATATATATATATATATATGTACACGCACACATACATATACTTACATATATAAATATATATATAATTCTCTATCTCATGTTCTCTCTACATATATATATATATATATATATATATGTATACGTATACACACATACATACATACATACATATACATACATATACATACATACATACATATACATACATACATACATATACATAGATACATACATATACATACATACATACATATACATATACATACATACATATACATACATACATATACATACATACATATACATACATACATCCATACACTTATATGTATATACTTCTCTATTTGAGTTTCTCTGTACAAATATATGTATATATACACATATGTAGATAAACGTTGATAGACCCATAAATTTATACAAATATATGCATATATATGTATTCTTGCTTCGATCCCCTATACACAGAGAAAAGTTGATAGAGTCAGTAGTTTAGATCTATATCTATGTATTTCTATAGTCCTATATATATGCATATATATGAAAATAAATATCCATTATTTATAGAAATATATATGAATATGCACGTATGTGTATGGGAGAAATATATATAGAAAGACGTAAATATGCTGGCTTCTTCATTAAAGCATGCACGACGTACAAATAATTCTGGTGTATGGAGGTCAACATATACACATATATGTATATACTACATATAAATACATATATATATATTTATGTTAAAGTGTGTATATATATATATGTCCATACACGCATTCATATATCCTTATAAAGAGATCCATATATGTATGTATACACGCATTTGTCATGAATAGATATATATATGTATATATACACACTTCAGATACAAATATATATATATATATGTCGGGATTTAGGCAGGCACGCACGTACGTGTACATACATGTTTTTGTGTGACAGGCTCTCTCACCCTCTGTTTTCTTCCGTCTTTTTCTCTCTTTTTCTCCCTCTCTCTTTATCATTCTGTCTCCCTTTCATCTCTTATCTTCTGTGGAGACGCGTGTCTCAAGAGGGCCTCCCCACTCTGTCGTCGGCACCTCTCCGCAGGGGTCGGTCCTTCCCGCACTCCCCCAACAGCAGGAGCAGCAGCAACAGCAGCAGGAGCAGCAACAGAAGCAGCAGCAGCAACAGAAGCAGCAGCAGTAGTCGCAGGAGGAGCAGATGGTTGGTGCACTGTTTTTGCAGACGAGAAAGAGAGGAAGCAAAAGAAGTTGTCGGAGTTGTGTCGGCTTCTGCGCCGCGTGTGGCGAAGGCAGCGGTAGGCACACGCCTGGTTGAATGAACTTCGCGGGGGAACGCGGTGATGTTGGGATGGGGAGGAAATGGCGCGCGCAGGAGCGTCGCGTAAAACGAAGAAGAAACGCATCACATCGGCGATCCACACAATACTACGTATTTCTTCTTCCTCCATTTTCACCCAGGAGGCGTAATATATTCCTGACGACGCGCATGCAAAGCGAAAAGGCAGCAGCACACGTCACGGAGGCCAAGAGAACAGAGACCGAGACGGAGAAAAAAGGAGACGAGACAGATAGATATGTAGGCGGAGAAGGAGACAGAAAGAGAGATATATATGAAGAGGGAAAGCAACCGAGACAGAAAAAGAGGTAGAAATATATATAGCAAGAGAAAGCAATACAGACATATATACATGGACAGAGACAGCGAAACAGAGACAAAGCCACAGATATATAGAGAGAGAGACAGATATATATATATATATGTAGGGATATATATATATAGATATATATATATATATGTAGGGATATATAGAGATATATATATATATGTATGTAGAGATATACATGTAGAGAGATAGAGAGACAGAAATATATAGAGAGAGAGTATTTGGGAGACAAATAGATAGATATATATATATATATAGTGAGAGAGACAAATATATAGATATATATATACAGGGAGAGAGACATACATATATAGAGAGAGAAGAGATAGACAGAGAGAGACAGATATATACACATATATATAGACGAGGGCAGAGAAGAGTTCTCACAGGGAAAGGATCGACAGCAGCTCGAACCGTTGTTGCGTCGTTCCACGCCTTCCTGCATCCGTCCCTGCAGCAGCAACAGCAGCAACATTCGTAGGGGTAGGAGCAGCAGCAACAGCAGTGCAAGAACTGGGCAGCAGGAGCAGCAACGGGAAACAACGAGCAGCAAAAATCGCAGTAACACCAACAGCGACGTACCACCAGCAGTGGAGACACACCAGCAGCAGCAACAGCAGCAGCAGGAATCGCAGCAGCGGCACCCCTCAGCAGCTATGCAGCAACAGGAGTAGGCCTCGCAATAGGAACAGCAGGAATACCAGCGGCACTGGTGACGCCAGCAACAGCACCGACAGACCAGCAGCACCGGCAGGGTGTGCCACGACACACGACGTCCTAGTCAGCTTCTTCCGTGTGCCTCCTGCACCGGCGCATACATCCGACAACACGTCTTCCTCCCACTTTCCGCGTTGCTGCTGCTGTTGCTGCTGTTGCTGTTGCTGCTGCTGCTGTTGCTGCT
>KL647332.1:58393-72569 GCA_000727475.1 Sarcocystis neurona
CTGCTGCTGTTGCTGCTGCTGTTGTGTTGCTGCTGCTGCTGTTGCTGCTGCTGCTGTTGCTGCTGCTGTTGTTGTTGCTGCTGCTGCTGTTGCTGCTGCTGTTGTTGCTGCTGCTGCTGGTATTGCTGCAGTTTTTTCTGCTGTTTACCTTGAGGATAGAGATAGCCAAAGGAAGGGCAGAGAGCCTGGCGGTCCATCTGCTGCTGCTCGGTGGATGAGAGAGAATTACCGACGAGACGCAAAACCCGGAAATCTGCCTCCGTCTGCAAGCCACAATCCCTCACCCCACATAAAACACACATTCACATACCCTTCCTCAAACATAGATATATATATATATATATGTAGAGGGACAAAAAGAGAGGGGGATATATATCCATATATATATATATCTTGCCGGGTCGCTCTCTTCCTCTCTTTGCTGCCTGATGCATGTGCCCACCCTCAACCACCCGCGCGCGGCTAATTTCTGCGTGCACTTCTATATATATATGTATATACGTAGGTATGTATGTATGAATATATGTATACATGCATGCATGTATATATGTATGCGTTCACGTGTGTGTGTGTGTGTGTGTGTGTGTGTGTGTGTGCTGTCCTTTTTTCACCACAGCGATATACACGCAGAATCCAAATGAAGCCCATGTATAGATACATATATATATTTATATATATAGAGAGAGATACGGGGAGACAGACAGACGGAGAGAGAGAAATGCATATATACATAGACAGAGAGAAAGACAAATCTATATATATGTATAGACCCGTATATATAAAGTCAGAGACATATATAGATGTGCATGTAGAAACGGATATATATGTATACACGGAGAGAGAGGGAGGGGGGGGGGGGAAAGTATAGACACACTTGTGTCTATAAATAGACATACATGTATACAGAGAGAGAAAAGCACATACGTATATATGTGTGTGCACATCATGTGTATAAAAAGAGAGCAAAATACATATATATATATATATGTGTACATATATATATAGAGCTGTATACAGATATAGATATGCATATATATAGAAAAAGAGAGGGAGACAGAGACACACAGAAGAAGGGAGACACACAGACGAAGAGACAGCAAAAAAGAGACACACAGACAGATAGGGGAAAGGAGACACGGACGAAAACAGAGAGACACATATACATCAATATATATGTACAGAGAGAAAGGAAGGAAAAAATACACATTCCTGTATATACACATATATATATACACATATATATGTGAGAGAGGGATAGAGACAAAGAAGTACATATATATATATGTGCAGCTAGAGAGAGAGAGTGGAAGGGAGTAACAGGCACTCCTGTATATACACATATATATATACATATATATATACATATATAGAGATAGAGAGGGAGGAATAGACAGTCCTGTATATACACATATATATATACAGAGATAAAGAGAGACGAAGAAGTACATATACGTATGTATATATATATATATATGTACAGAGAGAAAGGAAGGGGAAAAATAGACATTCCTGTATATACACATATATATATACATATATAGAGAGAGAGACAAAGAAGTACACACACGTCTATATATATGTACATAGAGATAGATATCCTGTATATAGACACATATATAGACACATATATATAAATAGAGACAAAACAGATGTACACATATACGTCTATATACATATACATACATATATGTACATATAGACACAGAAATATACACATATAGAGAGACAGAGAGTGCGTGAGACAAAGAAGTACATATATATATATATATATATGTACAGAGAGAGGAAAGGAGAAATAGACAGTCCTGTATTTACACACATATATACATATATATATATCTATAGAGAGAGAGTGGGAGAGACAAAAAAGTACACATACATATATATATATGTACAGAGACAGAGAGGGAGAAATAGGCATTCCTGTATATATACACATATATATATATACAGAGAGAGAGAGAGACGAAGAAGTACACATATACGTCTATATATATATGTGTTTAGATAGCGAGAGAGAGGGAGACGGAGAAACACCCACCCACACATACACATACATATACATATACATACATACATACATACACATATGCAGAGACAGCTGCACGTATATATACATCCCTACATCTACATACATACCCCCACGAATGTGCGGAGATCTCTCCAGATATGTTTCCATAGGATGGGTAATATTTGAAGAGAAGATATACACATGTGCATGTGTGTGTAGGGAGCAGCGTTTTTGAGACTGGGAGGCGCATGCAAATATGCGTCATCACTTCGGCGGTGGTTCCGACGAGAGAGAGACGTGGAGAACGCGTCGAAATCCTCGAGCCACCCCTTCTTCAGGAAGAATTCCTCCCCATTTCTGTCGACAAAACAGAGCGCATGCACACACACACACACACACAAACACACAAACACAGAGACAAAAGTTTTGCTGCTGCCGCTGGTCACACACGCAACCCCAAGACGCGCGCGCATGTGTCCACAACAAACAACCTCTCCCTACTACCACCCCACTGCTGCTGCTGTTGCGGAAGTGCTGCTGTTGCGGAAGTGCTGCTGTTGCGGAAGTGCTGCTGTTGCGGAAGTGCTGCTGTTGCGGAAGTGCTGCTGTTGCGGAAGTGCTGCTGTTGCGGAAGTGCTGCTGTTGCGGAAGTGCTGCTGCTGCTGTGTGGTGGTGATGTGGTGGTGATGAGATAGAGAGAGACGGGTGGTGGCGCGCGCGCATGGCTGGGTGGTGGAGAAGAAAATGTGTCGCTGCTGCTGGGGACTTTCATGTGCCACCAGCAGCAACTTAACGAAGGGGGCCGGGGAGGACTGCGCGGCGGGGCTTCTACAGAAGGAAGGCTTGCACTACCCATACAAAAGGAAGAAAGGAGCGGAAGAGGAAGAGAAAGAGAAAACAGAGAGCGACGACGAAAGAGAAGAGAAATCTACAAAGAGACAGAAATACATATGAAGGAGACAGAAAGAGGGAGACGGAGACAGCTAATGAGATACACAGAAGACACACAAAGATATATATTTGTGAAGGAGAGAGATACAGAGATATAGAGACAGAGAGACACAGAGATAAACAGATAGAAAGATATACATATACACACATGAAGCAGAGAGATACAGACAGAAAGATATATATATATGTATGAATATATGAAGGGGAGAGATAGAGACAGGAAGATATACACATATATATATGTATATAGAGAGAGATAGAGAGATATAGAGATACGAAGGAGACAGAGACGGCGAAGAAGAGAGAGACAGAAACAAAGCGAGACAGAGAGACAGGGAGACGGGGACTGTAATACGTAGATGTGTGGGGAGGATAGAGGTTGAGAGAAAGAGACACACACACAGAGAGACGTCTCCATAAAGAATATAGGAAGAGACATAGAAGAAGATACGGAGGGAGACAGGGAGACAGGGAGAGAGGGAGAGAGGGAGACGGAGAGAGATAGAGCCAGACAGATGGGAAGGTGCAGGAAAGAGAGGGAGACATGCAGAGAGATGGAGCGAGAAAAGGAGACGAAGAGAAGAAGAGATGGACAGGTACATACGCAGACACGGAGACAGGGATGGAGACACAGGAGAGGGAGGACAGAGACGGAGACACGGAAGAACAGGAAGAGGGACAGAGACGGAGACGGAGACACGGACCGAACGTGGGGCAGAAAGAGAGAGGGAGACAATCGCATCGAGACGGAGACACGGAGCGGGGAAGAGGAGGAGACATGTGTGGAGGACGCGAAATACGGGAAGACGTAGGTGGATAGCAGAAGAAGAGACGGAGGAGACACGGATAGAACGCGAGGCGGAGACACACAGAGGGAGACACAGACAGGACGAGACAGAGGGAGAGACAGCAAAGGGAAGGCAGCTCTTCCCCTCAAAATGTTTCTTGACTCGATACGTGTTTCTGAGAAAAACGTGCCTCCCTCACCACGCGTCTCTTCGACGGGGAAGGGGGGGGGGGAGACACCGTTGCCGCGAACACCTGCGTGCGGCGGAGACGCGCCAGGACGGTAGGGAGACAGGGAGACAGGAGACAGGGAGACAGGAGACGCGGACAGGGCCACAGAGACAGGCGAAAGAGAGAAGAAGTGGGTAAATGAGAGTGGGTCGTTGCTGCAGGAATGCCAGCAACTTCTGCGAGAGAGTGCTGCCGACCTGGTCTGCTGCGTTTGCCGGAGAGAAGGCGAGGAGGTCTGCTGCAGGAACGTCTCGAAGGCTTTCCCCACGCGCGTATTTCGAGCAGCAGGGCTCCGTATATAACTCCTCGCAGTTTGTCGTTATATATGTGCTGGCCACGAAGACCACTCCTGCAAGAAAAAGGGCGAGAGACACGCAGAAGAGGGAGACAGGTAGACGGACGGAGACACCGCCAGATGGAGAGACATCGACAGATGGGAAGAAATGTGCAGAGAAGGAGAACAGAGAAGAGACACAGAAGGAAGGGGACGGGGGGTTGGAAAGGGAGAGTGACGCAAATGCATGCGGCAGCGTCGACCTCTTTTATTCACCCCCACCAACGAGCACAGAGAGACGGGCGATCAACACACCGAGCCGGGGAGACAGCGAAGGGGAGACAGCGAAGGGGAGACAGCGAAGGGGAGACAGCGAAGGGGAGACAGCGAAGGGGAGACAGCGAAGGGGAGACAGCGAAGGGGAGACAGCGAAGGGGAGACAGCGAAGGGGAGACAGCGAAGGGGAGACAGCGAAGGGGAGACAGCGAAGGGAAGACAGCGAAGGGGAGACAGCGAAGGGGAGACAGACAGAAAGGGACGCGAGAAGAAGAGGAGTGGGGAAGAAGCAGCAGCAAGAGCAGCAGGTACAGACGACGAGGAGAAGGAAGCGAGAGACGGGAGAAGGATGAAGCGACAAATAAAACAGAAAGGAGACGGGAGAAGAGAAGAGGAGGAAGACAAATAGAAAGGGAAAGGAAAAGGAGAAGGGGAAGAGAAGCACATACACCTGGAAGTATCCAGCGGGATCAACACACGAGGGAGAAGTTCATGCGCCGGCTTCCTGTTCGGAGCTCCTTGAATTCATCCACAACATTTTCGATCATCTGTTCAGTCCTGCGAAGTGCAACTACATATATACATACATATACATATGCACATCTATACATATATTCAGAGAAAGAGACATATATAGATATATACATATATATACGTATCCACACATACATACATATATATATACATATACATATATACGTATATATGTATATATATATGTATATGATAGAAGAGTGTTTCCGATCAATCCTCTACCATTAAAAACTCATCTTTTGTGTCTCCTACACAGTTTACCTGCATATATTTACAGATCAATATATATGTATATAGAGAGAGAGATAAAGACATATATACGCATGTATACGTATATGGTAGGGGAGTCTGGTATGGATGAATCCCGCAACATATTTGATCATCTTCTCTGTCCTCCCCAATCTATATACACATATATATATTTGCACACATATCTATAGATATATATATACACGTATATATGTATGTATGTGTATACACATATGCATATACATATATATATAATACAACATTATCGATCATCTTCTCTGTTCTGCACAGTCAATTTACATATACATGTATATAGAGAGAGAGACACACACAGATACATATATATCTGTACATATATATATTCATAGAGAGAGACATATATTCTCATGCATATATTTATATATGGAGACAGAGACAGATGGAGAGAGGGAGACAGAGAGTCATATATGCATATACATATATATAGACAGAGACATATATAGACATATATTCATATATATATGGACATATATTCATATATATATAGACGTATATTCACATATGTATATATGTATATGAATCACAGAATAGCGTAAATCATATCCTCAGTCGTACGTGTCGAATGTTGCTGCTATGTGGCTGCTGGTGCGCCGAGTGCTGCTGCTGTTGCTGGTGCGCCGAGTGCTGCTGCTGCTGCTGGTGCGCCGAGTGCTGCTGCTGCTGCTGGTGCGCCGAGTGCTGCTGCTGCTGCTGGTGCGCCGAGTGCTGCTGCTGCTGCTGGTGCGCCAGTGCTGCTGCTGCTGGTGGTGCTTACGCGATGAAATCGAGGAAGGTTCCGAGAGGCTCATACGCCTCGTTCCGCAGATATCTGCAGCAGCCACCATCGCAGCAGCGAATCAGCAAATCGTCTCTTCTTCTTCCTCTTCACAATCAACAAACACACACCCACTGCCCCACACATATATACACATAAATCAAGACGTACATATATATACTCATACCTACGGGCAGACATATATATATCAATACATGTGTGGGTGATAATATTGAAGTGACTGCGGCACGGAGGGCGAGGGGCTTGAGAAGCTGCTGCTTCTCCGCAGCAGATGATGTCTCCCCTCCTATCTGTTGAGAAGGGAGCTGCTTTACATACGTGATAATACGATGAAGAGAAATGGACGTAGAAGTCCCTTCCAACTTTCGGAATATATCTGCGTCTGGCAGAAATCCACGCATGCAAAGAAAGTGCCGTGTCTCGCCGTCTCTCTATCTGCTCGTCTCTCTGTCTGCAGACGTACATATCTGTCTGTGCGTACGCATGTCCCTCGATATTGCGAAAACAAAAAAAAAACCGAACCACATTCTCCTACATTCACATATATATATGCATGCGTATGTATCGGAACATAATATCTATCAAAAATAATAAACCTGCTCGTATATATGTCTGCCTACCTATATATATAAACCCCTCGCTTATATATATATATATATATCAGCCTATCTATATATATAAACCCCTGCTGGTATATATACATATATATATATGTACTGCTATCAAAGCATCTGCTGGTATATATATGTGCCTATCTATATATATAAACCCCTGCTGGTATATATATCTGCTTCTCTTCTCTCTCCGTGTCTCCGTGTCTCTGTCCTCGGCGTCTCTCTCTTCTGTCTCTTTGTGTCTCCGCCGGCCGGCGTCTCTCAAAATGGACTCCATCCTATTTATTTTTCTTGATTTATTTGTCTCCTCCTGTCTCCGTCTCTTCCTGTCTCCGTCTCTTCCTGTCTCCGTCTCTTCCTGTCTCCTTCTCTTCCTGTCTCCGTCTCCCCTTGTCTCTCTATTTCTGTTATTATATCTGTCTCGTGTGTTATAAATATATATACGACACTATACCGTGTGTCTCTCCCCGTGTCTCCGGTCTGTATATAGCGACCTCTCTTCGTATACAAACATATATATATGTGGTCCGAATCTATTTATTTAATTCTTTCTCTCTATATATGTAAACCCCCTCTATTGACTATTTATATCTCTCATATCTCTCTCTCTGTCTCTCTATAGGCGCATATAAATGTCTGTGTACACACTTACGTGGTCCATTTCTATTCATCCTTCATCTCTCTCTCTCTATTTCTCTAGAAATGTCTAGCAGCAATATATACAATCAATTCATATATATTATTCATCTCTCTCTCTCCATATATATACATATATACACATATATATACATATATACATATATATATGTATCATATATTTATCTATCTATGTATATATATGTATATGCCTGCATATCCCTATGATCCATCGCTATCAATTGTTTACCTCTCTGTCTCTTCTTCTATCATATGTTTATCTCTATCTATCTATCTACCTATATATTTATATGTGTATATTCATATGTATCTACTCTGGTATACTTACAGACCTCTCTATATATGTGTATATATGTCTGTGTATGCCTGTTTTCTACGTCTATTGACCATTTCTCTCTCTTCTCCCATTTTCTCTATTCACACACATGTATACATATATATATGTCTCTATATATATATATTATCTATATTCCTGTCTTTGTCTATGTCTCTCTTTCTATATATATATATATACTCCCCCTGTTGCAGCTACTGTTCTTCCCTGCTGCTATTGGTGCTCCTGTTGCTGCTGCTGTTGCTGTTGCTGATTCTTGTCCTCTTCTTCTTCCCCGCTCTCTCTTCTCCTTCTTTTTGCTGCTGTTGCTGCTGCGGTCCCTCCCTCTGTGTTGTCCTCCTGCGGCGGCTGCTGTCTCTGCTGTTGCTGCTGTTGCTGAGCTTCTTTTCTTCTGTGTCTCCTTTCCCTGTCTCTCTTACTCTCCTCGAATCCTCGCCGCCTCTTCTTCCTCCGTCTCGTCTCCTCCTCGCGTCTCGTCTCCTTCTCTTCTTCTTCTCCCCCCTCCGTCCTGTCTTTTCTTCGGTTCCTTTCTCTCTGTGTGTCTCTGCTTTTCCCCCGCTGCTGCTGCTGCGCCTTCTTTCCTTATTTTTGCATGCGCATGCGTTACCGAAATTCTGCTGCCATTTTCTCCCGACATTTTTGACGAAGACCGGCACCGCCAGAGGCAGGAGATCGTCCTGCATGAACGATCCGTAGTCCGTCTTCTCCTCCAACGCCGATCGTAAATCTACACACTTCATCACATACCCACCCACACACAGACATATACAGGCGCATGCACATACATATATATATTGACAGACAGGTCCGCGGGCAAGCAAGCGTGGGGCGATGGTTCTTCTATGATTTATCTGCTTTCTTTCCTATATAAATGTGCATATATGTCTACACAGAAAGTGTAGACACAGGAAGAGAAGTACATAAAGGTATATACATCCATACGTAGAGAGATACGATATACACAAATATATATATATGTGTGTGTGTGTGTAAGGTGAATATCGAGGGAGCGAGGTATACATAGAGATACATATATATGAGTAGATTTCTTTTAACGAGAGTCCAGGGGGGATAGGGATAGAGAGAGGATAAAACAGAAAAAGAGATATTTACATATATTCACATATATTTATACATGCATATATACATATATATAAGTATGGAGGTACATATCTAAACACACTGTGGCAGCAATAGAAATATATACATATACATATATATATATGTATATACAATGTATGGACAATGTATATATATACATATATATATATGTATACATTTACAGAGAGAGAGAAGAAGGGGCAATAGAGATATAATATATATTTGTTTAGAGAGGAAAACGAAATATATATACATTCATATATATATCTCTCAGCTAAGGTCGCAAGAGCAAAGGAAAGAGATATATGTCTATGCGTAGTCCACACATGTTTCGAAGAGACGGTGGGGAATAGACAGGGCGAGACAAGAGACTTCATGAGGGGGGAGACACGGAGACAGGGAGACACCATTGTGTGTGCGTGTGCGTGTATATATATGTGTGCATGTATATGTGTGGGGATGTGTGTGTATATAAATTGATAATTTTGATGGCCTGCTGCTGCGAAGAGAGAGACATCCAAATATCGACACGCGAAGCAGCAACGGAGACACACAAAAGGAGGGAGACAGGGAGACGGGGAGACAGGGAGACGGGGAGACAGGAGGAGGGAGACGGCAGCACGCAGACACAGACATAGCGCAGACATACAAAAAAACATGAATATACTCATACTTTACTATCAATACAAATACATAGAGACAGGGAGACGGGGAGACAGGGAGACAGAGAGATAGATAGACAATAAAGAGGGAACGATATATATATATGTGTGTGTGGTTGTCTCTCCATATATATCTCTAGAAAGCAACAGCCACAAAAACAGATATACAGAAACATAAATATATATTCATCTTCATATAAATCTATCCACATATATACATATATATATGAACATGCATGCAGTCCTTCGGAGTAGTACTTCGGTTTCCACTAGTGCGGACACAGAAACATATACATACATATATATGTGTTCTATTCCCAATAAATATATTATTCATATATACATATATATCCTCTATTCCCAATAAATATACTATACATATATATATACGTAAATACGCATATATATATACATACAAATACATACGTGGAGTGAGTGGAGTCCCCCTTTCAGTTTTCTCTGCGTATCACATGGAGGAGCAGCTGTGGCGAGGATGAAGCACGTGCTTTTTTTTCCTGAAGATTCCTTTTGCTTTGAAGAGGAAGAGACGGACAGACATATAAGAAGGGAGACACGAATCTCCAGGAAATTCACCTCGCACAGAAGTCTCCTCTTCCCCGCAACTTCCTGCGTACTCCCCTTCCCAATACCTGCACACACACATACAGGGAGACACGCACACACACGCAGAGACACAGGAAGACAGCAGAAAGAGAAGATATATATATTTTATCGAGTCGATACATGCACGTCTATACGTACAGATATAGAAAAGGTCACACATATATATATGTATGTGCACATACAGAGAGAGACACGTATGTATATTGCGCGGCAAGCTTGTGTCGCTAAAACAGCAGCAAAAATGATGTGGCAGAGGGAAGAAGATAGAGGACGGAGACAGGGGGGACGAGACAGGAAGAGAGACGGAGACAGGGGAAAAGGCCAGCATGCACATGTCCGCCCATACACACACGCACACACGTGGACGTGGAGAAAAGTGTGGGGAGTCAACAAGGAGACGCGACTGCATTTTCTCTCCTTTTCCCCCCCCCCCCCCCTGTCTCCCCGTGTCTCCGTCTCTTTTCGTCGCTGTCCTCTTTTCGTGTAGATGTGATATTTCTGTTTTGAAGAAGAGACGCACACCTTCCAGCGAGTCTGCAGCAGCAGTTTGCGGGAACCTTCTTCGGTGAGGAATGGCGATCGCGCATCCCCGGCAAACTCCCGCCAGGTAGGCGTCATCGCAGTTAAACAGAGAGAGAGAGACGTCTCCATCGCTGCTGCAGAGGACAGAAAATATCACCCTTCTTCCTTCTCTAGCAGCGTCTACTTCTTCAACCAAAAAAAAGAGGAAACGCGCATGCAGGGGGTTTCTCGCGGTACCAGCACACACATATATCTCTCTCTATACGCAGAGGGAGATACTTCCATTACTAGACACATCTACACACATAAATATAAATATATATATGTATTGATAGTATCACACAATACTTATATATACGTATAGATATATACAAAAAGAGACATACATACATATATACTCACATGTACATACATACATACATACATACATGCATGCATGCATGCATATATATACGCGATTCCGTTTCTTTTGATTCGATTCTTTTTCCTTCTTCGACATCCTTTTTGTTCCTTACTCCTTCTTTTCCTTTTTATCTTTCTCTTTTCTTCTCCACATATACACGTATGTATATAGAGACACACACACACACACCCACGCATGCATGCACCTCTACGGACACACGCATAGTCACACAAACATATCCACACATATACACAAACATACACACATATATATATACACATATATACATATATACACATATATACATATATACACATATATACATATATACACATATATACATATATACACATATATACATATATACACATATATACACATATACACATATATACACATATATACATATATACACATATATACATATATACACATATATACACATATACATATATATACATATATATATGTACATATATTATTGCCTCTTTCTCTCTCTCTACCTATATATATATGTATGATGACATATATACATATATGCATATATATATACTCCTTTGTGTGTGTGTGTCTGTCTCTCTATATATGTGTGTATGATGAGCTTCCCCCCAGTGTATGTATATATGTGTTTGTATACCAGACAAATGCATGCGTATATGTACACGAAAATTCACATTCTCAGACAAACGAATCTATACATATACATACACACACACACAGACACACGTATATATAGAGAGATATATGTATATACCCCCGTTTTTCTGTCTATATATGTACGATGAGCTTCCCCAGAGTATATATAGACACATGCGTTTGTATACCACACACATCCATATATAGAGACATAGACACACATTCATATAGACACATTCATATACATATACAGACATACACATATCCATATCCATTTATATATATTCCTTTTCCCTTCTATAGATATGTGTGATGAACTTCCCCCAGATGCATGCGTTTGTATAGCAAGGAGAAGGGAGGAGACGGCGCGTTGCTGCTGTTGCTGCAGTCGAACCGAGAGACATACGCATATAGACTCACAAGCAAATCCCCCCTTCTATGTCGCAGCCTCGGCAGCACATCATATTAACAAATCAGGTGATATTTTGCATGCGTGGCTCTCCCTACAAGTGCGTCTCGTCGTCCTCTACCTGCAGCAGCAGGCAGGACAAGATTCACCAGACCCAAGGACATATACACCTTCTCCTCTATTCCCCATGCGTATACTCTATATACAAACGCCTATATACATATATATAATATATGCGTATATACATATATGTCTACATAGAGAAGCAGCAGCACAAACGTGCATCGATGCCACGCAACGAAAACAAGACACAACACACCCATGACACACTCATCAAATCGTCCAACACATATATATATGTATATATACTACACGTATAGACTTATACACGTATATTTATATTTATATATATAGATATGTTTCTATGTATATACGTGGGCGTTATCCATGAAAAAAGCTATACAGATATACATATATATAAACTATACGTGTATACGTATATATACATATATATATACACATACATATATATATGTGTGGGCCTTATTCATACACTTACGCTATATACAATTATATATATGTACTAGATGTACACAGATGCATACGTACGTATATGTATACATATAGATGTGTGGGTCTTTATGTATATATATGAGAGTAATTCATAGAAGTGAGCTACGTATGTATATATATAAACTAGACGTATACATATATGTGTATGGAACTTTACACATATATGTATATATTTCGGTGGGTGAGTGCGTGGGTATGGAGGAGCACAGATGCATGCAGAGAAAGAGAGGAAGAGAGGAGACGGGGGAGACGGGGAGAAAGAGTAGGAGACGTCAAGAGAGAGACGGCGAAGATGTGGCGCAGCGACGGGACGGGTGGAGAGACGAGGCGTGGGGGTGCTCTACAGCGATCATCTGCGTGTAACTGTTACGTTCTCGGGTGTACATACACTGCAACAAAGAAGTGCTGCTCATGTGGAGAAAAGACCCACTTGAGAAGCAGGCAGCAGCAGATCCCTACGTCGCTCTTCCTCTTGGTGGTGTGCTGCTGCTGCTGCGGCTCTCCTCTCCTGCTGCTGCTGTTGCTGCGGCCGTTGCTGGTGCTGTTGCGGCAGCCGTGCTGCTGCGGCTGTTGCTGCTGCTGTTGCTGCTGCTGTTGCTGCTGCTGTTGCTGCTGCGGGTTTTCCTCTCGGTCTGCTGCTGGTCTCTGCAGTCGGTTCTCGCTGCAGCGTGGGCCGCCGCAGCTTCCTGCGGCCAGCAGCAGAACCGCAACACCAGAACCGCAACACCAGAACCGCAACACCAGAACCGCAGCAGCAGAACCGCAGCAGCACTCGTACTTGTGATGTTGAGAGACGGATCAGCGGCAGGAGAAGAGGAGCTCCTGTGTGTGTGTGAACAGCAGCAGCTGCAAGAGAAGCAGAGCTGCTCAGCGAGGAGCAGCAGCTGGGAGCCGCGGAAATAAACCGCTGCGCCCTCTCCACACCAGCGTGCTCCTGCTGCTCTTGATGCTGCTAGTCTTGCTGGTGCTCTTGATTTTGCTCCTGCTGGTGCTGGTCCTGCTGCGGCTAGACGTGCTACTGCTGACCTTCCTGCTGCTGGTCTTGCTGCTGCTGGTGGTCTTCCTGCTGCTTCTGCCGGACTTGCTGCTGCTGCTGCTGGACTTGCTGCTGCTGCTGCTGGATTTGCTGCTGCTGCTGCTGGACTTGCTGGTGTTGCCCTTGCTGTAGCTGATCTTGTTGCTGCTGCTGATCTTGAAGCTGTCGCTGCTGCTGATCTCGAGGATGCTGCTGCTGCTGATCTCGAAATTGCTGCTGGTCTCTTTTTGGGTGGAACGCCTGCACGCCGGAGTTGTCACGGCTTGTCCTTCACCACCTCCGGGTCACACTGCTGCTGCTGTTCCTGTTGCTCTCGAACTCCATGTCCTGCTGCTGCTGCTGCTGTTCTTTCTGCATTTGCTGCCGCGTTGCAGCTGTTGCTGTATGGCTGCTTCCCTTAATCGTGCTGCTGTTGCTGCTCCTGCTGCTGCTGCTCCTGCTGCTGCTGCTCTGCTGCTGCTGCTCTGCTGCTGCTGTCT